>OX422141.1:94034684-94564971 GCA_949129095.1 Volucella bombylans | reverse complement strand
AGCCATTTATGTGTTCAACTTTGGACCCTCTAGGACGCTTATTTAAGGAGTTATAGCCATTTTTGCGTTGAACTTTGGACCATCTAGGACGCTTATTTAAGGAGTTATAACCATTTTTGTGTTCAACTTTGGACCCTCTAGGACGCTTATTTAGGGAGTTATAGCCTTTTTTGTGTTTCAACTTTGGACCCTCTAGGACACTTATTTAAGGAGTTATAGCCATTTTTGCGTTGAACTTTGGACCATCTAGGACGCATATTTAAGGAGTTATAGCCATTTTTGTGTTCAACTTTGGACCCTCTAGGACGCTTATTTAAGGAGTTATAGCCATTTTTGTGTTCAACTTTGGACCCTCTAGGATGCATATTTAAGGAGTTATAGCCATTTTTGTGTTCAACTTTGGACCCTCTAGGACGCATATTTAAGGAGTTATACCCATTTTTGTGTTTAACTTTGGACCCTCTAGGACGCTTATTTAAGGAGTTATAGCCATTTTTGTGTTCAACTTTGGACCCTCTAGGATGCATATTTAAGGAGTTATAGCCATTTTTGTGTTCAACTTTGGACCCTCTAGGACGCATATTTAAGGAGTTATACCCATTTTTGTGTTTAACTTTGGACCCTCTAGGACGCTTATTTAAGGAGTTATAGCCATTTTTGTGTCCAACTTTGGACCCTCTAGCACGCATATTTAAGGAGTTATAGCCATCTTTGTGTTCAACTTTGGACCCTCTAGGACGCTTATTTAAGGAGTTATAGCCATTTTTGTGTTTAACTTTGGACCCTCTAGGACGCTTATTTAAGGAGTTTTAGCCATTTTTGTGTTCAACTTTGGACCCTCTAGGACGCTTATTTAAGGATTTATAGCCATTTTTGTGTTCAACTTTGGACCTTTTAGGGCGCATATTTAAGGAGTTATAGCCATTTTTGTGTTCAACTTTGGACCCTCTAGGACGCATATTTAAGGAGTTATACCCATTTTTGTGTTCAACTTAGGACCCTCTAGGACGCTTAGTTAAGGAGTTATAGCCATTTTTGTGTTCAACTTTGGACCCTCTAGGACGCTTATTTAAGGAGTTATAGCCATTTTTGTGTTCAACTTTGGACCCTCTAGTACGCATATTTAAGGAGTTGTAGCCATTTTTGTGTTAAACTTTGGACCCTCTAGTACGCTTATTTAAGGAGTTATAGCCATTTTTGAGTTCAACTTTGGACAATCTAGGACGCATATTTAAGGAGTTATAGCCATTTTTGTGTTCAACTTTGGACCCTCTAGGACGCTTATTTAAGGAGTTATAGCCATTTTTGTGTTCAACTTTGGACCCTCTAGGACGCATATTTAAGGAGTTATAGCCATTTTTGTGTTCAACTTTGGACCCTCTAGGACGCTTATTTAAGGAGTTATGGATATTTTTGTGTTGAACTTTGGACCCTCTACGACGCATATTTAACGAGTTATAGCCATTTTTGTGTTCAACTTTGGACAATCTAGGACGCTTATTTAGAGAGTTATAGCCATTTTTGTGTTTAACTTTGGACCCTCTAGGACGCTTATTTAGGGAGTTATAGCCATTTTTGTGTTCAACTTTGGACCCTCTAGGACGCATATTTAAGGAGTTATAGCCATTTTTGTGTTCAACTTTGGACCCTCTAGGACGCTTATTTAGGGAGTTATAGCCATTTATGTGTTCAACTTTGGACCCTCTAGGACGCTTATTTAAGGAGTTATAGCCATTTTTGCGTTGAACTTTGGACCATCTAGGACGCTTATTTAAGGAGTTATAGCCATTTTTGTGTTCAACTTTGGACCCTCTAGGACGCTTATTTAGGGAGTTATAGCCTTTTTTGTGTTCAACTTTGGACCCTCTAGGACACTTATTTAAGGAGTTATAGCCATTTTTGTGTTCAACTTTGGACCCTCTAGGACGCTTATTTAAGGAGTTATAGCCATTTTTGTGTTCAACTTTGGACCATCTAGGACGCTTATTTAAGGACTTATAGCCATTTTTGTGTTCAACTTTGGACCCTCTAGGACGCTTATTTAAGGAGTTATAGCCATTTTTGTGTTCAACTTTGGACCCTCTAGGACGCTTATTTAGGGAGTTGTAGCCATTTTTGTGTTCAACTTTGGACCCTCTGGGACGCTTATTTAAGGAGTTATAGCCATTTTTGTGTTCAACTTTGGACCCTCTAGGACGCTTATTTTAGGAGTTATAGCCATTTTTGTGTTCTACTTTGGGCCCTCTAGGACGCTTATTTAACGAGTTATAGCCATTTTTGTGTTCAACTTTGGACCCTCTAGGACGCTTATTTTAGGAGTTATAGCCATTTTTGTGTTCAACTTTGGACCCTCTACGACTCTTATTTAAGGAGTTGTAGCCATTTTTGTGTTCAACTTTGGACCCTCTAGGACGCTTATTTTAGGAGTTATAGCCATTTTTGTGTTCTACTTTGGACCCTCTAGGACGCTTATTTTAGGAGTTATAGTCATTTTTGTGTTCAACTTTGTACCCTCTACGACGCTTATTTAAGGAGTTATAGCCATTTTTGTGTTCAACTTTGGACCCTCTAGGACGCTTATTTTAGGAGTTATGGCCATTTTTGTGTTCAATTTTGGACCCTCTAGGACGCTTATTTAAGGAGTTATAGCCATTTTTGTGTTCAACTTTGGACCCTCTAGGACGCTTATTTAAGGAGTTATGGCCATTTTTGTGTTTAACTTTGGACTCTCTACGACGCATATTTAAGGAGTTATAGCCATTTTTGTGTTCAACTTTGGACCCTCTAGGACGCTTATTTAGGGAGTTATAGCCATTTTTGTGTTCAACTTTGGACCCTCTAGGACGCTTATTTAGGGAGTTATAGCCATTTTTGTGTTTAACTTTGGACCCTCTAGGACGCATATTTAAGGAGTTATAGCCATTTTTGTGTTCAACTTTGGACCCTCTAGGACGCTTATTTAGGGAGTTATAGCCATTTTTGTGTTTAACCTTGGACCCTCTAGGACGCTTATTTTAGGAGTTATAGCCATTTTTGTGTTCTACTTTGGACCCTCTAGGACGCTTATTTAACGAGTTATAGCCATTTTTGTGTTCAACTTTGGACGCTCTAGGGCGCTTATTTAAGGAGTTACGAGTATAGCCATTTTTGTGTTCAACTTTGGACCCTCTAGGACGCATATTTAAGGAGTTATAGCCATTTTTGTGTTGAATTTTGGACACTCTAGGATGCTTATTTTAGGAGTTATAGCCATTTTTGTGTTCAACCTTGGACCCTCTAGGACGCTTATTTTAGGAGTTATAGCCATTTTTGTGTTCAACTTTGGACCCTCTCAGACGCTTATTTTAGGAGTTATAGCCATTTTTGTGTCCAATTTTGGACTCTCTACGACGCTTATTTTAGGAGTTATAGCCATTTTTGTGTTTAACTTTGGACCCTCTAGGACGCTTATTTTAGGAGTTATAGCTATTTTTGTGTTCAACTTTGGACCCTCTCAGACGCTTATTTTAGGAGTTATTGCCATTTTTGTGTTTAAGTTTGGACCCTCTCAGACGCTTATTTTAGGAGTTATAGCCATTTTTGTGTTCAACTTTGGACGCTCTCAGACGCTTTATTTAGCAGTTATAGCCATTTTTTCTCAACTTTGGACCCTCTCAGGCGCTTATTTTAGGAGTTACAGCCATTTTTTGCTCAATTTTGGACCCTCTCGGACGCTTATTTTATGAGCTATAGCCATTTTTGTGTTCAACTTTGGACCCTTACTTTAGGAGTTATAACCATTTTCGTGTTCATCTTTGGAGCCTCTCAGACGCTTATTTTAGGATTTATAGACCTTTTTGTGTTCAACTTTGGACCCTCTCTGACACTTATTTTAGGAGTTATAGCCATTTTTGTGGTTTACTTTGGACCCTCTAGGACGCTTATTTTAGGAGTTATAGCCATTTTTGTGTTCAACTTTGGACCCTCTAGGACGCTTATTTTAGGAGTTATAGCCATTTTTGTGATCAACTTTGGACCCTTATTTTAGGAGTTATAGCCATTTTCGTCATCTTTGGACCCTCTCAGACGCTTATTTTAGGATTTATAGACTTTTTTGTGTTTAACTTTGGACCCTCTCAGACGCTTATTTTAGGAGTTATAGCCATTTTTGTGTTCAACTTTGGACCCTCTCAGACACTTATTTTATGAGTCATAGCCATTTTTGTGTTGAACTTTGGACCCTCTCAGACGCTTATTTTAGGAGTTATAGCCATTTTTGTGTTCAACTTTGGACCCTCTCAGACGCTTATTTTAGGAGTTATAGCCATTTTTGTGTTCAACTATGGACCCTCTAGGACGCTTGTTTTAGGAGTTATAGTCATTTTTGTGTTCAGCTTTGGACCCTCTCAGACGCTTATTTTATTAGTTATAGCCATTTTTGTGTTCAACTTTGGACCCTCTAGAACGCTTATTTTAGGAGTAATAGACGCTTATTTTATGAGCTATAGCCATTTTTGTGTTCAACTTTGGAGCCTCTCAGACACTTATTTTATTAGTTATAGCCATTTTTGTGTTCAAGTTTGTACCCTCTCAGACTCTTATTTTATGAGTCATAGCCATTTTTGTGTTGAACTTTGGAGCCTCTCAGACACTTATTTTATTAGTTATAGCCATTTTTGTGTTCAAGTTTGTACCCTCTCAGACTCTTATTTTATGAGTCATAGCCATTTTTGTGTTGAACTTTGGACCCTCTCAGACGCTTATTTTAGGAGTTATAGCCATTTTTGTGTTCAACTTTGGAGCCTCTCAGACACTTATTTTATTAGTTATAGCCATTTTTGTGTTCAAGTTTGTACCCTCTCAGACTCTTATTTTATGAGTCATAGCCATTTTTGTGTTGAACTTTGGACCCTCTCAGACGCTTATTTTAGGAGTTATAGCCATTTTTGTGTTCAACTTTGGACCCTCTCAGACGCTTATTTTAGGAGTTATAGCCATTTTTGTGTTCAACTTTGGAGCCTCTCAGACACTTATTTTATTAGTTATAGCCATTTTTGTGTTCAAGTTTGTACCCTCTCAGACTCTTATTTTATGAGTCATAGCCATTTTTGTGTTGAACTTTGGACCCTCTCAGACGCTTATTTTAGGAGTTATAGCCATTTTTGTGTTCAACTTTGGACCCTCTCAGACGCTTATTTTAAGAGTTATAGCCATTTTTGTGTTCAACTATGGACCCTCTAGGACGCTTGTTTTAGGAGTTATAGTCATTTTTGTGTTCAGCTTTGGACACTCTCAGACGCTTTATTTAGCAGTTATAGCCATTTTTTCTCAACCTTGGACCCTCTCAGGCGCTTATTTTAGGAGTTACAGCCATTTTTTGCTCAATTTTGGACCCTCTCAGACGCTTATTTTATGAGCTATAGCCATTTTTGTGTTCAACTTTGGACCCTTATTTTAGGAGTTATAGCCATTTTCGTCATCTTTGGACCCTCTCAGACGCTTATTTTAGGATTTATAGACTTTTTTGTGTTTAACTTTGGACCCTCTCAGACGCTTATTTTAGGAGTTATAGCCATTTTTGTGGTTTACTTTGGACCCTCTAGGACGCTTATTTTAGGAGTTATCGCCATTTTTGTGTTCAACTTTGGACCCTCTAGGACGCTTATTTTAGGAGTTATAGCCATTTTTGTGTTGAACTTTGGACCCTCTAGGACGCTTATTTTATTAGTTATAGCCATTTTTGTGTTCAACTTTGGACCCTCTAGAACGCTTATTTTAGGAGTAATAGCCATTTTTGTGTTGAACTTTGGACCCTCTCGGACGCTTTTTTATTAGTTATAGCCATTTTTGTGCTTAACTTTGGACCCTCTCAGACGCTTATTTTATGAGTTATAGCCATTTTTGTGTTCAACTTTGGACCCTCTCAGACGCTTATTTTAGGAGTTATAGCCATTTTTGTGTTTAACTTTGGATCCTCGCAGACGCTTATTTTAGTAGTTATAGCCATTTTTGTGTTCAAATTTGGACCCTCTCAGACGCTTATTTTATGAGTTATAGCCATTTTTGTGCTTAACTTTGGATCCTCTCAAACGCTTATTTTATGAGTTATAGCCATTTTTGTGTTCAACTTTGGACCCTCTCAGACGCTTATTTTATGAGTTATAGCCATTTTTGTGCTTAACTTTGGATCCTCTCAAACGCTTATTTTAGGAGTTATAGGAGTTTTTGTGTTCAACTTTGGACCCTCTCAGACGCTTGTTTTAGGAGTTATAGTCATTTTTGTGTTTAACTTTGGACCATCTACGACTCTTATTTTAGGAGTTATAGGCATTTTTGTGTTCAACTTTGGACCCTCTCAGACGCTTATTTTAGGAGTTATAGCCATTTTTGTGTTTAACTTTGGATCCTCGCAGACGCTTATTTTAGTAGTTATAGCCATTTTTGTGTTCAAATTTGGACCCTCTCAGTCGCTTATTTTAGGAGTTATATCCATTTTTGTGCTTAACTTTAGACCCTCTCAGACGCTTATTTTAGGAGTTATAGCCATTTTTGTGTTCAACTTTGGACCCTCTCAGACGCTTATTTTAGGAGTTATAGCCATTTTTGTGTTTAAGTTTGGACCCTCTCAGACGCTTATTTTAGGAGTTATAGCCATTTTTGTGTTCAACTTTGGACCCTCTCAGACACTTATTTTATTAGTTATAGCCCTTTTTGTGTTCAAGTTTGGATCCTCTCAGACGCTTTTTTTAGAAGTATACAAAATACGAAATACATACATACAAATACTGTACGACGACTTAGCCAGAAAAGTGATGGTCCAACGACTGAGGTGGCTGGGTCGTGTAGGGCGGATGAACGCCAATGCTCCTGTCCGAAAAGTATTCGGATCCGCCCCGAGGTACAGCGCAGTAGAGCAAGAGCACGACTCAGGTGGCGCAGCAAGTAAAAAGGGACCGCAACCAACCGGAGGAAACTGGCTACAGAGTGCTGACTGGAGACGCTTGTTGGTTGAGCCCCAGCTCCATTACGGACTGTAGCACCACCTTAAAAAGAAGTAAGGTGTCATTCGTGGAGTTTTTGTTTACTCCGAGTATCCTCCTGTCAATGGTATCTTGGCCAAGGCGATGAACAAAGGCTTTTAACGCTTCACCTGTTCTTCGATTGTAGTAGGAGGAGGGAGCATATCACCATATCACTGCAGCCACAAATGGGCATAATGTGATTTCCCCCAATTGTAGTTCGCTCATGATACCCGAATTAATGAGTTATAAATTCAAGTAAATCTTTGGTTGAGTTAGCAGATACCACCTTGATCAAAAAGTTCCCAAAATTTATTCAGAAAATTTAAAATACAAGTTTATTCACCTAAACCTATATTGTCCCCTTCAAAGTGATCCCCATCGACTGCAACACACTTATACCAGCGATTGATCCAATCCTCGAAACATTTTTTATATTCGGTTTTCGGTATGTACATCAGTGCTTCCTGCGATTTTTCCATTACTTCCTCTCGGCTGCTGAAACGCGTTACCCGTAGTGGTTTTTTAACTCGATTGAACAGAAAGAAGTCACAGGGAGCCAAATCAGGTGAATTCGGTGGCTGTTGGATGGTATTTGTTGCATTTTTCATCAAAAAATTACAAATAATGATGGCACTGTGCGACGGTGTGTTTTCATGGTTCAAAATCCACGAGTTTTCTGCCCACAATTCTGGCCTCTTTCGGCGAATTGTTTCACGTGAACGTCTCGTAACGCCCAAATAATACTCTTTGTTTACTGGCCTTCTGGCAAAAATTGATGATGCACTACACCGTTGTAATCCATGAAAACCGTGAGCATTGCCTTCTTTTTTGACTGAAAATGACGTGTTTTTTTTTTGTCTCGGCTCATTTGGTGAACGCCATTCACTTGCCTGATGTCTGGATTGCGTGTCGTACTCATAAACCCACGTCTCGTTCCCAGTAATGAACCTTTTGACGAATGTGGGATCGGATTCAGTCTCGCAAATCATCTCTTTAGCTATGTCAAAACGGTCGCTTTTTTGCATAAAATTTAGGTCTTTTGGCACCAACTTTGCTGCTACGAAAACCCAAATCATTAACCAAAATTTCTTGGACCGATCCATAGGCAATGTTCAAGTCCTCTGCTATCTCTCTGATGATTAATTTGCGGTTATTGACCAAAATTTTTTTTACTTCATCAATGTTTTCGTCGGTTTTCGATGTCGATGGTCTCATCATCTTCGATTGACTCACGACCACTTTTGAACCGCTCGCGCCACTGGTAAACGACCGTTTTCTTTAGAGAATCGTTGCGGAAACATTTTTCCAACATTTCCAACGTTCGCGCACCATTAAATCCGTTTTTTAAGCAAAATTTAATACAAGTTCGTTGTTGCATCCATTTCTAAAATTGTAAAAAGTCGTCAACACACACATAGATAGATGTACTCTTGGCTACGTAACTTTTGCAAATGTCAAGCTATGACGCTAAGATTTAGAGAGAATATCAACAACAGATGTACCAACTTAACAGAATTCAAATCGGAACAATGGGAGCGCCACACGCTGGTTATCCCGGGACCTTTTTGATCAAGATGGTATATCCTCTGCCTAAACTTAGAAATTAACTAAGTGACGATGGCATATTCGAATTAATCAGTTACAGTGTCACAAAATATGTTATGCTAATTGTTCGTCCACGTTGCGCATTCTGCAAGTATTATCTTGGGTTATTCCCTAGTTATAAGGTGTTTTTAGACTTGACAGTGTCCTGTGCGGTATCCTGTGACTATACGAATCTAACTTCTAGTTAGAACTGGGAGTTATTTCGCTCTTGTATGGGAGATATTTGACATGAACATTTTGCCTTTTCTGTGAGTGAGCCTTCTTTTAAGCCAGTTCTTAATACACCATTTCGCAGTGCTGATGGGTAATCCACAGAATGGTCTTAGCATCATGAAGTTCGATTCAGATCCTTTTCTGGCTATTATGTCTGCCATTTCATTGCCTTTATGTCCGCTGTGTTCTGGCGGCAACCAAATAAGATGAACTCTATAATGATGTGAGTAGTTGAAGGCAGTCCCATACTAGTGATGTTACGTATTTCATAGCTGTTAGAGAGAATATAAAAGTCCTTATTAGTTATGATCTGTTTATATCTTCTCTGCTATATTTCCTCTTGGAATGCGAAGTTACACTTTTGCATGCTTATGTATATGAATATTTTTGTATTAACACAGTATACTCCAGCTCCGACTCCTTCATCTGTTTTCGATCTATCTGTATACCATACATGAGAATCGATAGCAAATGTAGGTTTGTTCTATTCCCAGTTATGACGGTCTGGCAATGTAGTCGTGAAGTTTTGGCTAAAGATAAATTTTGGTGGACAGTTGTCCATTATGGTGATTCCAAGTAGTTCATCTTTGCTTAATTCCACGGCAATGTCTGGATGGACTAACTTCGATTTATCGTCAGTTTCAGATATGAGCATAAAGACGTTAATCATGGCTTCTTTCTATATTTGAAGATGGAGTGGTGGAAGGTTAAGGATAACTTCCAAAATTGTAGCAGAAATTGTTCTGATCTCGCAAGTAGTGCAAACACAAGCTAGACTTTGAATTTATTGAACGTGTCTCGTGTAGACCTTTGCTTCGTTTTTTACCATCATACCGTTGATGCATATGTGACAATTGGTTTGGGTTTTTTTATAATTGGCGCGTGCACAAGGGGCTTTTGGTACCCTTAAGATGTTTGCACATAGCGAGGGCGAAAGGAAAAAGTTTCACATTTCTGTCGTCTGTTGCCAGAAAATGAATATATTGGATTAGAAGTGGCAGACAAGAGATCATTGATGAAGATTAAAAAAGAGTGTCGGAGACTGAACGGAGCCCTGGGGCACACCAGCATTTATTTTGTGAATATCAGACTTGAAACGACCCAAGACAACTTGAATTGAATGTTCTGAAACGTAATTTCTAATCCATTGGAGAAAAAAGTCGTCGATCCCAAATGCACGCATTTTCGACAAAAGAGTCTGATGCCAAACTACTCGTATGTCAAAGTTGATAGAAATATCAAGTGCAACTATCTTGCTTTCGCCAGATTGAAAGCACTTTTCGGTGCAACAGTGGACCGAGTCGTACCACGTTTTTTTTTTCTTTGGTTTGATACTCTTCATCCGGTGAGGGATAAAGGATCTCACAGTGTGATCATACAGCAACGACACCCTTGTCGTTATCGAGGAAACATAACGACCAGTTAAAATTCCTAAAGAAGCTGTTAAGTTCGCTCCAATTGGCTTTCTTGTATTGCCATACAGTTTTTTTTTAAATCTTTTCTGCAACAGCGTGGTCGGTTTACGAGAAATTAGCTGATATGATACAATGATCCGACAAGCCTAGAGGGGAAAGCATATCAGCATATCAGGGTGAGAAGTTAAAGAAAAAGTCCAGGGTGTTGGCGGTATGATTATCAACGCCTGGTATTCGTATTAGCTCATTTACAAGCTGGGTCAAGTTATTTTCCGCAGCGAAGATCTCAACACACCGTCCTTCGGTTGTTGTCTGTCCTGAATGTCGAAGCTACTCAGAATGGTATATATTGGAATCGCCCGTGATAACGATTTCAGTATGAGGATACAGGGAAACAATTCTTTGAATGGAGTCAGACAGCGCATCAAACTCATTAAAAGTCGAATTGCTGTCCAGTTTGGCGTTCTGTAAATAAAGCAGAAGTGGATAATTTGCTTACGGAGATGGAATTTTAAACACATGAAGTTGAATTCCGGATTGCAACATGGATCACATTGTGGTGGAGTTTGGTAAGCTACATCACTACACATGTAAATGGTGAGACCGCGGTGAGAGTAGAATAATGGCACTAGTTCACAGCCAGGTAGCTTCAGATCAGAATAATCTGAGAGGTGTGGGCGGGCCTGTATTTCACTAAGTGCCAAAACAGCTGATCCTTACTTACAGACGTGGACGTACGCAGAAAAGTGATTAATTTTTAGGCAGCGTATACTTGTTGTGTCCACTCTAAATTCCCGATTCATTACATATCAATAAACACAAAAGACATAAACACTGACGATGCTAAACACCGACAGCTATGGCTGTGAAAAGCCACAGGTGAGGGTTCTAAGTGAATTTTTCGTCTGGAGTCAAGCCCCCGTATTTGATTTATTTTGAAAACCCTATTACTCCACCCAACAGAGTGGGTTTGCAGTAAGATTATAGTGGCACGCTGGGAGCGATTGACAATGTTGTCTGCGTATCCCAGCAGATGGATATATATTTGTTGAAGATTCCGTCCCCGTGGTACGTTTTAGCATTTTTTTTGCCGAGTACAGCTATCAGGATAGTTCGTTAAAATTGTTACCAAACAGCACACTGCCTTGCGTGAAAAAGTTTATGACTCTCCCGCCGTTCGGAGTCGGATAAAAAGAGTAGGTCCTCCTAATGTCAACAACACAGTGAGTAAAAGAGACTTGACCGAACCAATTTAACTATTTTTTTTTTCTATTTTTATGCTTTTTATGCGGCATAGCTAGGCTGGGTTTGTTAAATCGGTTGCCATCCTCTACAGTTTAAAATAAATGCTGTCATGTGGGGCTAGTGAGTTTGAACTTGAAATGAGTTGGTCTTTTCCAGGATTATTTTCAGTACTAAAAGTCACACTCCCACTTCTCGATTAGAAAGAAAGTCTTTAGACCTGTATGTACACCTTATGGCTAAACAATCACCCTGCTGATTCGGAGCAGGAAGAGTTTAACTTTAAAATGGCTGCATTTGCCTCTTCTATAATATTATGTATTAGGAGGAAGGACTACTGCTTCGTTGGCTGAAAGTCGAAATCATCTCTCAATATTACGCCCATTCGAAACCTCCTGAATTTTTCTGAATTTTTCTTGTTTCGCAAGATTTTCTTCTTCTCCCCTTATCTGATGCGAAATTCTTGCTGCTTATGTTTCTCGCTGCAGCACCTTCGTAGTGTTCAAATCTCGGACGTATGAGTACAATGGCGGCATTGGATATACATATGTATATGATCATACATCTGACAAAGGCAACATTACTCAGTTGATACCGCTGGACTTACGAAGACGAGGGTCGCTTTCTCCTATTGCTCCGTCATTACTACTCGTATATTAATATATTTTGTATCATTAACTATTTGACTGAATAAAGTGAATTAAATGAATCGGTGGTGTCCTATTCATATACATACATACTTACCACAGAAACATAACGTCATCAACTATACTTGACATAGTGAATGAGGATTCAGCCTCATTTCCTGTTTTTTTTTTTCAAAATGCACCCTTTACATACAGAGTATCGCAAAAACGTTTTCTTTTTGTTGATATACATAAATATGTACATACATATGTACATGGGGTGCTGCTCAAAAACTTTAATCTGTCCTCCTGCTGTAAAAGGCAAATATTACCGCGATCCAGGAGATACGATGAGTAGGATCAGGTATGCAAAATCGGAACAATTGCGACATTCATTACAACTGCCACAAAACACTGCACATGTTAGGATGCAGATTCGTCATGGAAGATCGGCTACGGTCAATGCTAGTTGACTTTAAACTGATAAGCGGTGGTTTGGCTGTCGTTCGCACAAAGGCAGTATTCCAAAACATCAGCCTAATATGTGCACACGCGCCTATCGATAAAGCTCTATCAAGTGACCTCCTGGATGGAGCCTATCCGGTGTATGATTTCAAAATTGTACTCTGGGTAAGAAAAACATATTCGGGGATTAATCGGAAAGCACAGCCTCCACGACAGGATAACAGGCAACGGTTTCCGGCTACTCGATTTTGCAGTACGAGCTACTGCATACGATAATAACCACTAGGTTTCAAAGACTACGAATCCATACAGCAACCTGGCACACCACAGATGGTCGAACCGTCAGCCATATGCTAATAGATGCGAGGCACGCATCAGACATTCTAAATATGCAAACATTCAGAGTGGCAAACGTCGTCTCTGACCACAATCTTGTTGCAGCTAAATTGAAAGCTCAACTATCCTACGAGAAGAAGCTACGAACCGCCCAGAAAAAGAAATTCAAGATTGGAAACAATAGTCCTACTGGAGTAACTAGAGCCTATAGAGAGCGTCTGAGTGGGAGACTCAGGAGCTCTTGGTATGATGATGAGTAGGTACTTCGGAGAAAAAGTGACAGAAAATGGACAGCTACAAACGCTGCAGAGCAAAATATAAGCAGCGCGTGAGAAGTATCGAACCAGAAGAAGGGAGGAGAAGAAGATTTTGCGTAAAAAAGGGCCCACGCAGTCCCCCATCTCAAGGACCTCGAAGAGTCCTGCGATCAACATCGGGATGTTTTTCAGGAAAGCTAAGCGACTGGCAGCTGGCTTCAAACTTTTTAAACATGGAGATGATATGTTGGTAGGGTCTATGCACCAAATTATCAACGATGACTGGACTATCAGCTCTATATGCCCCACCTTCAAGAAACGCGATCCTATGTCTTGTAAGAACTATCGAGGCACATTCTTGATAAATGTAGCATAATATAGCATTAAGATTCCAATGTACTGTGTGAACGTTTCAAGCCTTTCAGCAACACATTAATCGGCCCGTAGCAGTCTTTTCACAATAAGGGAACTCCTGAAAAAACCCAATGAATTTCAAGTCGACACTCACCACCTTTTCATCAGCTTTAAAGCCGCAATATGCAATTTGAATACAGTTCCTCCGAAATATTCAATACCTGTCCCGGATTTTGGCAAAGAGATGCACTGTGATTTTTTCAATTTACTGCTGGAACAGATAGTACGCAGGGCAGGTGTTAACACGGAAGGCACTATCTTGAAGAAATATGTCCAGCTGCTGGGATTCGCAGACGACATCGACATTATCGTTATGGAAGGTCTTACGGCAATCGAAGAATAGGCAAAACATGTTGGCCTTAAAGTAAATGAGGACAGGACCAAGTCAACAAACAAAGAACCATCTGCCCACCGCCTAGAACAAAACGTCACTGTTGAGAACAGTAAGCATCAACTCCACGAATGACACCCTAGTGGAGATTAGGCGAATAGTTATCCTAGGAAACAGCTGCTACTTTGGTTTGGGGAAAAAATGGTTCAAAATTTCTAACTCAGATGACGAAATGCATGACCTGCAAAACATTGATCCCGCGAGTTCTAATTTATGGAGTTCTACTCTATGAGCAGGAAATCAGAAAAGATATTGAACGCTTTCGAAGAAAAATTCTTCGCCGATAATTTGGTCCTTATGGAGGAGAAGATACAACCGCGAACTCTATGAGCTTTATCAAGATGTGGATGTAGTTCAAAAAGCTAAAGCACGTCAACTACATTGACTCGGCATAATAATAATAATGCAATAATGCTCCAGCAAAGAAGGCCTTCTGATTACAACCCTAAGTTCGAGGCGACAAGGACGACTGAACCTCCGTTTAAAGGACCAAGTTATCGCGGATGACAGAGCGCGTGCCCGGTATCGAAGAGACTGGAAGGCTGAGACAGAGACTCTTCACGGGTCGGGAGCCCGTTAAGTAAGTAAGTAGTAAGCCCGTTAGTAGTATAAGTAGTATAAAAAAAAAACATTATTAATTGTGATACTAAAGTGGACATCAGGAAATTGTTTTTTTTTTTTTTAAATATTGTCATCTAAATGTAATCTTTCGTGTCCACGGCACGCCACAATGACCATGTGGTTGTTGGAGGTTTCTAATGCTTGCGTTTCGAGTTTGCTGTTCTCCAATAACGGCAGTTCTGCTTATTATCGTATCGTGAAAATATGCCTCATTCGCAAACAAAATATTGTTGAATATTGATAAATGTTCAGTTATATGGTTAACGAATTGAAACCTCTGACTGGCATACTGCGATTTTAATTCTTGCTACAACTGAATTTTGTGGAGTTTTCGTTATTTCTTGGAACTTATGAACCCATTTCCTGATGAGGACAACACTTTGTTCAGAATTTTGTTCGCGCAACAATCGCCGAATCATTGTTTTTGTAAAACTCGCGCACTCACAACGCACGGTCTGCTCCCCAAAAATCACTTCACAGCGACCATAAACTGGAATAAATTAGAAAACTAGATGGCAAACTCTACTTCCATTCTCCATTCACCAATGTTTAAGCCTTTGTTGTTCAAGTATCGAAATCTTCCGCATCGAAGTCTTCTGCTATGTACTCGTAAATCTAGATGACGATGCTCACATTTAAGTGGTTATCACAATATTATAAAATTTTGTGGTTTAAGCGTTATTTTTATTAAGCAACAGCTATTATGTTTTGTGGCGTAAAATGAATATGTTAATTTTGAAGGACTTAAATTCGTTTGAAGCGTCTGGCAAGGACTTGCCGACAAGTAAAACGTCTTGGACCTATGGGGTTATATAGATGTGGTTGTGTTCTATGTTTTGAGTGGTTTTAAGTTTACGTTTTAGTTAATTGTTTACGTTTTAGTTCTATGTTTTGTGGCGTAAAATGGATATGTTCATTTTGAAGGATTTTAATTCATTTGATGCGTCTGGCAAGGACTTGGCGACAAGTAAAACGTCTTGGACTTATATATTTGTTATCAGGGAGTTTTTCTCTAAATTCTAAGAAAAAATTAAGCGGTTACAATAATTCTTCAAAATTGGAATCCTTCGATTTTCAAATGCGCCTGGCAAGGACTAGGCGACAAGGAAAACATCTTGCACCGTCAAATTTGTGTTGTATGTTTATTCAGTTAAATGTCATACTAGAAATGTGTGGTTACATAAATTATTCAAAATTGAGAATTCATACTTAAACTTCGAGTACGTCTGGCACTTAAAACGTCTTGGACGTTTATATCCCTTTTCAAGCGGTTCTGTACTGTTATTTATGACTTGAATCAAGTGGTTACCCTTATTATTCCGTTTTTGGAAAATAACACGTTTTTGATATACTGTTACCTACTCTGTTAACCTACCATGATATGCTGCCAGACGGTAAGATTTAAAATCACTTTCATCAAGCCTTAGTATTAATGTGCATATCGTTTGGTTAGCTTTCAGAACCAAAAATTACTACGGGCTCTTGGTCTATACAATATAGCTTTGCTGACGACAGTACTCTTTGCTTTTCATATTCGTTAACAAACTTATTTCCTGCTTTTCGGCTGTAGAACGGGAATGCCAGCGTATCTTAAGCTCATTAAATTCCGATATAAACAGCATCACTAAATGGGAAACCACCAACAGAGTCAAACACAATGCTGTCTGCTGTCGTTAAAACGAAATTTAAATATGCAGCTATTATCGACTTACATCGCCGAAACCGAAGAACTATGTATGTGTGTCAATGACCACCTACATTTGGAATGACCACATATTCGGTGTCGTCAAAAGTGCTGGCAAATGCCTAGGTTTCCTCAAGCGATGTAAGAAATACTTCTCCCCCTCTGTTCTGGCCAGAATATATTGTGATAACCACTCAAATGTGAGCAGCGACATCTAGCAGAAAATGTCGAAGACCAGAAGGTTTCGATATTGGAATAACAAAGTCTGGAGACTGGAGAGTGGAATCGAATTTTCTAGCAAATTGGAAATTGTATGGGACGCTGGATGGCGAGGATTGTTCTCGAAGTATGTCATTCGAGTATAAATACCAGCATCCCAAAGGTATGCAAACCAGTTCTAAAGTGTAATTTGAAGTGATAATTAGGAGAAGTGATTAAGTGGTTTAAGTAAAAGATAAGAAAAGTATAAGTGGTTGAGAAATTGAATTGTACTGAGAGAAAGAATTAAATAGTGAATTGTAACTGTACTGAATAAAGGGATTTGTATTGAAAAGAATAAGTTCTATCATTTATACCCACACAAACATTTTACATTGGTGTCAGAAGTGGGATAGGACTTATTGTGTGTAAAAAAAAAAAAAAAGTGTTTTCTGACTATTTGAAAAAGCTAGAATGGGTCGAAAACTATTGCAGTTGACCCTCGTCCAACTCAAATCCGAGTTGAACAAGAGAAGCCTCAGCGCCAGTGGAGGAAAAAGTGACCTGGTGCTCCGACTTCAGGAGGCTTTGAACAACGAGGGACATGATCTTGATGCATATTCCTTTGATGTTGATGAGGATGAACAGACAAGTACCGGCAATGACATGGCTGCGGATGCAACTCCTCTTGTTAAGAATGTTGGCGAAAAATTCGAAGAAATGGACAGCAACGTTCAGCAACTGGCAAAAGAGCTCGACACAGTGCGAAAACAGAAACTGCGAGAATGTTCTTTAAGCGGTCCAAGGAGAAAAGATTTGAACCCTCCCTCATTCGATGGCCAGACCTCATGGTCTACTTATAAGAAGCAGTTTGAAATGGCTGCCTGTGCAAACGACTGGGACAATGAGGAAAAATGCTTTGCCCTAACAATGGCCTTGCACGGTCCTGCAGCAGAATTGTTACAAACAGTAGACATCGAAAAGCATAAAGATTATGTGACTTTAGTACAGGCTATAGAGAAACGGTTTGGGGATAGTCACATGCAGGAGGTCTTCAAGGTCCAATTGCAAAGCCGAACGCAGCAAAGACGAGAAACACTGCAGCAGCTCCAAGCAGACGTGAGTAGACTTGCACATCTGTCATACCCCACCGCAGGCCAGGAAATTATCGACGAAATGGCAAAAGATGCATTTATCAGGGGAATTGCAGATTCGAAGCTACAGTCAGCAGTAAGGATGGCCGGGAAAAGAACCCTTGCTGAAGCACTTGCCTTCGCTCTGGCGATGGAAGCAGCCAATCAGGCTTCCAGGGGAACACATTTCGTCAGGGAAGTAACATCTATCGAATGCTCCTGCACAAGAATTAGTGCCGAGGAACGAGATACTCGACGGGATAGACGGATAATGCGCTGCTGGAATTGCAATAAAATAGGACACCTTCAAAGGCAGTGTAAAGAACCGGTGCGACGAAAAGACTGCCCTCACTGTGGTGGCAAGCCAATAGAGGAAGAAACCAGCAGAAACAGCTATCAAGAAGCCGGTCAACCTTCCCGAAGCCATCAGTCGCGAAATGCTTAAGCACCAACTTCGCGGGGCAGAAGTTGGTAGCAGCAGTCGACGGCCCCAGGACCATCATCCAAGTCTCGCTGGCAAAACGATGCAACGAAAGCCTTCTAGTAGAAGTAGTCAGTGGAAAAGAAAAATGGATGGCAACAGTAGACACCGGTGCCACGGCCTCAATCATCAGGAGGAATCTTGTGCAGAAGTCTTGGCTGCATAACACCAGCAGCTGCAGCTTGCGAACAGCTACAGGAGCAACGATTAAGGTATATGGTGAAGTCCGCATAAAAATCCAACTGGCCGGAATAACATTCACTCACGCGTTTCTGGTAGCTGACATATGTGACGAGTGCATCATTGGTACAGACTTCATGAGAGAACATGGACTTGTAGTCGACTTGGGGGCACAAACCCTGAAATACGGAAACATGGAGATACCAATGATATACGGAAACGCCAATACCTCAGTCTCAAATGTCGTCATCTGCAGCAATCAGAGTCTAGAGCCTTCGTCAGAAGCAATTTTGTGGGCAAAAGTGGAAGGTGGTCCTGGTAGCCACCGATTCTATTTGATGGAGCCGGAAAAGAAAAGAGACTTCATGGTGGGAAAGACCTTAGTGGAGCCAAAGAACAACATGGTCCCTGTAAGGATTCTAAATCCAAAGACATTCAGTGTAAAGGTGGAAAAGGGGGAGATAGTGGGAAAATGCGTACCTGTTGAGGCTATATCGACCACAACGGAAAAAAAGTGTGCAAAAGCGGTCACAACAGTTCAGAGCATAAAAATCAAGAACAAAATTCTCAGCCTCTGTAATCTGGACGAAGATCAGCGAATCCTGGCAGAAAAACTAATCGGTGAGTACGCTGATATATTTGCTACACAAGACGGAGAATATGGACGTACGCATATTGTTCAACACCACATTGACACCGGAGACGCTCGACCAATCCGTCAACCTGCAAGGCGTCTTTCATTGGCAAAGCAAACAGAAGTTGCCGAAATGATGTCGAAGATGAAAGCTGAGGGAGTGATTGAAGAATCGCAAAGTCCGTGGGCATCTCCAGTGGTCCTCGTGAAGAAGAAAGATGGCAGCACGAGATTTTGTGTAGACTACCGACGTCTCAATGATGTCACTAAAAAGGACAGCTACCCACTTCCGAGAATCGATGACACTTTGGATATGCTTTCTGGAGCGAAATGGTTTTCAACACTTGACTTGAAGAGCGGTTACTGGTAGGTAGAGATAAATCGTGCGGATCGTGAGAAAACTGCCTTCACTACAGGAAGCGGTCTTTGGCAGTTTGCAGTAATGCCGTTTGGACTGTGCAACGCTCCGGCCACCTTCGAGCGACTAATGGAACGAACATTGCAAGGACTCACCTGGAAAACCTGCCTAGTATATTTGGACGATGTTATCGTCATAGGTAAGACGTACGAGGAGCACCGCGAAAATCTAAAAGAAGTGTTTGAGAGGCTACGAAGTGCTCATTTAAAGCTCAACCCGGAAAAGTGCGCCTTGTTTCGTCCGGAAGTAAAATATCTGGGTCACATTATATCAGCGGAAGGAGTAAGAACGGATCCTGACAAAATCGAAGCCGTGAAAAGTTGGCCTTCTCCAAAAGATAAACACCAACTGAGAAGCTTCTTGGGACTCGCCACGTATTACAGAAGGTTTGTAAAGGATTTTGCTGGCATTGCAAAGAGCCTGCATCAACTTACAGAAAAAGGCCGACAGTTCAGGTGGTCTGGAGAATGCGAAAAATCATTTCAAGAACTGAAGCGACAGCTGTGCAAAGCCCCCATCTTGGGTTACCCCACGCCCGGAAAAATGTTCATCGTGGACGCAGACGCTAGCAATGTTGGGGTCGGAGCTGTGATCTCCCAAGTTCATGACAGTCAAGAGAAAGTGGTCGCATATTACAGCAAAGTACTCTCCAAACCTGAACGGAACTACTGTGTAACCCGGCGCGAGCTTCTGGCTTTAATTCTGGCTACGAAGCATTTCCATAAGTACCTCTACGGACAAAAGTTCATTCTCCGGACAGACCACGCAGCTCTGAAATGGCTACTCCAATTTAAGAACCCTGAAGGCCAAGTTGCAAGATGGATCGAGCAGTTGCAGGGCTACGACTTTGAAGTGCAACACCGCAAGGGAACACTCCACTCAAATGCTGATGCTCTCTCTCGTCGACCGTGCGGAGTAAAATGCGAACACTGCAATCGTAAAGAAGCAAAAGAACAGGCAACTATCCAAATGATCAGGACTGAGCCAATAGAGGGTTGGAGTATAGACGAAATCCGTTCCTCCCAACAGGCAGACAATGACATCGAACCAATATTGGCCTGGAAAGAACACGAGGAAAGACCAAGCTGGCAGCAGATATCAGATCGGAGCCAAACTCTGAAGGCATACTGGGCACAGTGGGACTCGCTTTTTGTGCAAGATGGATTGCTGAAGAGAAAATGGGAAAGTGCAGATGGGACAACATCTCGTATGCAGCTAATTGTGCCACGGTCCAGAGTCAACCAAGTGCTCCATGAAATACATGACGGAATCTCAGGAGGCCATTTGGGAATAAACAAGACGTTGGAAAAGGTAAGGGAACGTTTCTATTGGCTAAGCGCTAAACAAGATGTCGAGAATTGGTGCAAAAAGTGCATAAGATGTGCAGCTACCAAGGGTCCAAAAGTAAAGCCACATGGACAAATGCAACAATACAATGTCGGAGCACCTTTCGAACGAATAGCCATCGACATCGCTGGGCCGTTTCCCGAAACCTTTAATGGAAACCGATATACCCTCGTAGTCATGGATTACTTCAGTAAGTGGCCGGAAGTGTTTGCCATCCCAAATCAAGAGGCTAAGACCGTAGCCGAACAGATAGTCAACAACTGGGTGAGCAGATTTGGGGTCCCAATGGAGCTGCACTCTGATCAAGGGCGAAACTTTGAATCAAAAGTCTTCCAGGAAATATGCCAATATTTGGGAATAAGAAAGACAAGGACAACGCCACTACACCCTCAATCTGATGGAATGGTCGAGCGATTCAATCGGACCTTGAGTGAGCATCTATCTAAGGTTGTCAGCAACTGCCAGCGGGATTGGGATCGACACATACCCCTCTTCTTAATGGCCTACCGAAACGCGGTCCATAGCTCAACAGGGCACACACCATCCGAGATCTTATTTGGTCAAACAATTCGGTTGCCAAGTGAGGCAAAATTCGGATCCCCACCGACGGAGCCCAAAGAGGTGAACGAGTACGTGAATGACTTACGCAGCAGGATTCGTAAATTGCATGAAGACACCAGAGAAAAGATGAAGCTAGCAAGCAGCCGCATGAAAACTAGGTACGATATCAAGGCGAAATCTTCCGGTTTCAACGAAGGAGATCTGGTTTGGCTGTATAATCCTCAGCGTAAGAAAGGCAAATTACCAAAATTGCAACAGGACTGGGAAGGTCCATACAAGGTGATAACCCGCATTAATGACGTTGTCTACCGAATCCAGCGTGGGGATCGAGGAAAATTGAAAGTGGTCCATTTGGATAGAATGTGTCATTTCAACGGGATGCTGAATGACGAAGTTGTTCGGGACGAACAACTGTAGGGAGGGAGCAATGTGATAACCACTCAAATGTGAGCAGCGACATCTAGCAGAAAATGTCGAAGACCAGAAGGTTTCGATATTGGAATAACAAAGTCTGGAGACTGGAGAATGGAATCGAATTTTCTAGCAAATTGGAAATTGTATGGGACGCTGGATGGCGAGGATTGTTCTCGAAGTATGTCATTCGAGTATAAATACCAGCATCCCAAAGGTATGCAAACCAGTTCTAAAGTGTAATTTGAAGTGTTAATTAGGAGAAGTGATTAAGTGGTTTAAGTAAAAGATAAGAAAAGTATGAGTGGTTGAGAAATTGAATTGTACTGAGAGAAAGAATTAAATAGTGAATTGTAACTGTACTGAATAAAGGGATTTATATTGAAAAGAATAAGTTCTATCATTTATACCCACACAAACATTTTACAATATAAAGCATTTATTCGCCCAAAATTGGAGTACAATGCCCACATCTGGTCAAGTGCCCCTAAGACCTCTCCGCACCTACTAGATATGATAAAAAACCGTGCGATAAAATTCATAGTTAATGCCAATATATCAACACAGTCAATTGACACCCTCCAACACCAACGTAATGTCTCATGTCTTAGCTTGCTCTATTGCTATTTTCACCACCAGTGCTCCATTGAAATCGCCACCCCTTCAAACTGTTAACCGTAACGGTCGTCTCGCTGACGAGACTGATGGATGCTCATTGGTATACTGTCAAGCCCATTTTCGGAAGTGGTCAAAAATATCGTGATTCTTTCCCAAGTCACACAACTCGCTTGTGGAATGTCCAGTCGAGCTCTTTATTTCCGATTATAACTTGCAAACATTTAAGACCAACGCACACCGGTATCTCTCTTTTTTCAACCTTCCTAACTTCCATTCGCCGACGCTATGTTCGTGTGTATGTGCAAATTACATTTTTAGCATTTTTCAAAAAAAATATTATATTCTTGAAAGTTGAAACAATGTCTTTCAACTCAGTTTATGCAGTATGTGGCTCAAGATCAGTTGGCAACTCAGTGTGCAATGGAATTCTACCATTTACGAGTATATTGCCTTACCATTAATACGAGTATATTGTTAAACCTAAGTACCTTTTTTTACGAGTATCTAACATCTTAATGTAGAATTATTACAACAAATGAACAATTGAGAATAGATAAACACAAAATGTTTGAGTTGTGGGGATCGTTATCGGAAACTCTTTCTACGAGTAGTTCACCATTGAGTTGATTTGGTAAAAGTGACTAACGAGGTCGGCGGAAATTTGGAAAGAAGATAGTGGAGTGGAAGTGCAGCATACATCGCGTATTTTTTTATGAAACATTTTGTTGGAGGGTTTAAAATGATAAGAAAGTTCTGTAGTCCATTGGGTTGTTTCGGGTACTTGTAATCTGTCTTGTTCTACAATGTGAGGTCGTATTAATGATATGCCTGTGTATGTATATTAGATTTGGGACCCTATTTATTCCGAAATTTAGTAAGAGGAAATTAGGACGAAGAAAAATAGTTGGTGATCTTTAAACTCATGTGGAAATTTCATTTAAGGCTTCATAGAAATTCAGAAATTTTTGAAGAGCTCGGTAAATTCGAGCCCCTAAAAGGTTTAAAATCATTAGATTTAGTGGTATCGCATACATAAAGCGATGCGGTTCGAGACCAAATACGGGTCAAAAATTGTGACGGAACTAGAAAAGGCTAAGGCGTTTTTGCCGGCACGTTTTATCTGTATGGATTCTCATCCGCAACCGAGATGGAGGTTGTGCGAGCAGTTGGGAACTCGTTTAGGCTAAAGTTTTATCCAGCAATAGTGCAAAGGGAAGCATAAGTTGCAAAAGAGATGAAGGTGTTATTTGCTAAACTTTTTCTATGAAAAATAGAAGTAAGTTCGAGATATCATAAATATAAATCTCTATCTATACTAGTCTAATAAAGAGTGAAAATTTGTTTATATGTATGAGGTAATCCCGAAAACTACTGGTCCGATTTTGATCAAAATTATTTAGACGCGTTCCTTACGATCATATGAATGACATAGACGTAGCTTTATCTTGTTATTATTGCTGTATCAAATAAAGATATGAAATTTTGCATGTTACTGTGCATAATTTTGCATAACGCAAAAGCACTTCAGCGTAACTGATAATCCCCACCGATGCGATGTTCAATGAGAATGCTGTGGAGGCCGTATGCCAAGAAGAAGACATCTATAGAGTGCGGGGGCAAGATGTATTATAGACAGATATCCTAACATAAAAAAAAGTCAATGCACTTGGAAGAGTAAACATTCACCCAAGTCAGTCAGAGCATTTCAATCTCAGTATGCTCTTACAGCACTTTCGTGGGCCACTTCTTTTCAGTATTTTCGAACCATAAATGGTGAAGCAAAGGAAAATTATTAAGCAGATTGCAAAGCATACGGTCTTTTAGAAGAAGATGGGTATTGGGAAAATACCCTTACAGATGTCGTGATTTCCCAATCACTCTTTCAATTGAGAAAGTTATTTGTAATTATTGTTTTTTTTTTCAGCCATCTGAATCACGCAGCCTGTGGAATGCATTTTTAGAACATCTGCATATGTGAGCATATACGAAATTGAGTTCAATGGCATGAATTTGTCCGTTTACGCAAGATATGTATGTTTAATTAAGGCCTAATTATCACAGGCCTACGAAATAAAACTTTCAATTCCCCTTTAAATACTCGTAATAATGCCTGCTTTTGGCTTATTTTGCTATATTGAATGGAAAGATAACATTAGTTTTCTCAGAGCACATCTAGATTTATTTTTAACAAAATATATAAATGTATAATAATAGGAATAAAACTAATAAAAATGCATAAATTTTCAAATTGCTTCTACCTAATTTGATATGAAGTGGAGGTAGTAGAATTTTGGAACGGTCAACTAGAGACTTGCGTACAATATTTTTACCTCCAGGGCTTAATGGTACTCTCTGTGGCCTTTCTTTTCACATCAATTTCTACTATCCCATTCATATAGTAAGCAGGGGTATTTTTTATATCCTCCTTGTTGCCCAAGAGCACTAAGACAAATTACTAGTCCATTGTACTCTCTGTAAGTTCATTTTAATGAAATCTTTCAGTCTTTCGAAGAAATATGAGTAGGTAAGCGCTTCAGTGATAAGATGCCTCCAGTACGAGAACTTGCAGCCTGATGCGAGCGTAAGCCAGACATTCACAGAGATAGTGCTCCACGGTGTCGTCACTTTCGCAGCAAGCATCTCAAGATGTTGTGTCACTTATGCCCAGCTCATTTAAGTGCTTAGCTAAAATGTAATGTCCTGTTACGACGCCAGTAAGCAACCTACAGCAGGAAGGCCGCTGACTTCCTAGAAATGTCGGGAAGAATTCATTTGGTCTGTCTGCATCCTGGGGAGTTATACCATCTACAGTTGTTCTCATACGAGACCCAGCTGTCAAATAAAGCCTTAACCAAGGACGCAGGCAGACCCAAGGCAGTTTCGGGTCCTGAAAAACTCCTCTGAACCTTGCCTCGCAAATTCATCGGCGATTTCATTTCGCGTGATCCCATTGTGACCTGGGATCCAGACAATGCAATGATCTATTGCATTCTTGAACTAGCTTGAGTGTAATAAGAGGGTGCAGCAAGGCTCTAAGCGCAGCTTGACTGTCGCTACAGATGCAAATGCTTCGCTGCCTCCACCTATTCTTCACAATATATTGTAGTTCGCTGCCATCAGGATTGCGTAAATCTCCGCTTGGAATACAGGTGCAAGTTTTTCTAGCGTGAAATGGTGTCATTGAATTGGACGGCATGCCCATAAGACCAGAGTCATAAGACAACTGGTGCGCAAAGTTATCAAAGCTCCGTGTGATACCAAAGACCACTTTGCAATGAGAGTGCAATGATATGAATATCAAGGGGAGCGAGATACATCAATGCGTCTAGAGCGGAGCCAGGAGTGAAGGGGGAAAACCGTTCTTTGGAGTCTGGTAAATGCAGCAATCACGTATTTTTCTGAGAGCTTATTCTACCCGACAACCGACGCATAGGATATAATTTGTCTTATCATAGCCATGTCTTGCCGATAGCTCTTCTATACTGTCAGAAAGTCGAGAGCACCTTAGAGGCTTTCGACGTAACATGTTTAGTCCAGAAAAGTTTGTTATCCAAGATCACACCCAAATACTTAGCTTCTTTGGAGAATTGGATGGTGATGCATTTAATTGCTAGATGAGCCAGACCAGGCAGCTTACTCCTTCTCGTAAACAGAACAACCTCAATTTTGAGAGGATTGACTGAAAGTCCATTACTAGTGAACAAGTCGTCTATTACGATTACGCAGGGCTGCCTTCGGTTTAGAGCAGACAGTCGCTAGACACGATCCAACACACAGTACAGCTACATCATCCGCGTATGCCTGTGCATAAACGTTAAAACTATTGAGCGTGTTGAGCAGTGCGTCGACCAACGTGCACCATAGCAGTGGAGAGAGAACGCCACCTTGCAGGCAAACCCTGTTTACCCCCACCAACACATATTGGCCACAGCCAGCAACCGGAATCAATGTGCTATTCAGCAGCATTGCTTTTATCCACCAAACTAGTGATTCGTCTAAGCCGTGTTTTCTGACCGAGTTCCACAGGCCGTTTAAAGTTACGTTTATCAACATCGATGAAAATGCTCAAGGCGTATTCCTTCTTGTCGAGTGCGTCTTCAATTCTGCCTACCAAATTCTGAAGCTCACTCTCGCGGGATCTTCCGTGTTGGTAGGCATTTTGCATCACCCAGAGAGGATGCATTCGCAAGGCGGTTTATAGGTCTGAAACTCTTGGCGAGCGAGTGGTCCTCCTTTCCGATTTTCGGTTAGGGGCCACTCTCACTGTTCGCCAGAATTCCGGTAGGGCCAATAACCACAGCTAATATCTTCACATTACCACATATAGTCCAGCAATGGTTGGAGAATTTTATCTTTTTCAAGACAAACTCTAAATTTTCATGTCATTCTTTAAAATGAACGGAATGTATTACCATTATGTAATAACAGTGCTTTAAGACTTTGTTTCGAAGAATTTATAAAAAGTCTCCAATCGTGTTTTACATGAAACATCTTAGGAAAGCTACGCACATCACATATGAATACTAAATCCTTTTTTATTTTTCTTTTTATACCAATAAAAGCTCGTTCTAAGGCCCCACACATTTACCTTTTCTTTTAACCTTGAACCTTTTGTAGTAATTTCTAAAACAGAAAATGGAAGCCCACGCTAGTAACAAAAGGTGCGGCGAGATAACTTCCATATTTCGTCATCATGCGTTGGAATAATGAGCAGCCTTCCGAAATCGCTTCAATATTGCGCTATTGTGTCCTGTCCCCGACCGGAAATCAATTCTTTTGTGGGTCACAACGTTCAAAGAACCTGGTTCTGGGCAAAAAATGAAGAATCTCAGTTCTTGGCCATTGTTTTTTCAAAAATGGGATAGAGGGAGAAAGCTCCATGGGTGGCATTCAATATTTAATGATGAGACTAAATTCTTATTGGAAGTTGGCTTGTTGTTGAATTCTAGTCAACTACTCATCTTACTTGATTTTTGTTAACTGAAAAAATGGATGTCTTTAGGACGCGGTTGGGACTCAAA
Source organism: Volucella bombylans (assembly GCA_949129095.1). Lineage (NCBI taxonomy): Eukaryota > Metazoa > Arthropoda > Insecta > Diptera > Syrphidae > Volucella > Volucella bombylans. The sequence goes on along the minus strand of OX422141.1, from coordinate 94,537,699 downwards.
CACCCAACCTTCCGATTTGGAAGCCGATCCGCTACCACGACAACGAATAGCATTGACAAAATAATACGACTCATTGCGTGGGATGAATGCACAATGGGTCATTGATCACACATGGAAGCTGTTGATAGAACGCTGAAAGATTTAAGAAATTCGGGAAAAATTAAAGGGTTTTGTTGCTTTAGTTTTATTTCAGAAGGAACACGAGCAGATATTGTTAACCCTAATCCGGCTACCCGATGACTTTGGGTCACCGTTTCATTTTCGAGAGTAATTTTCGCAAATTTTTGAAATGCAATCCCATTCCCTAACGCCGCGTCTCCACTAGACATCACTGGTGTTAAGAAAATTTTCATGAAATCAAAATGTTCAGTGGAGACATGTAGTTTGCAGAAAAGAAATATTTCAAGAAATAAATGCTTGGTTTTTATTCAAGACATCTCTGTAGATATCAACCCTGAAATTTTTTTGTCAGCGCTTGTCAGTTTGATCTCAGAATATGAAAAAAAAATAACAAAGTGTAGCGATCTTCATATACCACAATGCTATCTACCATTTTTGTACTATAATGTATGTAGTTGCTTACCAACCAACTTACATTCACAGAATGAAATGTCATGCAATAATTTGCCCACCTAAGTTAAACGAAAAAATGTCAGACCAAATGTCTGACATTTTTCTGACATATTTGTGTCTCGTGTAGACGCGATGTAAGGAAACTACGTAGAAATGAAACAAAAATTTAAGAATGTATTACTGTAACAAACATATACCGCCATCATTATTTACTGTATTGCAACAATAATAGTGTCCTTGAATTGTCATGGTTACTAACGGGAAACAGATGTCATCAGAACACAAGTAATTATTGCAGAATTTAGTTCAGATTTTTTGTACTCCAGTAAATTGTTCTTAAATTTTTGTGAATATTGGTAGGTTTCATGAATTATAGAAGATGTACGAGGGGCGTTCAATATATTCTCGGTATCGATATGAAGGAAAATGCGAATTCAATTTAAATTGTTTTTATTTTTCAATATAATCTCCCCTAACATCAATGCATTTGTTACATCTTGAGATAAGCTTTTTTAAACCCTCAAAAAAATTAATTTCCTCTTTCTCTGCAAAATACCCATTTATTGCCGACTTGAGTTCTTCATCATCCGAAAATCTTTTTCCACGAAGACATTTTTTCAAATCCGGAAACAGGAAATAATCACTAGGGGCAAGGTCTGGACTATAGGGTGGGTGTTGGATTTCTTCGAAACCACAATCTCGCGCAGCAGCCTTGGAAACTCGCGCCGTGGGAACAGGAGCGTTGTCATGAAGAAGCAACACACCCGCTGCGAGTTTACCCCGTCTTTTCTTTTTAATTTCCTCCCGCAAATTATGCAAAGTGGAAGCGTAGGATGTGGCGTTGATGGTTTCACCTTTTTTTTTGTACTCAATGAGCAAGATTCCCTTTGACTCCCAAAAAACTGTGGCCATGAGCTTCCCGGCAGACGGAGTGACTTTGAACTTCTTCGGGGGGTCTGTTCCTTTTTTATGCCACTGCGTGGACTCTTGTTTGCTTTCAGGGTCATAGTGGTGGACCCATGTTTCGTCCCCAGTAACAATTCGATCCATAACACCGTCCGCGTTCTCACTACACATCTCCAAAAGCTCTCTACAGCATTCGATTTTCACTTTTTTCTGAGGCGCTGTGAGCATTCGTGGCACCCACCTTGCACTGACCTTTGAAAGGTTAAGATGGTCATGAAGAATGGTGTGAATGGTACCAATTGAAATCTTGGTGATCTTTGCCATCATTTTCACCTTTATTCGGACATCCTCAAGAACAAGTTTTTCGACTTCTTTGATGCTTTCTCCCGTACAAGCAGTAGCCGGGGCGCCGGAGCGGGGGTCGTCTTCAATGCTCTCTCTGCCTCTCTTGAACTCACTGGACCACTTTTGCACAGTTGATAATGAAGGTGCGGAACCCTGGTAAACAGCCACCATCTCTTCATGAATAGTTTTTTGACTTTTTCCTTGCTTAGTGAGAAATTTAATTACAGCGCGATGCTCAATTTTCACCATCATCGTCTCAGTTGCCATTATGATTCTGTTTAACTAGAGATAAAACGCGAATTAATAATCACATTTATATGAAATTTTACATGAATGCACTAAAATAATAGTATTACTTGATAAATAAGTCAATTTATATATACAACCACAGCTTCACTCCGATACCGAGAATATGTTGAGCGCCCCTCGTATATACAGATTGACATTCAAGCCGTAATGGCTCATTGAAAAAATCTTACACATGAGGATATAATAAGGGCAATGGAAGCTGACACGGACAAGAATGGTTTTGAAGTAAGTGACTTTGATTATTTGGATAGTGACAATAGTGGTGATTGTGAGGATAATGCTATCGAAATCTTTGAGGAATTGGTCGATGAAATAAAACTAAATGATAAGGATGATGATGTGAACATAGAAGTTGAAAAATATGTTGGGAAGGATGGAACTGAATGGAACTCTGAACTGTTCAGTCAAGGAAGATCGTCCAGTCATAACATTATTAGAGGTTAATTAGCTAAAGTTGTTTTACTGCCTGGAAAGAATATTAACGACGTAAATGATGCATTCGTCTTTTTTTTATAGTACAATTGTTGGTCTTATTGTCAAATTTATGAATGGCCATGGTGCAGAAAACGAAGGGCAGAAATGGAAGCTCACTAACGCCACTGAAATAAGAAGTTTCAATTTATTTACGCGAGCACTAAAAAAGAAGGCATTTTTGATATGACAGACTTCTGGGATAAAATTCATGGCCATCAAGTGTTCAGGGCAAAAATGCGAAAGACTCGGTTCGCCAAAATTTTGACACATTTACAATTCGATCACACATCAACTAGATCAGATAGACGACAGAGAGATAAATTTGAAGAAGATGTATGTGCCTGGTATGAACCGGACAATGGTCCCCTTCCGAGGTAGAGTGCAATTCAAACAATACATCCCTTCAAAGCCGGATAAATATGGCATGACGATCTGGCGGATATGTGTTAGCTCTACATCTTACCGCTTGTTTGGTATTCCTTACCTTGGAAAGGAAGCTAATAAAAGGGATTGTAATCAAGCGCAGAATTTTTTGTTGATGCTTTCCGAGTCTTACTCTGGATCGAACCGAAATCTCACGTTTGATAATTTGTTTACATCATATCATCTGGCAAATCAGTTATTGAGCAGAGGTCTCACCAGTGTTGGAACTCTAAAAAAAATAAAACATGTATTCTAAAAGGATTTCTTCCCAATAAAAGCAGGGATCTGGAGTCAAGTTTATTTGGGTTCAGGAAATAAATATCATTAGTGAGTTACGTCCCAAAAAAAAAACCAAATCAGTTTTGTTCTTATCAACGATGCATCATACCAAAACAAACAATGGACATTAACAACAGAAACACACCAGAAGTTAATTTGTTTTACAACTCAACTAAAGGGGCGGTTGATGCTTTGCATCAGATGTGCCATGCATTTTCAGTCAAACGAAAGTCAAACAGGTGGCCCATTGTGATTTTCCACAACCTTATCGGAATGCACCTAAAAAGCACAAAGCAAGACCATTATTTCTCAGAGATCCGCAAGACTAGGTATTTCTCAGTGCCACTCAAACATGCTATTACTGAAATTAATAGTGAATAATTTATTTTCATTCATTTCATTTTTAGTTTTATTTCATTTTTCTTAAATTTCCAATACTTACATGCTAACAGAAAAAATGCTTAAAAGCTAGATTAACATAACTTAATTAACTTATTCTAACTAACTGGCCCTCTAAGCGGGCGCTCTAAGCTAAACTATATTCTTATTCTCTGTCTTTCGACGTCTAATCTAACATTTTAAAAAATAATTATTATTCATTAAACATCTAGTTAAACTAAAAAAATATTAAGTATGTAAAAAAAAAAATTAGTAAGTGTATCTTTCAAGCGTACACTCTATGATATAAGAAGTTGGGGTAGTAGGCCCCAGATATCAGGTTATTGCTCTTGCAATATGTCCACGAGTTAACTTAATAGAGAAGTTGTCCAATCTTTCTAGATTCGCTCTGTTGTATAATACCTCATTGGGATAGAATTTTATGTACTCCGATCCTGGTGTTCTGTAAAGGTGAAGCCAAGTCCAAAGGCAAGCTCTCTCAAACACCCGAATCTTTTCCATTAAGCTTGCTCTCACGTTGAACCACACGGGACACCTATATACCAGGATTGCATGTATCTTTACCCATGGGATAAATCACCGCAATTTTCCAATGCACTGGATAATGTGCATTATTCATTGCATTGTTAAACAGGGTGGTGTAAATGTCTACCGCTTCTAGAGGGAGATGTCGAAGCGCAATATTCGGTATTCCATCAATTCCCACAGATTTTTTACTTCTTATTGTGTGGAAGATCTCATGGAGTTGTTCCTTTGTCGGGTGAAACCCGAGCTCTCGAATCGCCAGTTCTGTATGTCATTTCGCAGGTAGAAATTGTGCAGAATTACTCGATTCTCCAGGTCGTGATTTGAATCAATGACATCATTGGTTTTATACACTTCCTGAAAAGTCGCTCCTATGGCCTCAACCTTCTCCTGAGAATCTTCGATCAGAAAGAAATTATCATCATCCGCGGCTTTTTGTTTATTTGCCGGAGCATACTCGGGTTGCTCGAATTTACAGCCCGAATTCTGTTGTTCCAGTACAAACTTACAGATGCTCTGTACTTCTCTCTTAACAATATTTGGAGATTTTTAATTGACGACTTCAGTGTCCTAACCTCCACGTTCTGTCTGTCAGTAAACTGCCTTTACAAGTTTTTGAGCCTTGACAGCAGTCTACTTTTGTGGCGGTGCAGCGCATCGATGGTAGCATTGCGGAATAGGTCTTCGTTGTGTGTGTGTTCATACCGAAGTATTGTATTGTCCATCGTTTGTTTAATTGTTTGGTCCATTTGTTGTAGGTACCTGTCAAGTTCCTCGTTAGACAGATTCCTATTGGACGGTGGGTAGAGCAAATTCAAGTAGAGTGCTCTTATCAACGTTCTGCAGAAGCGTGTCCATCGAGTCTTACTGTAATTGTAAGATTGTCCGGGAACTAACTCCTCCAGCTCCGCAATTTCCTTAGGAATTGTTATTTCGGTACTAAAACCGCAATGGTCACTGTCCTACACAAATGTATGCAGATAGTTTAACGTTTGTAGATTATTCACAGTCAGTTGTATCCGTACATCGTAGAGCAATAGATCCAAATAAGAGCCGTATCTGGGAAACGACGGACTGTTTCAAACCGAGTCAACACATGACGCTGTGCTGATCCCACCAATTGAGTAGTAGGTTCCCTCTAGTGTTTGGTACATAATTTCCCCAATCTCTATGTTTGGCATTAAAATCCTCGCCGATTATATAATAATTCTCCTCCGATCCCAGCCTAAGTATAATAGTCTAAAGAGTCTATCGAGCTCTGAGATGAATATTATGGATAGGGAAGCATCAGGCGCGTAGACCGACACCGTGAACAACCATTTTCCGCTACGGAGAGGGATGTGCACGACACATCAATAGCAAACTAGAAATAATATTTTACAATAATAGCACTTTTCTAATACGGTGACTTTGGGTCATCACCTGGGTGGATTAGGGAAAAAATTGACTTGGGCTGATTAGGGTTAAGTCGTGTTTAATACCCTAGATACTTTGGAATAATTTTAAAACGCTTTATCTACAGACAAATATGAGAGCTCGTTTAGTAGGTAGAGATAACTAATTTTTTATTCAATTCCTAAGTGTTTTTGATGACAAAGTTCCCATGAGGAAGAATTGTAAGATCTCTTAAAGAATCAGAATAGTTGACATTTTGTCACCCAAATGTGGAAAATTCTCTCAAGACTAGTCATAACTGGATATGTGAACAAACAATCGTGTCTCCAAGGAATGCATCTGTTGATGAAATAAATGATATCATTTTGCAAAAGCTACCAGACAAATCCATTTACATGGCTGACACAGTCCATTATCCACAAGAATTTGTATATTCTTTAAATCCTCCAGGACGTCCATCACACTGTGCCAAAATAAATGGGAGCTCCTATAATGTTACCACGCAACTTAAATACTCCAAGTCTGTGTAATGGCACAAGATTGCAGACGATATCTCTATCCAGGTATAATAATATTATCGTTCCTTCTTTACCTCTAAAACCATTTTAGCAGCTTCCAGTTCCACTAGCGGCAGACAGCTGAATCCCGCCGGAATGTCAATTGTGGTATACAATTGTTGATATTGCAGAAATTTTCTTTCTCCCACAACGACATCCAGAAGTCGTCATCGTTCGATTACGTAACATATTAGTTCTAATCAGAGCTACTGTTTTAGTAGTAGTCGTGGTACAAGTTCATAAACGCCAAGTTAACTAAACTAGAGAGCTGGCAATTAACAGCAATTTGTGAATATAGTTCCTAAGAACCACCACGAGAAGAAGGGGACAAGCACTTTGCAAAACGATTGCATCAATACAAATTTTAAACTCACATCTGCACTTACGAGTAGATCCCTTGTGCCGCGATTGCTAACAAATCGAAATTCACAGATTGTCTTCAAAAATTGATCTGGCTTCTTTTGATTAATACTCATACTAAATGGGTATAGTTAATTAAGGATTATGTTCGAAGAATCAAGTTCGAAAGAAGAGAGCTTTTTCATGCTGATACGCTGATCTTTTTTCTATGTATTCCCTATTCTTTAACCACCTTCATTATCGTCATTTACAAAACATATTTGAAAGGTTAGAAAATAACTCTCACTCTCCTAAGGCAGGACTCTGATATTCCTCCACATCTCAAAATCCTAACAGGTGTCAAGGTTTCAAGTAACTTTCATCGATAATTTAAATCCTTCGCATGACTGCCCATCAACCTTCAAGATACAAAAGTAATTTCAAAGGAACCCCACAGAGCAAGTTCCGACAAGAACCGGTTCCATAAAGTGATAAGATTTTCCCTTATTGATAAAGCCTGCTTCCCCTTAACCTTATTTATTGGAGTATAAATAAAAAAGATTCCATATAAAAGACTAGAAAAATAAAGATTTTGACGCACTCTTCGGCCACTACAACGTGCTCGTACATATTGTACAATATAATATGTATGGATTGGCACTCGAGGCGAACCCGCTTTTTCGCAATCACCAGCCGAATTCTCTCTTTTGCCTTTTTCCATCGTCAAGCCTATTTTGTGAAAACAAAAAGGAACAAAGATGCACAACCCGCATATCAAGTTTTTATTTATTATTATTATTATTATTTTTTTTTTTTTTTTCTGAATAAAAGTCAGTTACCTACTTACTATCCTACAAGCATCCAAAGTCAAGGCTGCCGGATGGCAAATGGTAAAACAGAAACTGCAACCAGTTTTTGCTCGTTCAACTATAAAATCTCAATCTAGTTCGACGTACTAAATTTGTGTGTGTGTGTATGTATCCTGAGATATATCCGAGTAAATGGTTTTATGTGCGTTATGTACATATTAGCGAATGAATTTTATTTGCAACCCACTCGATTTTTCTCGTTTCCTTTTATTCGCGAATCGCGTCACACATAAGCAAGAGTCAAGAGGGGAGGACATATAGCCGTACCTTAGAAGGATACAAGTATAAAAAGTATGAAGAAGAGAAATGACTCCGAACAAACAGGCTCTTGATATAGGGTGATGGTAAGTTGACCTTTCACATGAAGCGCCGATGATAATTTCAGGACAATTTTTTTCTCCACAAGAAATTGGACATTGATTGACCATGAGTTGATCGCTGATTTTGCAAGTAATAGAGGGTTATAAAAGGAATAGAAATACCTTAAATTCATTGTGGTGCCTGAAGGTTCCATTCTCGGACCCAGTTTACTAACGAGTTTAAAGACTCGAATTTCCCTAGAAGATTACTCAAAAGAAAGGAATACTCGTACATGTACTATTTTGTAACAGATTCATCCTAATTACAATATCTTGTGACGCAATCCTTGTCGTAATTTGCCTTTATCTGGATGAATCACCCTCTGATGAAAGAGAATGTTATACGTTCTCGAGCACAGGCACATTGGTGAAATAGCTTCGCAGCATACGGCACGAAGATCCTTTTAAGGCAGCACTTCTCCATTCTTCAATAAAACTTCAAACTAACGCGAATGCGAAAATTACTGCTATACGAGTATAACAACGCTCGACCCTCTCAACAATGTGAGTACAGAGCAGGTGGTAATAAAGCTGAAAGTTCAACCCGGACCCGAAAACGGTATGGTGTCCGAAGTGGAGCTTTTTCCGCTTGTCAACCCAGAGAAATTTGGTTGAACGTTTCGCCCAAATAAAAACCCGAGTTGGAAAAAAAACGACGAAATGACTTCGATACACAACAAGCGAATGAATGCAATTTTTATTGAGTTCTTAAGTTAAAATTTAGTTCAATGGTTTTCGTTTAATAAATTTACAGTTTTAGTAGTATGGTTTCGTTGAAGAAAAATCAAAAAGATGGCGAACCTTGGCACTTAGGCGCCAAATTCAATGTCCTCCAATCCCAAATTCAACCAACTGAGTAATGAAAAATTCATTGATCATGGCTCTGTAGAGCTCACCATCCACAGTGTCTGTTTAGTCCGGGCCGTTCTAAAAAAAAACTCCTCCAGCGTAAACAGCACACCATGTAGTGACTTCGAGTGGATGTATGGCTCTTCGCGCATTACTCGCGGATTTTCAGTGTCTCAAAACCTCAATTTTGTTTGTTCACCTATCCACATAGGTCGAAATGGATCACGTCACTGATGAATTGTTCATCAAAAACATCGTGACTATTATTCCGCTTTCTTTAGGAGTATAGCGTTCCATTGCTTATTCACATAAATTCTAATTCTGTTGGCTTCAGAAATCTCAAAAAAAGAATTGACACTCGACACCATTTGTAAAATTGATGGTACTTTCCGATAGGGTCATACATTATGGTCCACCCTGTACATAATCCGATTCTTAGGAGACTTAAAGTATACTTTCTGTGCTAATGGCAAATGATATTTCAAATACAAAACAAGACGAGATGTCCCACACTAAGTCCTACTCGTACTAGGATACAAAAAAGGACTTTTCTTAGACAAAACTTTGAGGCCACCCTAGACAACTGACTTCATTCACGCATCGAGCTTGGATTTTATGAATTACTTGGGTTTTTTTTACCTAAATTTTCTACCTGAGCAATACACAAGGCACTCAGATAGAAAATGTCGGATTTTATGTTTACAAATGAGGGAAAAACAGGCTCAAAACCTTCTTGCTTGCTTGCGTATAAGACAGTGTCCAGTGATGACACCTATGATAGCGTTCAGATGTTTCCTATTTTGAAAGATCAAACGCTTAGACCGATTCAGATCTAGCTTTGGCCAAATTTTTTTGATCGCTAGACAGGTTGATCCAACAGTCCATCTAAGGTTTGTTCTTCTATTAGTATCCAACTTTAGTAATACAAGGTGGGGCAAAAGTAATGTCATAATATGAATTGGCTGCCATTTTGTTAGAAATGGAAAAAATTGGGCTCTATTTTCACGAAAAGTTTACTTGCAGGTGTAAAATGCATGACATTAAGTTGAAAAAATTATATCGGTCAAATGACCGCCTCCTGAGTTGATGCACATTTGTGCTCGTTTTACGAAGTTTTGAATTGTTGTCCGAGCTTTGTGAGCGGTTGCTCCGTCCTGGTGGAACTAACAATGCTCGAGACCCAATTCAGCAATTTGCATAAAAAATCGTTTAACATCTGTCTGTAGCGCTCACCAGTTATGGTTACTGCGGTGCCGTCGGTGTCCTCAAAAAAATAAGGGCATCGAGGGGATGCAATGGCTCTTCATGCATTTCAGATGGATTCTCCGTGCATATAAACGCAAATTTTGTCACAAAACCATTTAATTGGAAATGGGCTTCGTCGCTCATTATGATTTTGGATACGAAATCATCCTCTTCTAGCACCAGGTTTAACAGAGCATGGGTGTAAGTTAACCTCACTTGACGGTCAGCAGGCAGCAATTGGTAAACGGTTAGCACTTTATAAGGGTACATCATCAGGTCTTCCACCAAAATTCTATACAACCAAAATCTGCTGATGCCAAATTGTGTGCATCGTTATCTCGTCGATGTTTGTGGACTCTCTCGGACATCCTCGTCCACAGTAGTGATATTTTCAGTCGAACGAGTAATACGAGGCCAGCGACTTCTTGCGACATTTCTAGTGGACCCAGTTTGCACAAGACCCTCAGTCAAACTCTTAATTGTTCGCGCACATGGTGCAGGACGACGGGGAAAACGACGACGAAATTCACGCTGCGTTAAAAGACCGGAAATTGGTCAAATAACCAGTAACAATAATTCCGCGTTCTTCATTTGTGCATCATCAATAAATGTCGAAGCACAATGACACTTGACGCCATATTCACATAATGATGGCATATTCACATTATGACATTATTTTTTCCCCACCCTGTACTACTGAATGCTACCTTTTTCCGGTAGGATAGGTAGAGTAGTTCCAATCTTGGCGAGTACGCCGGCCCTACAACTCCCTGGAATTTCTCTGTGCCCCGGCATCCACATAGGTGAAAGTTGCCTGCTGAAGATATCGAGGGGTGTCAAGTAAAACAGAAAATCCAGTGCCGCGGAGAGAGTGGAGCGTAGGGCTCCGCTTATTTCATTTAATTTTTGTTTTTTTAATTAGCGTGCACTCAAGGGGTTAAGGAACCTGTTTGCACACAGCCCGGGCGAAGGAAAGACAGAGAGGTGCCAATGTACGTTCGTTTTAAATGTTTGAAGGTTATAATGGTCAGGAAGTAAAGAGCTCCGCAGGGCATTCCATAAGCGGGATGTACGGCTTAGGAAAGAAACACGATATTTCAATGTACGTCCGAAAGTGGGCTTGAGGGTAAACTGATGAGCATTCATAGTGAGACTATAACACCCGTTTGCGTCTTCTTGTCTAAGGCCGTCTACCAGACAACCACCCCTTAGGTGAGCATCGGTCTTACAACCCAGATGTATAGCCAGTGGGTTATGCGAGATTGTATTTGTTGGCAATAGCTTTTTTTCAAGAGCACAAAACCACTGTAGCTTTCTTGGCTCTTTCTTGAATGTTAGGTTTCCAGTCAAAAATGAGACCCTGGTATTTTGCTGTATCGGAAAAGACTAAACCGTTTACTTAGAGGGGAGGGGGGGGGGGTCTATGATTGGAATTTTATATTTCCTGGAAAAGAGGACAAGATCAGGGGATTTACTCCCAACCCACAGCGATTCGTCCAATGGGTTAATTTGTTAAGGTTTAGCTGAAGGAGTTCTTTAATGGTATTAAGATTCTTACCTGGTATATCAACAGTTCATTAACCATTAAGTTCCAGAAAAGGGGAGAGAGAACACCGCCTTGCGACCTACCTCTGCTGACACATCTGTTAGCAGAAGCCCCAACTAATTTGGAGTTGATTATCCTGCTGTTTAGCATAAGACTAATCAACTCCACAAGTAAGTCGTCTTGTTGAAGGCGCCCTCTATTTCAAGGAAAAGGACAGTAGGCATGTTGAGCCGTTGACAAAAGTCTTGGATCAATTTTAGCTTGTATATGGATATCAATCAGTCGTTCTAGAGTTTTCAGAAGGAAAGATGATAGACTTATAGGTTTGAAGTCCTTTGGGACAACATGAGAGCAATTATCGGCTACATTGACTTCTCTCCATGACAGTGGAATATGGATCAGTTCTACACAGCTCTACATGATATTCTCTAGCGTAGGCAAGATATTATCTGAGGACCTTTGTAGCTCGGAAGGTATTATACCGTCCGGATCAGTAGACTTGTATGGTTTGAAGTTAAACAGCGACCAAAGCAGCTTGTCTCTTGTAATCAGATCATGATCACGGTTGCAGTAGTCTTGTTCGGTTTGCTACTGGCCGTGGGTGTCTAGCAGCAGGTTGAGTGATTCATATCTTGAGGTTGTCCAAGAGCCATCGGTTTTTTTCAAACAAATCACAGGATTTGTAGAGAGGATTTTCTTAGCCGCAATGCCTCCGAGGTTTCTGTTATTTCGTCACATAATGACCTCTAGGACTGTCGTTTTACCTTCCTCTGTTCTTTTTTATATATTTTTAGGGATTCTTTATATGGGTCCCAGTCAGTCACTTTTTGTGTGCTTTTTGCTAGGTTGGAAAGTTTTCTGCAAGCGTTTCTAAGCGGTCCCAGTGCTGCTTTTTCTTGCCTATGAGTTGAATAAGAGGACAGGTAAAGGCCATAGACTTAAGGGGTCAGAGGATAGTTTATTCATCTGTATCTGGTCAATCACTTTTCCCATAATTCCGGAATGCTGGTTGGCTAGTAGGAGCATCCCTCTGGCTGCATTGGGTGTATTTGTGGTTTGAAAATTAGTGTTCAGACGATACCATCCAGTTCGTTAGCATTTGAGTGATGTTATCGGAGACAAGAGTGATATTTGGCACTTCCTGCCGGTTTTTTCATATAAAAGTAGGCTCATTGCCAATGCTGCAAAAAGTGAACCTCTATCGTTGATGTCGGTAGTGTATCATACCGTGCGATGAGCGTTAGCATCGCACCCGATGATGAGGACAATTCTTAGCCTTAATGCTTCCAGTACCACTAAAGAATGTCGTGCCCATGATATGCCGATGATGCCAGCCAGTAGGTGCCTTTTAAAGTCTCTAGTATAGCAAAGCTTAAGTCGGGGTCGCTGAGGTTAGGAAGTAAAAATGCATTACGGCTACGTTTCACTAATACACAAGTTCTAACCTTACCTGTATCTCTTGTATAGAGCGGAATGTATTCAGGTGTGTCAAGTGCTCGAACCACGCCTTTTACAATTCATGGTTACTCCATTAGGATGATGTCTTCTGCGTTTTTGGATAGACTCAGAATGAGTACGGCCGAAGTCTTTTTGGAGAGATAGAGGTTGAAGAAACCTGAAGAAACCGTCATTGCTACAATCTACCACAGAAGAATCCACCACGGTTTTGTTCGAACATGATCCTACGGATTCATCTTCATCATCTGATCGTAAAGGATCTCTTTATAATTCGTCGTCGATTTGCATTTCCAACAGGATGTTAGAGATGAAAACCGGTGACTCAGTTGTCACCTCGGGTAGTTTGGAGCGTCACTATCCAAGTTAGTACATGATACCGACGCTCCAGGAGGTTGTTTATCAGCCTCCAGCTCATCGTTTTTATAAACCTTTAGGTTCATTGACTCGACACTGTACCGAAACATGCATTTGGTCTGCATTAGAGGGTTAAGGGTTTCCTAATTGATCATGATTAGAGCGGACCCCTTAGTTCCCAAAATTTCGCGACCCTCCAATCATGAGCCTGAAGGGTCGGGTTACTGAGCCTGGTGATTTCCAAAATGTTTTCTAGGAAGGATAGTTCGACTAGGATCCAGGTCCGAGTTCTAGGTCTGCTCCTTAGCCACAATCTCGAGCTTTGCACCTGGCCAGACCTCTCCTAATCCCTCTATACCTTTTGTGTACAGATTGAGATATCTTTTGTTGGCACAAGCCGAGGGAGGGAGTCCGGGGTTTCCACGCATGATGGCCAAGAAGTTTCCCGAAAGCTTTAGCGTGACCAACTACCACTATTCGGGTGCTATCGATCCATCGGCGTCGTTTTTACGATCGTTCTAGGGTCTTTTAGGACCTCAGAGATGTTACTTTGGAAGACTCAGGTCTTGAGTAAACAACTCGTTAAAAATTGGAAAAGTCCACAATCGAGAAACGATCTGCAATCATCACTCCTCTTAAAGAAGGCAAATTGCCGCGGATGTATGGGCATCCCGCAAACTTAAGTCTACATGACAGGTGTTTACGTAAAAAACTTGACACTATGTCATTGACAACGGTCAAACGAAGATTAAGACATACTAGACTTTTTGGGCGAGTTGCTGTTCAAAAACACAAAACAAGCAGAAAAGGTTAGAATGGGGCGATGGATGGAGCGATGAATCCAAGTTCCAGATGTTTGGCATAAAACGGTGAGTTTTCGTTTGACCCAGAACTGAGCAAAAGACGGTGCCAGACTATTTCGCTCTTACCGTCAAGCATAGAGGTGATCCTGTTATGATCTGGGGATTTTCTTCTTTAAGTAAAGTGTGAAATCTGATTCAAGTAATTGGAAAAATGAATAAGGAGACTTACAAAACAATATTGAACAAAAACGCTGTGACTTCTGGACTAAGAATAATTGCCGAAGAAGAATATTTCAGCAGGAAATTGACCCTAAAACAGAGGGAAGATGAAGAAATCTTACAAACTTATCATGATATGGCTGCCGCAATCACACAATTGAAACTTTATAGAACTGTTGTGGGAAGAGCTGGATATAAGGGTACGCAATCAATGGCTTTCATCAGAATCTTCGTTACAACAATCCAAAAATTGTACAAAAGAGTTGTTAGAATTTGTTTTTCCTTCGAGCACTGAGGATGGCCTCAAACTTTTGGTCTGCAGTGTAGTCCAGTTCAAAGCTTTCTAAGATGCTAAGTCTAATAATTTTGAATGGAATATGCGCTTGACGAAAAATCAGCACCAGATAATTTATTATAAACTACTCGTACATATTTCCTTAGAAATGATGTTCATAAGCTGTATCAAAATGTGAGAGGTATGCACGGTATGTAAAATAATTATAAAATAAATAAATTTTCAACTCGCATCTTAGCACTTAACTTGGCTTAGTTTGGATGGTTTTCCTAAATAAACTTGTGAGAAATATGACTCATCTAGAAGCAGGTTTGAATAAATAGATAGGTGTACTGTACACATAGCTGAATCTGAGTTGCATTTTCGGCTTTAATGCCCCAAAAACCTGTTAGCTAAGTATCGACAGAATGGAGCAAAGTTCTGACTCACTTATTAGATGGCATACTCAGTGAGGTAAGATAAAAAGTTTGTGTCTTTATCTGCTCATAAATCTGAACAAAGAACAATGATTCTAAATAGAAACAGCAAACATTTACTCGTACGTACTCCTTCGTCGAAAATCGAGTTGTTTAAAAGCAAATCATCAAATTGTTTAATATAAGCTGACTTAATTAGAAACCAAACGTAATGAGTTCGGATTACTCTTGTGACTAAGGTAAATATTAGCTTAATTCAAGTAAAACGTTTGCTGATTGCACCGGTATCATTCTCATACCTCTTTTAAAAAAGCTATAGATCAATTGATCTACTAAAAATAAACCATCGGATACACTACTTCTGATGGCGAAGTATCCGTTTATACGTTTGCCAATACATAAATCAATTGCTTTCAGTACACTACAGGACTATATGAGCTAAATCCGTAAAAATCTTTACCCTAGACATTATACACTTTCAGCCTCTTCGAAGCACCAAATATTCCGATTTTCCCAAACGCTCGGCATTAGGTCTTTCCCTACATCTCGAACTAAGGCAAAGTTAGTTAAAGCTTTGTCGTCCATTCTGTACCGTAGACCGGTGACAGATCATCCGAGACAACGAAAATTTGTATCGTTGGAAACACAGGCTCTGAGTCGAGCGATAACGTGAATGCTAGCGCTTCAATCGGTTTAATTCGTCATTTCGTGTAGCTATGAATTCTGCTAGAGTAATTTCTAGTTCGTCAAGATGGTTGCCGTACTGAACCAATGCGGATTGCTTCAACGCACATTGAACTGTCGTATAAACTGGGTAGTAGAGTAAGTCAAAGTGGTTGGCCTGAAGCTCCGTTATTCGACAAGGAGGTTACTATTCTATTCAAATACTCAAACCGCATTAAAATATCATATAAACACTTTCAAATCACCTTGAAATACTTTACTCTCTCGCGCTCTCATTATTCGAATTAATTTACACGCACTTCGAATTTACCAAACTGTCAGTTCATTCAGCTGTTTGTTAAACTCTCTCAATTTTTTCTCGCTCATTTGAATCATTTCATATAAAGACATTGTCTAAATGCGCATTGAGCTGTCATATAAACTGGGTAAGTGTCATGCTAGCAGTAAAAATCCTCCTCAGAGGTATCTTTACCTTTTGGAGCGTGGGAATTGAGAAAGAAGGTCTCTGCTTTCGACTCCGTGTAACTGTCATCAGCTTTTCTAAGTTCGAACGCTAAGACAGTAGTTCCCAGCCAATAATCTCATAGGAATAGCTGTTAGATAGTTTTAAGTCAATTACTGACTATCTTATTTTCGTAACAGATATTGGTGAAAGAGAATATTGTGAACCACTAGATCACAGGTAGAATAAAGTTCAGTAGATGAAAACATTCATATAGCATTTGTTTCCGCCCCAAAAAATATTTTGTGCATAAGCATCGCAAGCAACATATAAACCCTATCCTTCGGGAATCAGCGCATTGCAACAACTAGCTGGTTTCACCCGGACCTTTGCGAAGGAAAGGCTCCTCCAGGGTGGTATCTCGGGGTAGATTTCACAGTGTCAACTGACGGAAGTACACCAGAATTACGACCTTTGCTATAATGACATCGTATGCGGACAAAAATCCGATTTTGTTTTTTTTTTCATTTTGTGAGCGCTTTGTCTGGTTTTCGTCCACTGTAACTGCATACTTAACTGGTTGTAGCACTCACCAGTCATATACAGAGGGAATGCCATACGGCTTCTTTCTCTTGGTTCTATTCGAAACAGAAGAGAAAGAGGCAATGGCGTGATCGGATTCAGTGGAATCTGGAGTGCGACTACCAGAATACGTACCACAGCCGCACTCGAAAAGACCACTAGGGGATGTATAATCCGTTAGGGTCGCCTTAATGTTTTTTTGATAGTTTAACGCCGAGTCAGGTCGTATTTGATGTTATGTTCGAAGACTATCCTGGGTTTAGAAGAACCTTAGTATCTTTGACTTTAAGTCTTCTCCCACGAATTGCTGGAAATACATTACACTAGCACCCGTGACGCGTTCCGCGAGAGTGAATTCCTTTCTGCGAAACTGGACACAACTGATCGAACTCAATGGAATGGCGTGTTGGTTCTGGCTTAGATTCGACCGTGATTGTAATGCCACCAAAGTAAGAAGTGGTAGTAACGTTCAATGTACTCCCAGTATTGGTGATAAGCAAATGAAGTAGGTAGTGCTGGAGAAAATAGAGCATGAATTATTACATTCCTAACAGCCAAGTAAAGAAGTCTTTTATGAAGAGATCGTGATTACTTACAAAGAATCTACAACATCATAATACGCTGTCCGAACGTGTTCAAGTGAATGTACTCATAAAAAAGGCAGGGAAATATATTGAAGACAATTCTTGCAACAACAACTTTGGAAAAATTTGGGAACCTTGGACTGAAAAATTGATACCCATTATCCATCATTACCATCGTTACTATTCAAAGATCAGTGCAAGAAGGATCCCGTGAATGCTCAAGCGCGAGACGGGGTTGTGGAGAGTTTTTGGGGATCCGTAGTGAAGACTGGGCAGCATTCTACATATTGGCTCTAGGTGTCCGCAATTCGTTCTGTAAAAATTTTGAGCCGGAAAAATGGCACAGACCCAAGATTGCGTGGGTTGGTGCTAAGAGAAGTAAGTTGTAGTAAAGAAGGACAACCGATATTACCAACTAAAATTTAATGAATAAAGAGAATGTCGGCAAACTTTCGGCGTATAGAAAGAGGTTGTAAATTTATGAGTTTCGGCCGGTCAGTGTATGATGGTAAGCTTTGGCTATCAACCCAGAGAAGACCACCAAATTGTAAAAAACTGCGTTGAACAGCTTCTATCCGGAGGATGTGAGTTCTGTAGTAGGGTGACCAAACTTGGCTTGCATATTCAAGAAGAGGCTTTACAAAGGTTATGTAAAGGGATTTGGTAACATAGCGATTGGAAAAATCCTTAGACCAGCGCTTGCTGAATCCAAGGGCAGAGTTGGCTTTTTTATCATATTATCAATGTGAGAACGGGAATTGAGTTTCTTATCACAGATAACACCTAAATCACGCAACTCATTCACTAAGGGAACAGGCAGATTAAAGATTAGATAGCAGCGAGGTAAAATAGGAGGGCGCTTACGGGTATAAGATATAGCCTGACACGTTAAGCTCAACGAAATTCTTCTGACATCAAGTACAAAATCTGTCTAGATCTTCCTGAACTAGTAGACTGTCTAAGGAAGATGACATATATCTAAAGATCTTCATATCATCAGCTTAAACAGATAAGTATGGATTTTTAATGATGCAATCAACATCATTTATAGTCAGAATAAATAATAAGGGACCAAGGTGGCTGCCTTGAGGGACACCAGAGCAGGCTTTAATTGGGTCAGAAACTGTGGACCTAAATAGAACATAGTAATGTCGTTCCTTTAAATAGGATTAAACCCATGTTATAAAACTTGTTTTTACTCCCTCACAATTATAGCTGTCGATCGTTCTCGACATTCTGTCCATCGGCGTACAATAATATTTAGTTGTACAGACTTCTGAAAAATTGTGCCCCCAGTGTTAACTTTTGAGTTCCGCACAATTTTTTCAAGTATGATGTTTTTTTGACATCAAAGGTGTCGGTTAAGTCGTTTCCGAACTTGCGAGCGTTCACAATTGTCATTCTGCATAGACGGACGAGTTTGCCAGAGAATTCAAAACTAGACATGGCTCTATATAGCTCCTCTCTATAAATATATAAATCTCATATGCGACCTTAAAATTGATAAAAAGATAGTGTGTATTAAATTGGACTCCTTGAACTTTTTCCGGGATCTGCCGGAGTGCGAAGATTTGGTCGATTGTGGACATTTCGTCTGAAACCACACTAATAGGTTGTTGACAAAAGGTTTCAAACGTCTACACCATATAGGAGATGAGATCTTGTACGCACTGTTGAGGAGACCTATACCTCTATAGTTGCCGCAGTTGAAAGGGTCTCCTTTTTTGTGGACCGGGCATACGGTGGTAAAATTCCATTCATCAGGCATACACTCTGACCAGATCTGAGAAATGAGTTGGTGTATGATATCTACAAAATCATTTCCATCAGCTTTAAATACCTCGTCTCCTAAACTGTTTGTACCAGCTGATTTTTTGGATTTTAACTTAGACATTGATATCCTTACTTCGTTCTGGTTAGGTGGGCGGAGGTTTTAGCTATCACCGTCTAAGTTGAATGGTGTAATCTGCCTGACGGCGGAATATTGGGCTTCTTCGCCGTTATACAGTTTTTCCATATTTTCAGCGCAGACTGTGACTCCACTAGAAGGTTTCCTTCTTCATTGTTACAGGCTTCTGTACGGGTTTTCTTACCTTGACACGTACTTTTTACCTGTTGGTAAAACTTCCGTACGTTATTCCTGGAGTACAACTACTTAATATCTCAATATCTATCTTCTCGTCGTGCTCTTTGTATCTTCTTCTGGAGAAGCCGAAGTTCTTCCGTCTCTTCTGCTCATAGAGCTCATGAGCAATGCCGCTTTGTATGCTTTTTGTTTAGCCGCATGTGCTTGCTGGCATTCTTCACCAAACCAGGGATTTCTTAATTGTGGTCGGTTGAAAACCACCACATCAGTTGCGGCGTCTCTAATGGTGCGTTGGCAGCGTTGCCACTGGTCTTCAGTACTTGATGCTGACGGCATAGGAATTGTTGAGAGATTTCGGGATATGCGTTCGGTGAAGATTCTGCCGGTCTCTTGCGATTACAGCTTTTCTCCTCTATATCTTCTCACAGTAGTTCTCCTCTGTTGTGGCGTTAGGGAGATCCACATTCGTACCTTGGCTGCAACAAAGTGGTCCGAACCAATGTTGTGTCGCCGGAACGTTCGGACATCCAGAATACTGGAGAAATGCCTTACGTCTATCGCAAAATGATCAACTTGATTTAATGTTTGATGATCCGGACACCCCCATATCCTGTTGTGTATCTTGAGATGAGGCCACCGTGTGCGTGCTATAGTAATATTATATTTCATCCCGCCGTGAAATCAATAAGCCTAAACCCGTTGCCAGACGTGGTGTAGTGTATGGGCTATGCTTACCAACAGTCCCACCAAAGATGTTCTCCTTTCCTGTCATGGCGTTAAAATTGTCTAATAAGATTTTAACGTCAAACTTCGGACATTGCTCATTGTGTTGTCGTGGGAAGATTCTTTGCGGGCGTCGTCCATGTTTTCCATAGGGGCATGGGCGCATATTAGGTTTATGTTAGCGAATTTAGCCTTGGGCTGCAGCCAGTGTTGATACACATTTGTGTCCGTTTTATTGCATTTTCCATGACTTTTCGCAAGATTTCCGGTGATAACTGTTCGCATTCCTGTCGAATATTCTCGTTAAGGGTTGCGATTGTCTGAAGCTTGCTGAATAAACCCGCGACTTCAAGTAGCCCTAAAGAAAGAAGTCTGTGATGGTTAAATCGCCAAACTGGGAGAGTTCGTCAGTAACAGTGGCCGTATTGCCGATGGCGTTCTCAAAAAAATACGGCCCAATCACTACTCCCGCGTGAACGCCGCACCAAAAAGTGGTTTTGAGTGACGTAACCGCTTAAGTGGAATAAAATATAAAAAAATCGTCCTCCCCGTTGTTGAGATTGAGGATGGCTTTACAGTAATTTACACGCAACTGACGGTCAGGAGGCATTAACTGATGCGCTGTTGGGTCCGTCTGGTGATGCCCAATTGCGTGGCCCGCCGTCTGGTTGATGTTTCTTTGTTCTCAGCGACATCGGCAGCCACGGCCGCGATATTCTCGGCAGAACGACCAGTCCGGTGGAGGCCACGCTCTGTATGGTCTCCTGTGGTTTTTCATCCTCCTTATGTCCGGACCGTCCCATCGATGTTTTTGGATGACGGTGATATCTGCGTGATAGCAGTCAAGGTCCCCTGCTAATTATTCAGCTGCACGTGGCCTGTTAAGCGTGCAAATCCGAAGGTTGTTGCCCTTTAAACCTTTGCTAGGGTCGTCAACAGTGAGTCCATTTTTATCCGAAGCCAGTAGTTGGTTCGTCACACATTTTAATCTGTTCCGTATAGTGTTGTGAGCCCTATGACGGCGTAGGCTAGTATAATGCTACTGGCCGTGCATTGCCTTGCCATTTTAGCTTGCATGAATAGTCATACGGTTACCGGGAACCACCACTCGGAGGTAAGGCAAGCCCTTCCCTACGAACTTGTAGGATTGTTGCCCTGCTAGACCAAGTCGCCACCCAGATCCTGATTCGGACAACTGAAAATGAGCCCTAGAATTAAGGTAATGGAGAACAAAGAGCTTTTGTGCTAAACGAAGTTTAGTCTTGGTTTGGGCCCCGAGCGACTTTTGTTTTGAAAGTCCAGATCCAGAACATTGAAGTTTCTCCCTTTTCCTTGCAGTGCGTTTTTAGAAGTGTAACACATCCACGCGTATCTCCAATGACAGCCTCATCATGTGTTTTCTTTACATTGAATTCTTATATGAAGTGCGTACACAATTCCAAACATACCAACATATTTAATGACCGTCCGTCTTAAAAAGGAGGCAGTAAAAAAAAAAACCAACGACAATCCAGAAGTTTGTGTGTAGTGTACTAAATAGAAGACGAGGAACATGAAGAAGAATCTTAATTCGATACGCAAGTGCAAATGCGAATAGTCAGATAGTCTGCTCGTCGCCGTCATTCGTCGTTGTCGTCCGTTGCTTGTTGTCTGGTGTCGTGGTTCCTCGAATTGCTTTTGTGTACCTATTACCAAAACGGGAATGTGTCCATAAAAAGAAAAAAAAAAACACCGGAGACAAACATCAATAATTCTCTAGAGAACTGAATAGAAGGGGCGCACCAATAAAACAACTGCATTCTCGTCATCATCACCATCATCATAATCATGGTCGTCATCGTCACCGCGGGTGGTGGATGCGTTTTCAATTGAATCATCCTTCTCTCTTTCTCTTTGGTTCGTTAGTGAATTTTGTTCAATAAATACAATAAATAAGTAAAAATTTTCTGCCATCTCATTCTCTCTTTCTTGGTCTTCCTTCATCCGTGTATTCTTTATCCAAATCCAGAGACCAAAAAAAAAAAACACGAAAATCTGAAGAAAAAAACTCTACATGTGCTGTGTGATGTGTATTTTGCTTTGCACGTAAGTACGTATCCAGATCTATTTCGCCTTCACTCTTTTAGCTTGGAGTGTATAGATAGATATGTATGTAGATACAAAGTGCTGTAGTAGATGACTCCGAACACCGCTGTTCATGTATCTCTCTGTGTGTGCAGGCGCTAGAGTCGTCGTTTAAGTAACTTGAAAAGTTCAAGCTTCAACTTCGAGTACCCGGGAGTCGTATGGTTTTATGTGGAGAATAGATTGACTTTGTGGAGACATTGTCTTGGTTTTGGACTATCTACAATTAAAATCCAACACTCACTCGTATACCAAGCCTCCGGTTGTTCTGTTGTGTACTGTCGTCTCGTTTTGTTGAGGTTTGCATTTATAATTTTGTTGTTGTTTTATCTGTACATACTCGTATCTTTAATAGTCAATGACCACCAAGAGTTCTATTCTGATTGGGGTCTCCGGCTCCGACACAGAAAGTTACGAATCACAAATAAACCAACACACACAGCACCAACAACAACAACAGCAACGGTAACGGCAACAAGGCAAAGTCGGTTTTGTGATTAGTTTTCAAAAGTGCGGTGCCGATTTCTCCTTCCTTTTGTGCATTTCAGTTTTCAATTTTGTTTTTGTTTCTGAGTTTTTTTTTGTTTGTTTGTTTGTTGTTGTTGTTGTTTTTTCTTCCGACCAGAATCGATAATTAAGCAACGCAGCACCACTGTCTAATATGTAATGTGATATCGAGTGAAGAAATATCGCAATTTTCTTAAGATTCAATACAATACAATTTTTTTTCTTTTATTAGTTTCCAGTGAAAAAGAAAAGAAAATCCAAGAGATATACAAAGAGATACAAAAATACTCGAACGGTGGAGCGGAGGAAAAGAGTTCTTCTAGTACTCTTACGTACATATTTATGGATGTTTGTAGAATCCGCGTAATGGATGGAGGAGATGATTCAACTTAAGGCAAAGTGTTTGATTCGGTTTCGGTTGGTCTCGGTTGGTCACTTAACTTATTGATTGACTCGAATGTAATTCAGTAACTCAGTTAATTGTACAGTTAATTGAAGTAGATCCGCCGAACAAACAGTTCCACCCTACTATTCCGTAGTGCAGTTCGGTTCGTCTGCGTCCGTCGTCATCGTGTCGTTTCCATTGTGTAGTCAGTCGTTCGTTCGTTCGTGTCCACCCATCGTGTGTGAAAGTATCTAGATATATCGGTTGATTGAAAAACAAAAGAACAACTGGATAGCTGGAGAGTGATCGAAATAAAAAAAAACAAGTGCACCACCCCTCACAGTGGGAGGGCGCTTCTAGTGTTCTCTCCGTCGATACAAATATTGCATCCGCCGTATCTTTAATGTGTTATCGATTTTATTTATTTTTTTAATGTGTTGATCAAATTCAAATGCTAATTCAATATCTACAATAAAACGGCGAATTAAGATTAATTTTCCGATTTTTGTGTTTGTGCTTGCAATTAGTAGAAGAGTTGTTATTCGAGATATTTTCGCTGGATAAATCACAACTGACAAAGATACAAATACAAATACGAGTACAGGATGGATTTGAATAGTCATCGAAGTGAAATAGAACAGTTTCTATGTGGTAAGTAGCAGGCATAAAGTCATATACTTAAATTGCAATCCACACATGTGGATATATAAAAAGTATCTTTTAGCAATTGGACGTTAAGTTGTTTCTTTCAAGAATCACAAATGATATTTGTAAACATTGGAATCCACCTAGTTAATATGGAACTATTGCATGATAGATGGAACCCCTTTGTTTGTTTGTCGTATCAGATAAGGTTGAAACCTTTTCTGTTGATCTCGTTAAGAAGGTCAACTTGTGGTGTGTTACGGTGTGACGAGACTGACACTCTCTAAGTGAAATTCAAGTAGAAAATAAATTTCTCTTAAAGTGGTTTATTGCACAAGTATCTAGGTACCTACTGGTATGAGTGCACTAGTACTCAAGTACGAGTACGAGTACGGATACTTCCTTCTAAAGGGTAATGACAAAACTATATCTTGTCATCTAAACTAGGTAAGACTGTCGCTAGAAATTTATATCTAACCGAGGTACACACACATAGGCTGATACATAGGTACGTATCTAACAATGCTCGTATAAGTTTTAATTGGTTTGGTTTTAATGGGTTCATATTGGGTTATGGCTTTGAGCCGCAAGACTGAAGACTAACAACTGACGACTGAGGCTAAGGCTATGACTAAGCTTCCGGCAACATGGATTTTTTTTTCCGTTCTATTGTGAAAGTTTAAATTGCCGGTCAGTGGTTTGTAGAGGGACAGCGGGTCAGAGTGATTATCGTACGAATGGTCTCGGCGCGTTCTTTTCGAAACGAAGATACTCGTAACTCGGACTCGTGTTGCGAAATATTGTAGTCTTTGTGCCACAAAAGTCGGCTTTATGATAATTTTTCCAGACTTTGCAGTTCTATGATGTCATGATTTGAAAATAGAACTTACACAGATTGTATCTGTTAGAGGTTTGAACTAATTTCAAGAGATTTTGTGGGCAATAGGATGGTGGGTATTGCAGTTGTTAGATGTGAGCGAACTGTTTGGACTAGTTTTTGTAGTTTTGGATCAGTGCCATCTGTGAATGTATTTTGTAATAAATGTTCTAAGTATTTGTCGATTGAATTTTAGATTTTTTATTACTCTGTTTCTAAAATGTTACCCAAGTTTCCACCAGGGCTTCGTTGCATTTAACACGATATTGCATTCATGCGCCTAGTGTATCACACCAAGTTATTTGAGGTCTCTTTCCATTACCTATTGAGATTGGACTTTTCTTAACCGCCTTAATCTCGTCGGTCTGCAAAGTTTGTTTTGTTTCGGTCAACATTTCCAAGCCGAGACTTTTCACAAGGTTCGGGGCTGAAACACGAAAATCAAGCTCGTTTGCCTGGAAAAGCAGCGATACCTGAAGATGAAGCACGAGCTCAGGTGGTTCAGGTGGATGAACCTACATTGTCATGCGAGACTAAGCCATAGCGAATATTAATTGTTGGCACAATGTACAGCAGAAAGCCTGAGAAATGGACTTATGTATTTATGAGTAACTACGAAAGCAGAACGGCTACATGTGGTTTCAGCGGTCCCCATGGTCCTTAACGGAATAGGTATGGAAACTGCTGCCTATTGTTTATTTCTGTCAGAGATAGTACCTGAAATGACTTTGACCCTCAATAAGATTTCAATATGATAAGTGCAGAAGCATCATCTATGGCAGATAAATTTGAAACTATCGTTTGTTACGATCGCCAGCTTTTTTTGACATTGCAAGGTGCATTGGTCTTCAGAGTTTTTTGAGAAATTTCCAACTGCTTATTTACTTCTTACTTAGGTCCTCGGATCTATTATGTCCATGAGGTAGGGCCTCCACTACTCCTACGCGCCATGTACGGTTTTTGGTGATGTAGGTATCTCAGCTCTCTCCAACAATTCACCAGTTGTGCTGATCACCGTTCTTCACCAAGTAGATACTTCTAGATCGGCCCACTCGTCTGCCTCTCTGCGTGAGAGGATTCCATTGTATCGCTTAAATCGCAATGCTTTACTCGTGACCTTTACGAATCGTATGCCCAATCCACTGCCACTTACGTCTTCGTATGATAGAGTCTATGGGTTCCTGACCTGTTCTCGCATGAAGTTCATCATTAAAGATACGGTGGGCCAGAAAATCTTCAAGATATTTCGCAGACGAATTCACGAACGTTTGCAGCTTTCTTGTGACAGCGGGTGTGACTTTGCAAGTGCTGCACCCATAAAGAAGAACGGATTCAACATTGGAGTGCTTGGTCTTTAAGCTGATAGAGTTGTTTTTCCATATTTTCCGAACGCAGCCTTTGCTTTCCCGATTCGGATGATTATATTTAATTCGGTCCCGCCATCACGGCGGGATATCCCAAGATATTGAAAATTCTCTACCATCTGCAGAAATCTCTACTTGGTTAGATGAGGAAGTTCCAAGGCGGATTTTACACCTGTGAACTCATTGGTTATTCTATAGACAGTGCCACTGTCACACCTCCCAGCGGCCTCTTCTGATTTTGTAGCCAATGCGTTGATATAGTTACGCTTATCACGTCGCACGCTACGGTAAACTTCTGTAATCTTCATGCGGTACGCAGACTCTAGCTCAATTCTCAATGCTGCTGGAGTAGCTGCGATGCAAGCTTTGAGGTGTTTTCTTTTTTCGATCCTAGCCCAAGTTTCTTCGGAAAGCCAAGTACTGTTTTTTCCTTGCAACCGATTGACTATACTTTCAGCACCGGGTATGATGGCGTTTTTCACAGCACACCAATGCTTTTCGATGGAGGTGGGTTCCGTGTTACGGATTGATCTCAACCCTTGTGAAAGGTGGTACCCTAGCTGCTGGCAGACAGCGGTTTCCTTTAGTCTATTGATATTAAACTTAGGCATTCGGGTGTTTTCTTGGGATCTCCGAACTCTAGCTGTACGTAATCTAACGGTAGCAACCATCAGATGGTGGTCCCGGGCCATTCCCATGTCTGCACCCCTTCTGTTGCGAACGTTCGGGAAAATGGTTTCTTTGTCCAGGCACTGTAGCCAAATGTTGTCAACGTATCATTCAATATCCGAGGCGTAGTGTCGGTATGCAGTTTTCTAGGCCTCTACAGGGTGCGCCATTTGTAGGCTTCAGTATAAAAATGTTTAAGAAATTTGACAAAAATTAAACATTTCTATACCAAAGCTGCTAGGGACCGGCGTCGCGATTGATCGGGAAACTGAAGGGCGTCCTATAACTTGAATTGGACCTCCCAATGGTGGGTCTCGATTATCGCATGAGTAAAACCTTACTCATCCAGGTTAAAATAACAAGAGCGTGCCTGGCCAGTAGAATTAAACTGGCCTACGCCGTCATAGGGCTTGCAACCCTATTCGTAACAGATTAAAATATGTGACGAACCAACTAAAGGCCTCGGATGAAAATGGACTCACTTTTAACGACCCTAACAAAAGTTAAAAGGATTCGACCTTTGAATCGGCACGTGGAATGTTCGGACCCTTAATAGGCCCCGTGCAGCTGAGCAATTAGAAGAGGCACTTGAATGCTATCACGCAGATATCACCGCCATCCAGGAAGCGCGATGAGGTGGGCTCTTCGAACGCGTATCCCGAAATCTCTCCACGACTCCTATGCCGCCAACATCAAGTAAAATGCCGGCAAGCACATGTAGCTAAACAAGAAGCCTAAAAGCGGTGCTGTAACGAAGGACGAGAACTGCTCCTGAGCTCTACGAGCAGAAAAGACACGAACAATATCGGCTTCCCCAGAAAAAGAAAAAAGAGTACGAGAAGCGTGCGATCGAAGATATTGAAGGGTTGTACTCCAGGAATAATGTATGGAAGTTTTACCAACAGGTAAAAAGAACATTTCAAGGCAAAAAGATCCGTACAGAAGCCTGTAGAGATGAAGAAGGCAACATTGTAATGGAGTCACAGATATGGAAAAACATTTTCTGCCGACTGTATAACGGTGAAGAAGCCCAAGATTCTGCCGTCAGGCAGTATAGACCATCCAACTTAGACGATGATAGCCAAAACTTCCGTCTACCTTAACAGAAAGAAGTAAAGATAGCAGTATCTAATCTAAATTCCAACAAATCAACTGGTTCTGACGGCTTACCGGCCGAGGTATTTCAAGATCGAGCTTTCGACAGAAAATGTCTTCGAACCTGTTTACGAATGTACAGAAACGCTCATTTCGACTTTCGGCATTATGTCAGCAACAAGACAATATTAGATGCTTCCGGTGTGTCCAGGATAGACAGTGTTATTCTGGACCTTGTCAGAAATCATTTCGCACGCTCAGTGGAGGTAGTTGAGAACGTGAAGGAGTTCATATCGGGCTTGTTTTATCCTAACCCTGGTTACTTTAGAAACACATTGTCGAGTGGATATATACCACCTGAGGCGTTCTTGTATCTAGATGCACACGGCTATCTCTCTGATGCTAGTAATGTTCCGATTATATATCATGCTGCTAGAGGGGCCACAGACAAAAGAATCCTACATGTGCCGGTACACTGTTTATGGGGCTAATGTTTGCAGATACTGCATGAGCGTACCTGAAAGTGATACTCTCGATACATGTAGATCAAATCGGGATAAATACTGGTGGTTTGATTGGGATGAAGCTGACTCCTAGGTTAGTCTAGTATTAGTCTTCTTTTTTTCGTAGGTAGTATGGTAGATAATTTTAAGTAAAAAAATTAAATTCGCAAAAGAAATTTTTTTTTCCACATTTTTTGTTTCTTAAAATAACAAGGTCCATATTTGAACAAAATGTTTCTTCAATTTTTTTAACACAGAGCTGTAGCTAGCGCAAAGCATAAAGATTTAATGTACTGGGTACCACTTTTAATGTGACTTTGTACTTCGTTATTAAGATAGTTCGTAAGTATTTCGCTTATTTCTATCCTTACTGGTATAAACTTGCCAGGTAAATCTAGTTGTACTATCGCAAAGAACCCATGCTTTTATTCCATACTTTCCTGGCTTAGACGAAGTGTACCTATTGCATGAAAGAACATCTCTCACGTTATGTTTCTAATTGTTCATCTCATCCCCATCTAAGCTATTCAAAAAAAAATCCATTATTATCCAAAGGTCGTCGTTCATTCCTGTCACACTTTTTATCGTATAACTCTGTAAATATTTTGGAATCTGCGAAGACTCATTGTAGCTTTGAAAAATGGCCTTCCCTTGTAGTCATTCCACTAGTTTTTCTAAGTCCTCTCCATGGGACCGAAATACTCCAGCAAACAAAAGTATTCCGATATAGGATTCCATCAACTCTAATCCAGGTTTCCTTAACCTCCTCAGTCCTGCGGTCAGAAGTTTTAGTTTTTTTTTTTCAAAACTTTCAATTGATATACGTTCCTATTTTTTTTCTATAATTTTGGAAAGTAAGACTATTACATCCTTCAGCACGACACCTAGACCTACTTGCCTGTGTCAAAACGAAAACATTTCAGGTAAATGCTTGGTCTTTCTTACAACTTTTGGTGGTACAAGAATTGTACCGCTGTTTAGCTTGTGGTGGTAGATTCTCTGCTATTTATAATCTAAAGAAATAATAGGATAGTATTTCCTTTTTAGGCCATTTGTTTTATTGAGCTTGTTGCCTGTATTGGATCCAACAAGAAGCTATAACAAAGTCAAAGAAATGATGCAGAACTCTAATTGTCAATTTCTTAGTTTTACCTCCCATGGCATACTTAGAAATTACTCGGTCCAGAAGGTCTACCCCACCCATACATTCATTATACTTTTTTATGGCATGGGGTCGTGGTATTTCAATATATATTTAGTCTTTTTTTGACCAACGACGACAGTTTTCAACCAGCTCAACACCATGAGCAGTAGATAAGAAATGAATGGATTTATTGTAAACCACTTGATAACTGATATCGTTCCTTCATTTCTTACCTCTTGGTCATAAGAACTTCTCTCTCTTCTGAGCTCAGCATCTTTTTTCAGCCTTACAATTTTAAGAATACAGCTAACCATAATGGTACCAGAAGCTAGGATGCTACGGTGTCTTAACAATGTATCAAACAAAGTTGTTGAGGTAAAATAGCAATCCATATATATATGAGCTAAGTATTACCATTCACGAAATAAGCACTAGTTGAAAAAAAAACGTTAGATGGCGGACCCTATATATGTGGGTTTTGTCTGGCATGGAATCGGCTAGTGCCAGGACTACTTTACCACCAACATCCAGTTTTTCAGGCATAGGGACTTTATTTGACTTTATCTGTCTATCTTTTCCTTCGTACAGTAAAAAAATCTAAAGGCAAGCCATTTGTTGAAGTCATAATGATTTTTTTTATACCTACAGGGTTAGGCTTGCCTTTGATGTACTGTCACACAGCAACATGTCCTTCAAAGGGAATAATTTGTTCATCTACGCTCACATTGCCAGGTCTTACATACTGCAGACATTTGCTGTGGATTTTATCACACATTAGCCTTTTCTTTTACCTCTGTTGTAACCGTATTTTCGTCCGCTATCCTAAGATTGTTTCGCAGTTGATAAAACCTGTCTCTTGCAATGTTATCAACTACGAGTATAAGTGGATATCTTGTACGGGACTCCCAAGCCATCCTTAGTCGTGGAAAACCTAACAAAGACAGAATAATACTGGCTCCGAAAAATTTCTTTATTTCGTTTGTTTTAGTCTGCAAATGTTTTCTATAGCGGGACATGTAAGTAGTGTTAGACTTCAATGCAAACTCTTAAAAAAAGAGTCATCAAAATATTCATTAAAATATTCAAACGGTCGGTAATACATCTTGAGGATCTTCATAGATTTCTTATATTAGAGATGAATCAAAACCATCTCTATGGCGAGATTTTGGATATCGTTCACGCAGTTGGGACAGAGGAATATCACTCTCCTCGTCTTCCACATCGGACAACTGCTCCTCATCTGGCAATTGAGGCTCCGTATGAGCTCTTCATAATCGATGTCCAAAGCAAAGTGTTCTGAATCGAAATCAAATAAATATTGTTCAATTTCTGTGGACAATAACGCTGGAATCCAAAACAAATTAAATATAGTTAAATTTTATTTTTTTAACAAGAAGACATAGTTGAGTCTAAAGGTATCATATAGGTTACCGCAGCAAATCTGACCCACAGGCGATCATTTATTGGTCACGAAACATTTAGTGAAATAAAAATAGGTAAATAATTTAGTAATTATGCAACTACTATCAAAATTTCGAAGTTTTCAACAAAAACAAAATAACACTTACCTGAACGATATTGCGACATGTTTGTGGTTCACAAGCGAGTAACTTTGACAGGCTGCTGTCAAAAAAATGGCGTCCCAGTGTTACTAAATATTTTTATTAGAATTACTAAATTTATATCATATGTGATAGCATCGGACGTCTTACGTTGGATTATTATAGTAGGTTAAGTTAGGGTTAGGTAAGAGTGGCTGTTGGAAATACCAACCCACTTAGGCCTATTGGGCCATTGTGATGCCACGTAGATCTATGATCCTCTTACTAATGGAACCAGTTTGAGCTTATAATAAAGCGTAGAGACTGTTAACGTCTATGTTTTCTAAATCGTTTAGGTCGTTGTAGAAGAAAGCTGCTAGATGAAGCTTTCTCCTCTGGGAGAGAGCTGGACATGTACAGAGTAAGTGGAGGATTGTCTCCTCCTCTTCCTCGTCCATGCAGCTTCTACAGCGCCAAGCATTCTTGCGTGCTTGCCTATGAGGCAGTGTCCAGTAATGACACCTATTATGGCGCTGAGATGTTTCCTATCCAAAAGGATCAGACACTTAGAGCGACTCAGATCCAGCCTTGGCCAGATCTGTTTGGTCGCTAGACATGTTTGCCCAGCAGTCCACCTAAGTTCTGTTCTTTTATTGGCATCTAGCTTTAATGTTAGTTTGCACGTAGCGATTGGTAAACCTATACTACCCTTTTCCGGCAGAATAGGTAGAGTGGTTCCAATTTTGGTGAGTTCATCGGCTCTGCAGTTCCCTGGAATGTCTCTATGGCCCGGCACCCAACATAGGTGAATGTTGAACTGCTCGGCCATCTCCATGAGAGAAGATCGGCATTCAAGGGCGGTTTTAGAATATAATGAGACCGAGTCCAGGGACTTGATGGCGGCCTAACTATCCGAAAAGATGCGGATATCCTTTGCAGATATCACGTTTTTTTTTCAGCCAAGACAGAGCTTCTTTAATCGCCAAAACTTCCGCCTGGAATACGCTACAGTGATTTGGAAGATGTAAAGAGAGGCTTAGATTTAGCTTATCTGAGAAAACACCGCCACCAACTCCACTATCGGTTTTAGATCCATCTGTGTAGAGATGGATTGACTTGTCCTCCATGAAAGCATCTTCCTCCCAGAATGATCTAGAGGGGAAGCTTACCAGGAAGTTTTTGTCAAACCAAAGTTCAGGTATGGTGTAATCGATGTTCTCTGTGAGGATTCCTAATGTATTAAGAATGTTGGCGTGGCCAAATGAATTATTTGTCCCCTGTTTAGTCGCTTTAAGGCGAATAGCTGCAGTCGCAGCTACTTGCCTGCTAAAAATGTCTAGGGGTGTCAAGTGAAACAGAATATCTAATGCCGCAGAGGGGGTAGACCGCAAGGCTCAGCTTGTGTATAGACATGCTGTTCTTTGAACTCTGCTTAGTTTAATGCGGTTGACTGCATTTTCCAAGGCCGTCCACCAGACAACCATCCCGTAAGTAAGTATCGGTCTTACGACCGAGATGTATAGCCAGTGGGTTATGCGAGGTTGAAGGCCCCATTTGTTTCCAATGGCTTTTTTGCAAGATAATAAAGCTATTGTAGCTTTATTGACTCTTTCTTGAATGTTAGGTTTCCAGTTTAGTTTCCTGTCAAAAATGAGACCCAGATATTAAAGGAGGGTCTATAATTGGAATTTTGTATTTCCTGGAAAAGAGGACAAGATCAGTTTTATGGGGTTTATTCCCAATCCACAGCGATCTGCCCAGCAGGTTAATCTATTGAGATTTACTTGAAGGAGTTCTTTAATGGTATTGAGATGCTTTCCTGAGACGGCTATGGCAATGTCATCCGAATACGCAATCACTCTTCTACCACCCGCTTCCAGGTATATCAGTAATGGCTGCTAATGGCCCAAGTTGGGAGCTAGCTGGAAAGTGGGTGTCCAGAAGCAGGTTGAGTGATTCATCACTTGAAGTTGTCCAAGAGTCATCGGTTTTTTTCAAACAGGCATCATAGAATTTGTAGAGAGGATTTTTCTTAGCCGCGATGCCTCAGGGGTTTCTGTGATTTTGTCACAGAATGACCTCCAAGATTGTCGCTTTGCCTTCCTCAGTTCTTTTTTGTATAATTTGAGGGATTCTTTGTATGAGTCCCAGTCAGTCACTTTTCTTGTGGTTTTGCTACATTTCTGAGTAGTCCCAGTGCTGATGTCCACCAATGTGGCTTTTTCCTGCCTCTAAGTTGAATAAGAGGGCAGGAAGCGGCCATAGCCTGATTGAGAAGCCAAAGTAAATTCCTTGACTTTCATGTCAAACTCATTGGTGTCACGCGGGGGCTTGATAGTTCAGAGGATAGCGTTTCTGACAGTATTCCTCTGTATTTTGGCCAATCAGTTTTCCGGTAATTCCGGAAAGTTGGTTGGAAGGGGGGAGCATCACTCAGGCTGAATTGGATGTATCTGTGGTCTGAAAAGGAGTGTTCAGACGATACCATCCAGTTCGTTAGCCTTTGAGTGATGGTGTCGGAGACAAGAGTAATATCTAGCACTTCCTGTCGGTTTCTTGTTATAAAAGTGGGCTCATTGCCAATGTTGCAAATTGAGAGGTTAGTACTTAAAATATAGTCAAAAAGTGACTCACCCTATCATTGATATCAGTACTGCCCCATATCGTGTGATGTGCGTTAGCGTCGCATCCTACTCGTATTATGAGGCCAGTTTTTTGCTTCCAGCTTCCAGTACCACCCTTTCTAGGTTATCACCAGGGAGAGGGTCCACATGATAGTGGCCATGGTAAGCCGATCCCAGCCAGTAGCAGCCTTTGACAGCCTCCAGTCTGGCAACGGTTAAGTCGGGGTCGCTGAGGTTGGGAAGTAGAAATACATTAAGGCTATGTTTCACTAATATACAATTTCTGATCGTACCTTTGTTTCTTGTATAGAGCGGAGCGTATGCGGGTGCCCTAAGTCCACGAACCACGCCTTCTACAATCCATGGTTCCTGGATTAGGATAATATCTTCTGCGTTTTTAGAAAGATGCAGAATGAGTGCGGCCGAAGCCTTTTCTGAGTGGTGGAGATTAATCTGGAGAAACCGTATCATTGCTACAGTTTCCAGAGTAGCCTCCACCACGGTGTTGTTGAGGTCCTCCGATTCTGAAGATGTGCCCAAAAGCTCATCTTCTACGTCTGATCGTGTAGGACCTCTCTTTGCTTCGTCATCGGTTTCCATTTCCGACAGAGTGTCAGAAGAGAAGACCGACGGCTTAATAGTCTCCTCGGACAGATTGAAGTCGTCGCTATCCATTTCTGGAAAGGATATCGACGCTCCGAGATCCTAGGTTGTGTTATCAGGTGTTAAAGGAGAAGGACGTTGCTTATCAGCATCCAGCTCATCCTTTTTGTATACTCTTAAGTGTATGGACTTGAATCCGAACCGAATCATGCCTTTCGTCTGCGCCAGAGGGTTAAAGACGATTAACGTGCATCTATAAGAGCCCCTTAGTTCCTCCAGTTTCGCGACTTTGCAATCATGAGTCGGAAGAGTCGGGTTACTGAGCCAGATGATACCTTCTGGAGAGGAGGGTTCGGCTGGGATCCAGGTACGAATTCGAGGTCTGCTAGGAATGTCTTCCTTAGACACGACCTCGAGTTTTGCACCTGGCCAAATCTCTCCTAAACCACCTATGGCCTTCGTGAAGAGATCAAGAGATCTCTGGTTAGAACATGCGATGAGCTTGACATGGCCTTGGTGCCAGCCAGCGTCGCTTGTGATAGGAGGTGGTCCGGGGTTTTAGGATGTTTTAAGCCCACTCAACCTTGCTCTTTATGTCCGCACTTCTCTCAACCTCCAGAATGGATCCGAAGGTTTTGATAGCGCCTTAGATGGAGCTTGCCAATGCGGTTGAGCTCCAGATACCTCCTTGAGGGGAGGAGTTTTGGTAGCAGCAACAAGTCCGTGGCCTGCCACAAGGTGGAGGAGGTGATAGGACCATACTTGCCACAGTCTTGATACTCCCTGAGTCTTTATTTTTAGGCTAATTACGTTTGCCTTTAGAGGATGGTGTACCATGGCCTGCCACAGTTTTGCATCCTCTCGACAATGCAGGAGCCTTGCCGGTAGTCGATGCAGTCACCGTTCTACCGCCCGGTATTAAAGGAGTACGGCCTCGGATTTTGTTTGCAAGGTTTTGTCCATAAATGAGTAGCGGAGAAAGGGGTGTCCATCTGTACAGAGATTCGCTGTATACAGATAAGGCTAGCTAATCCGGAGGTCGCTAGGTATCCGGACACTCCGTTCGCGACTGAGCTATTTTTGGAGATGCTGGGCTCTCAGCCAGGTTGATCTTCGGCAGGGGTCGTATGACACCTTGATCCAGCCCAAGGGAAGAAGGGAGTGGTTTGGGAGCTGGGGAAGGGGGGGGGGGGGAGCATCCTTTGATTTCAGGACTCGTCTGAAGAATTTCTTCTCGAGATTCATTGACCCTACTCAACCTCTACAACTCGATAAGTTCGGTGCTCGCGGTAGAAGATTATTATAGTAAGCAGAACAAAAATTAACCTAGGTATCAAATATGATACCAGGGGGCTGAGGAGGCTAAATAAGCTTTCTACTAAAAACACAAATTGATATTTAAAAAAAATTACAGGAAACAAGACACCGTTTACTTTCAATGTTCGTCGTGTTAACAATAATATTGATGATATCAGGTGGTAGAAACAAATGAAAAAACAATTTTATGTCGGTAACACGAGAGACAGAATAATGAGTCAGACCTGAGAAAGTTTTCATAACATTTTGTGTTCTACGCCGGCCGATCGAAAAATCTCTTGCTGGCCACCTAGATCAATTATAATTTCAATTCTTCGAAAGAAATTGTGTTTACAAATAATAAAGTTAACTATTATCAACAACATTAGTTGAAAAAACATATTGGGCCCCACATTTACAACGAATACAACGTATATTATTTGCAAAAATCGTAAATCAACAAATATGATAAAAGTTTATAAAATTTGTATTTGTTTCCTAAAAAAAATAAATGTGAAGAAATTTCAAATAAAAATATTCAAAAATAAGTAAAATAAGCCCAATGAAAGGTGGGTTTGGGCAATTTTGACCCATGTGTACAGGATATGGATTAAAGAATTTCTTTTTTAAAATAATAAGACAACTAATAGCTGAAATTCTGACCTTCCCGTAACGAATCATGATAATAACATAAATCACTTTAAGTTTCTGTGTGTATCAAGGCGGTATCTAATATAAAATCGAATGCAGTAGAAGTGGACTGTATATCCATAAAGTTCCCAAAACAAATTATACCTTAGATATATAATATTATCCTCTTACACACATTGTAAACTCATGTATCATGACATCAGAGTTTCCCACAGATTGGAAATATGCCAACCGGAAGATTACAGACCTATTAGCATATTACTGTGGCTATCTACATCAACATTTTGAGATTTTGAGATTCAAATAAAATATTATCTGCTTCTCAATCAGGCTTTAGAAAAAAACCACAGATGCACCACAGCCTTAATTAAAATTCTAGATGATTTGAGAAGAGAGTACGATAAAAACAATGTATCTATTGTACGAGTATTATGTGCTTATTGGATTTTTCTAAAGGTTTGATAGCATAGACCACCAACGCTTGATTGAGAAGTTGAAACGATAAATCCATTTTAGTAATAGTGCTGCAGCTCTCATCTTCAATTATTTGAACGGTAGGTTTCAACAGGTGCAAACTATCCTTGGACGCTCAACTTTCTTAGGTGCGCATTCACTTGTACCTCAAGCATAGATTTTAGGATCCCTGTTGTTCTCATTATTTAGGCGTCTGTGCATTTGCACGCAAACGATGCCCAGATTTACCTTTACAGACCGATTGGATTAATGGATGATTGTGTATCAAGGCTCAATGAGGACTTAGATAGAATTTATAACTGGTCCATTCTCAATAAACTCTCCTTAAACCCTTCTAAATCCAAAGGAATTGTTATCTGCAACGTCCACATTGATTCCACTTCTTTACCACAAATAAATTTAATGGGAAAACTGATTCCATATGAAAATCAGACAAAGAACTTAAAGATATTGGCCAAACCACAATGTCGCGTTCGCGCTTTGGCTTGCTTCACACACGCTTATCGAACTTATATCGAACTTACGATAACGTGCGTCAAAAGTACAAACTTGAAAATTGATAAAGTATTGTTTCTTCAAATTTCTAATATACGAGTATGAATTCGTTGCACGAAGTAGAGTAGAAATGTACACTTTTTATTTATATTAAAATTTAATTAGGAGGAACAACTTCACAAACAATGTATTTTAGTAAATAAAAAAAAAAATACATAGTTCAAATTATTATTTTGTACAATAAAACCATAATAAAATAATCTCAAAAGGCGGTTACCCCTTCGGAGTAAATACATTACTCTATAACCTACTCTATAGCTACAAATCAACGGGTATCGTGTAATGTCAAAGCGAGCAATTCCAATTTTTTTTTACAAAAATGACAGTAGAACTGACGTGCAACGAAGTAGAAAGTAGCTGTATTAGGACTTTGATGTCGAGCTTACGATATTTACGATCAAAAGTGTCAGAAACGCCGGAGGTTACATTTCGGATTGCTCCATAAGAGCCCATTGTTTCTACTCAATATGTCAAAGCGCGAACGTGACATTGTGGTTTGGCCATATACATTAATTGCAAATTGTCTCCTGAAAGAAGCCATATCAGTTAGGTAATTCAAAGAATATATGGTGGTATACTTCGACTCTCTATATCGTCTGCTTATGTTTCGACCTTAGTAAAGCTTAAGCTCGTAAGAACTCTGTTTATGCCCATAATAAACCACTGCTCAGTAGTTTATAGTGGCGATTCAATTCATACGAGTATATGAAAATATCCGAAAATATCCGAAATATCCGAAGCGCGTCGTGAAGTCCTATTTTCGATAACCTTATTGAGCAACTGGGGCCGTATATTTCATTTATTTTTGTTTTTTTTTTTAATTTAGTGGTGGCTAACGCCCCTATTTATTTCGCTTAATGCAAGCTTAAACTAACTTAAAAACTAGGACTTAAAAACTAACGAGAGTTAAGGGTTAAGAAGTAAGGCAATGGTGGAGGAGATCAAATTTAAGATGAGAAATGCTCAGGCTAAAATCAAAAAGGGGGAGGTTTGAGTTGACCTTACGAAGCATGCGGGAGATTGGTTCGTTAAAGCCATAAGAGGTGCGGTGGGTTGGGATATAGAAGAGACGAGGACAGCGTAAATTACGAGGGTTAGTGTTGAAGGAAATAGAATTGAAAAGGGAAGCGCAGTCCAGAGCACCGGATAGCAGTCGATGAATGAAGAGAATATCAGCTACGTCTCTGCGTATTTCGAGGGTATTCAGGTTAAAATGTTTGAGGCGGTCGCGATAGGGAGGTAAGATAAATGGGTCACTCCAGGGTAGTCCACGAAGAGCAAATCAAAGAAAACGACGTTGAATGTTCTCGATTCGGGATATATGAATTCGCTGAAAGGGGGACCATACTTGGCTGGCATATTCAAGGAGGGACCGGACAAGGGTAATGTAAAGTGACCTTGTCACATAAGGGTTGCAAAATTCTTTAGACCAACGTTTAATAAAACCGAGCGATGAGTTGGCTTTAAGGATTATCTCATCAATATGCGAACGGAAGTTTAACTCTCTATCGTATAAAATTCCAAGGTCGCGAAGCGATTGAACCTGGGGTACAGGTTAGTAATGCAGAAAATAAAGTCGAGAAGGGGATTGATTGGACTTACGAGACAAAGTCATAGATTGGCATTTGGAGACATTAAGCTCAAATCAATTTTTTAGACACCAAGTAGAAAACCTATCGAAGGAGAATAGAGTCTCGGGGTGAAGAAATAGTTTTGGAGAACTTAGTGTCATCGGCGTAAATAGATACGGAGCAGTGTTTGATAATCTTCTCCAGATCGTTAAAATGAAAAAGAGGGGACCTAGATGGCTGCCTTGTGGGACACCAGAAGTGGCTAAAAACGGGGTTAAGATAACGGTTCTCCAGATAAGAAGATATCCATTTTAACAATATGGGGTCCAAACCGAGCGAAGACAATTTGAAAAGGATCAGTTGATGTGATATTTTATCGAAGGTCTTAGCGAAATCTGTAGTAATAGCATAATTTCGTTGCCATCTTCTAGGGGTGAAAGCGCAAAGGATACGAATTCAACTGAGTTTGTAGAAATAGATTCTGGCAAGCCTCTTATGGTATAAAATGTAAGAGGTAGTTTATTGCGTGGTGGAGTAGGTGAGTGTAGACTAGATGCAGGCAAAGGAGGTAAGTTAGGAACGAAAAAATTTGTCGTGGTCAGCTCGGCTGCGCTGAGGGTGAGAAACTCTTTTATAGTGTACACCGTTTCCGGAAAGCAGCAAGGTTATCCGCAATCTTTTTAGGAGGTGTGTCGAAGATTTCGTGGTACCTGTTGTAAATCTTTCTGAGACTAGTTATATCCGTAGGAAGGCCTTCCTTTTGGATGAAGACCATGACACTTGTTTTGGTTTTTCCCTCAAAGCAAACAGAATCGGATTCGTCGTAAAGATATGCGAGAATGAGACGTATATTTTCGTATATCTTTTTATCCCTTAGCCTAGAGAGAGCGTAACGGCACTCTGTGGTATCTATATTCTTTTGGGTCAATTTAACGTTAGGCGGCGAAAGGGGATCAAAAATAGGGACTGGGGCCCGTGAAACCGAAGAAGAGGGCGAGCTAGAAGCGGGATTTAAGATATGCGGGCTGATAAAGTTTGGGTATTTGGCTCCTGTTGTAAGGTCGAAATTTGGAAAATAGTTGTTAGTATTCGTGGGAGAGGGTGTGAGAGGTTGAGCAGTGACGGTATCAGGGGCAGGGGTTAAATTGAATGAAACGCGTTGGGGCTTGGATGGAAGAGAGGCATTTGGTGCTTTTGTGGAGATACGTGAAGGGGGTTGCTTAGAGATATAAAGGGGAGTGGAAAAATTGGGAAATATATTGGTTTTAAGACTCCAGTTGGGGTCAGGTTTAGGATGTAGATGGGGAATGGATCTGGGCGATTTATAATTATCTTTTGATGAGAGGTTGCTTCGTTTTTTTTCTACGTTTTTTTTGGTCGGTTGATCCGCTCATTTAGAGACCCGCATCTTTCCTAGCTTGAGGTTGGTGTTGGAACCATTAACCATTAACCATTCGTATTTAGCCGGTATATTAATTTTGAAATTCCGTTTGTTTTTGTGGTGAGATGTTGGGAATATTGCGCATTGGCTGATGGTGATGCCACACCTCTTTTTGAAAAATTCGGAAATCCAAGCAACATCTGCATAATTTGGAGCATCTTTGGTGAGTAGAGTGGTGAACATCTGATTCGTTGTGCGGAGTCGGTCTAGCCTGCCTTTCCACTCTGAAGGTGTCCACGTAGAGTTAAATTGTGTAACAAGTTTCCGCGGGGCGGCGACAGGGGGGGTTGGCGTTGGAGCAATTATATCACCATTAGATTTTTGGATCGATTGGCTGATGCGAGGATTTGGAGGTTGGGTTGTCGGCACTGGATGTGGCAATGATTCAGCTTCAGTTTGTAACAATTCAGCCAAAATTGAAGTATTGTAACTGTTGTGCGGTGGGGGATGGTTTGGAAGACCATCAATTTTGTAGCATACTGTTCTAATGAGATTTTCTAAATCATTCAACACTGTTATATTCGTGGTGAGTTCGTCATTAGGCTCACTGATTTTATCCTATATGATATCAAGCATGGACCCGTAATGATTTGAGAGTTGGTGATTGTTTGTTGCAGGTTCGAGATGGAGATTGGATGTGGATGATTGGAGATGAATATCGATGTCTTCCCGGAGAGAGTTAATGGAATTACAATACATGTTTTCTTGTTTGAATCCATCATTGCGGATCCGATTGATATAAATTTACTTAAGACGGTATCAAAGTGGCGCTTGTATGTTTCTTCGTTTCTAGATCTTGCACTTTCTAGCTCAATTAAGCGCGCAACTTGTTTTTCAATGCTATGACCAAAGTCTTCCGCACATCTTACACTTTGTTCAAAGATTGATAGTTTGTCCGTTGTCCGCCGGACGAGTGAGTTATGGTCGGATTCATTGGAGTTACTGAGGCACTTGATTGCAAGGAGCACATGTGATGGAGAAATACTGATACACTCATCACAAAAGAACAGTAGATTTTCGGAGAACTTTTTAAGGTAGACCGTGTTTCTTTTATTTAGGCCGACACAAATAGCATGGAATATTTTGCCGCAGATCACCTTACAGGCAACAAAGTCAGCATTAATTGTCATTAATGGAGCAGTTGGTTAATCCACAAGAAGACATGACGAAGACCAGGAAAACAAAAAGCAAATTGCGGAGAAAAAAAATGAAAAATGCACTAAACGCACTGTCGCGAAATGAACAGACTAGTAGGTCAACAATAAAAAAACAAAAAGACGCGTCATCGATAACAATTATTGGGTAAGAAATTAGGTAATTAGATTGATTTAAAGCGAAATAGGTAATTCACAAATTATGGAGTAAAGTAAGAGGGCGACGGTTTAAACTGAACTTACGGTCCTTGCGCTAAATACACTGAAATATATGCAATAGAGCTATGCATTCGAGAAAATCTAAACAGACACATAACAAATAAAAACATTTATATTCTCTCCGACAGTAGAGCAGCCCTACTTGTCAAAACTGGTCTGAGACTGTCTTCAACTCCTACAAATATTGACCACCACAAATAAAGTTCATCTGATTTGGGTGCCAGAACATAGCGGACATGAAGGCAACGAAGAAGTAGATGAACTATCCAGGAAAGGATCCACACCCCAATTCATGATGCCAAGACCATTCTGTGGGCTACAATTAATACAGTAAAAGGACGTAATAAAATCTAGCTAGAAGAAAAGAAGCTTCATTTCTGGAGAGAAACCGAAGGACACAGACCAGCCAAAAACTTTGTGTCAAGCAGTAGCCACAAAAAAACAAAACAACTACTACAACTAAGTAGAAGTCAGAATCGAGTGACCACAAGCTTTCTCACCTGATGACCATGGGTTTTAGCACAAGACAACACTATGCGGACTGTGCAACGAGGATGTGGAAACAGCAGAACTGCAATGGTTTAACCAAAACACGTCAACGTTACCTAGGTAAATTCTACCTTGAAGCAGAGCAGCGGATATAGCTGCCAACTCGACCCAAGAAAGGCTGTAAATGTAGCATATCGCAATATGGAATTCATTATACCACCTCCAACTATAATACAATCTGAATCTGAATCCTGTCTGTGTGTATTACTGAGCATTAATGAGACTCTATTAATTTTGAATTATTCCGAATGATATCTCCATCTCAAGATATACATGACGCGGACATAATTTTCAGTTCCTTCTGTCTAAAATCGTCGCCAATATTACACTAACAATATGAGTTTGTCATATTGTGGTGCTTATCATTTTGTTTATAGATAGAATACGCCTAGTATAAGCTTTCAACGACTCCCAACGATAGAAACATGAGACGTTAGCATAGAGATTTTTGTGTGTCAGAGATAGTAGAGGTAACATATCCTGCATACAGGTAATA
This sequence comes from Volucella bombylans, assembly GCA_949129095.1. Lineage (NCBI taxonomy): Eukaryota > Metazoa > Arthropoda > Insecta > Diptera > Syrphidae > Volucella > Volucella bombylans. The sequence continues at coordinate 94,495,174 of OX422141.1, read as the reverse complement.
ATCTAACATAATCATTGTTATAGCGGCCAGTAAGTCTTGACTGTGTTTTAATGAAGTTTAAATGAGCAGAACTAAGAGAAGAGAGCGGTCTACCACATGAACAATCTGTGAAATTTCATCGAGTAGTGCAGAAAGTTTAAGCTTAATTCAGAGAACTGCCTTGGATTGAGTGGAAAAGCAAAACGATATCTCCTCATGTACATATGACCTAATGCAGTAGTCGTGCCTGCCGGATGTGTGTATCGTTGTCTTTGCTTCGATTTGCATTGCTTTCAACAGCGAACCGTTGTTTTTTTTAGGATTCTTCTAAACGGTGCCCATCTTTTGTGACACGCCTGTAAACATAATGTTTAGTGGACCAAGTTCTTAGTTAAACCTCTTCTAAAGGAAACATAGAATATATGAGTTCCTTTAGAGAACTCTTATTCGAATATGTACGTCTAAAACTTATACTAAATTCCCTACCGTGTACAATAATATGTAGCAGTGGAATAAACCTTTCCTGGGGTAATTTCATTGGCTTTAACAAAAAATGCATCCTAGACTTTAATAAGACAAGAACACTATACTCACTTCGGAGTCGTTTTCAAGTTTCGGGTAATAGAAGGAAGAAAAGGACTCAGTACGTAGGTACTGAAGTTTTTTATAGCCTCGCGAAATAAATGGAAATTAATCTAGAAATCACTCAAACACGAATCAGTTGATAGAGCAGTCGCACTTGCATTCTCGAACTATTGTAGATTGGAAGTAGTGAGATGTTTGAGCAAATCAATAATCATTAGGGTTATCTCCCTTTGGAAAGCAGACGGAAGTTTTCCTAACAAGAAGTGACATTTAACGTTGTCGTCCTCGAAGAATAACCAGCGCCGCATCCTTGATCGGTTTTGGAGCAATCCGTTAAAACTCGAATCCTTTTATGGTTTAGATTATGGCTGAAACCATTTCTAAACACAGGGAAAACCGATTTCGTACTCTCGCACCAACATGAGATCCAATGCCATTGCATCAGACAAGATGTTTATAAGACCAGAGTTAAAGACCATCCGCAAGCAAAGTCATCTAAACTCTTGATACCACTTTTATTTGAACGGAATATAAAGAGATCATTGACGAAGATTAAAAAAGAGTGTCGGAGACAGAATGGAGCCCTGGGGCACAACAGCAATTATCTTGGGAATATTAGACTTGAAGCCATCCAAGACAACTTGAATTGAACGTTTCGAAGTATAATTTCTCATTGACGAAGAAGAGAAAACGCACGCATTTTCTAATTAAAAGCTCATATCACCAAACAACTAAGGTTTATGATATAATCGGCCTTATAATAGCCATGTAGATTCAAAGAATCCTCAATTCCCATGTCTTACGAAAAAGTCATTTATATTGAGAGATAACCGACAGCGCTTCATCCAGTATAATACCCACATATTTATCTTCGTTGAAGAATCGGATGGTGATGCTCTTAAGCATTAAATAAATGCCAGGATTGCAATGAAGATTTTCTTCTGAGTTTTCAGAAACTACTCTATGGTTTTTTGTAGCATAATTGGATATATGCTCTCGGTGTCAGGTAAATTGCATTCATCAAAGGAAGCAATGGCGTGTTTAATGGTCGCATCCGTCACCAAAACTAATGACAATTGCCAGCTACGGCGGGTTTTATTATTTAGCTTAACTGGAACTTCACTGAAAGAAGCTTGAGTCAGTTCTGATCACGTTACCGGAGAAGTGACTTTCGAGCATAACAAGGAGTATTTAATTTAAAGTCGAAATGGATGCCATCAGAATTGCCTGTTGGATTTTCTAGACTTCCTCTTCTTCAAAAAAGTCGAGGTCTCCCACCTAATTCTGAATTCGATATATTTGTACTTATGGTCTGACATAAAATTTTAATTTGCCAGAGCTTTCCAGCCGGTAGTCTCCCAATCGTGTTTGCTGGATAGCGTTAAGACGATTACTTCCATTATAAATATTGACTGAGATTCAAATCAGGAGATGATTGCCTCTCACAGTGCATTTGCTACTAGCCCAATCAATATTCTGAGCAGTAGCATATACGAGTACATAGGCATATGATAAGTCTCTTTATGGCATCCCACCTAGAATCACAGTATTCATAAGTTTGGGCACTGCCTTTGGTTTTAGCGATAGTAGGGAATCGTAGGACTATGTTTGCAGCAACTAGATCTTGGTTGCAGAATGTACCAAATTTGATGGTGATAGTGAACTTGGCACCCAAAGACAAGTTCTCGGTCAATCCAATTGCTCCAATCGATGTGAAATGCCTTAAAGATCCAAGTTCACAAATGCGCTTTTCGGCCCGGGTATAGGTAGAGACGCACGTACCACGTTTCTCTAAGTAGCCCCGTCATCCAGCTGATGGCACATGTCAGCTTCGGTGGCATGAAAGCTCTAAACTAAAAATTTGCTGTGTAAAGGGCAAACACTATGCCCTTAAAGAGTTTCTGCATTCTCTGCAGTGTTTGCAAAAAACGTCGTTAAGACCATTTCCATTGCGAGCCTTATTGGTAAACCAGTCCTGTCCTCTTTGGGATTTTGCGCTTTTTATGGAAGTAAATTTTCTCGCAACATTTATATTCTGTCGCCCCGAACTGCAACTTTTGAAAGTCTAGTCCTGTTTCCTTCCATTAGAACTGCAGCCTTGTTAGTTATAGCATGACATCGTGGAAAATCCAACGACAGAGTGCCTGAGCTTACTTTCTCTGGGCTCTGTTCGAGACAAAAAGAAATGATGCAAAATGATGGTGTTGATGTCACTCCTCCTGTAACCCTTGGAGGAGTGCTGCGTTTAGCACTTGCACCTTCGACTCACTTGCCGTCTCTTTGCGACGAGAGTTTACCTCAGGTCTTCTTATCCTCTTCAACTCCCCTTTAATAATCCTTAAAATAACTGGAATTTAAATATCTATAGCAACTCTAAATCAGCGGCCTTTTGACAACATGTTAGCATGTTTGCATGGAAAAGCTTATTTGTCCAAGATGCTCAGAAAAGCCGAATCTTTTTTCTTTAACTATTGTGCACTTTCATATCTTCTTTTAGGGCCATGAACATGCTTACAAATAATTATTAATAACCAGATTATAAAAATTACTAACAAATGTTATCTGCTAGCACTTTCTTCAAGCTTTTTTAAAATATTTTTTCTATATATTTCACAGATCTTCGAGATCATTTGAAATACTCCGTAGAACCAACGGAATATGAGAATACGATCAACCTGTTTGGCGACAATTCAGTGTACCAAAACCGAAAATTTCTCGAAAGATGTGACAAAATACTGAGCTACTTCAGTGATTGTTCAAACAACAACCACAAACGGATACAGAACGGCTGTACAGCTCCTGATAGGTCCGTAAAAAGCGCTAGGAATTCAATGGTAGAACATGTTGAGTCAGAAGAAATCTCATATTTGGAAATGACCTCCCCCAAGAAGTGTAAGTAAATTTTAAATCCCAAGCAAAAAGATATACACTCAAATATAAATGTATTTCTTTCTTTACAGCGGTATCCACAGAGTATATTGACTTTCAAGAACAAAAACCTATCGAGACTCCATGTCAACCGGAAGATAAAGAAAATGAAGAAGAAGACGACGATGACGATAACGAAGAGAATAAAATCTTAGATAAAGGAATCTACGACACATGCAATGAGTCGCCACAGTCAGAAGGAACTTTGAAACTACATTCAGATAATGATAGTGCAGTTGCTCAAGACTGTCCATTTGCTGGACTGCCCGCCACTCATTTGCGCATTCAAAAGGCATGCAAATTCGGCCAACTACAACGAATTGAGAAAAGACTGTTCTTTGATCAAAGTAAAAAGTGCTACTGTGGCATTCTAAACGATTGGTTGCTGTGCTACTGTGATGGTGTCACATCTATGCGTCCAGCTTTTAGTGTGTACTTGAAAGCGCATGGTGTCGAAGTTGAACATCACGGCGAAGGAAAACGCCGCGAAATTTGTTTCCAAATAACCACTCCCGATCCCAATAAAAAGCACGTGTTCCAATGTAACTCTGAAGTGGAAGCAAAGGAATGGATTCATGCAATAGAGGCTGCAATTCGTGGTGATACTACCACGCAAGCAGCGACTAGTAAGAGTCCACGAAAGTTACCAACACCTCCGACCGTAAAAAAGCCTTATAATGATGAGACGAATTCTCGAAGTTCCAGTAATAATGATTGCATTTACGAAGAGCCTTCTCCGTTATACAACATGCATCAACCAACGGAACTTCTCATCGAACGAAATGAAGAAGAAACCACCAACGCCAACACAGTGCCTGATATACCCGAAAAACAAAAATCGATGTCTAACATTGCAAAGAAATTCGATTACGATATTCCAAAATCTCCTCCGCTTCCAGTTAACTCAGAGTCTGAAACTGCAGAGCTTCTGGATATTTCCCGCAACAACACTGATTTTCAGAGCAAAGTTAAGGATGTCCATAGCAAACTATCAAGTCAACTCTCGACATCAGGCCCCAGTCCAGAAAGACTAAAGAAAATCGCAAGAAAAACTCTCTCATCAGACTCAGAATCTTCGGCACTAGCACAGCAAGCACAAACACCGAAAACAAAAGAACAAAAGAAGGCAAATAAAAACGCACAAAAGCTTTCGAAAACTCCAAATCAAGAGAAGTCTTCCAGAAATTGGTTCTTAAATCGACTTAATAAGTCCACATCCTCAACAAGAACCTCTGCAACTTCACCGACAAAATGCAAACAAAGCGAAAAGGAGAATCTGCTAAACAATCTCGAAATTTGTGATGGCTATGAGGGTGACTTCATCAGCTCCGGCAATGGTCCCACTTCAGTTAAGGGCAGTAAGGTGAACATGATAATTAACAAATTCGAAGCTAGTGGCCATTTGGCTATGTTTAGTGTGGAAGCTTTTAATGGAGGCCATTCTGAAGCAAAGTTGAGCTCCTTCATCGATAGTGACTGTAATAATTATGAACCAATTATGACTGGACCAACTAGTTTTACAAAGAAAGTGTAATTCAAAAAAAAAAGTAAACCTACCTAACATGCTGAACTGTATTCGATAAAATAAATTTATTTCATAGGCTTTAAATTGACTGTTTTTTTCTCCTCCCCAACAATAGCTTAAAAGAATAGTGAATCAACAATTCTCTTCTCAATTAGCTTTTTAGCAGTTCTTTTCTAGTTCAATTGCGTAGCTTTAACCACCAGCCATCCGCTCTAGCCGGTATTTGGAATCGGTTTATATTTCTAACATTCAAATGCTGGAAGGTAACTAGCTAACGTATGCACATATTTATACAAAATTTACTTTTGTTCGTGTAATGTGAAAGGGTATAATTCAAAACGGATGCAGTCAATTTCATACCCCAATCTGAAATACCAGTGCCCAAGGCCCCTGCTACCTTAGAAGCGATTCCAAGTTCTGACGAAGATGGTGCTGTACCTGAACCCGATGACAAGTCAAGTTTTGAATTTGAAGATGACAGCAGTCCGAAATGGTTTTCCCAGGGCGAGTTAAATGATTTGGTAAGAGACTTGAATCTTCCTAAAAACGCTGCTGAGTTGCTTGGATCAAGGCTCAAAAGCAGGAACTTACTTTTACCGGGAGTGTCTTCCTCCGAGACCGAGCAAATCACTGGACCAAAAAGTGTTTACCTCCGAGGGAGCTTAACGTTGGCGAAAAGAACGTCCTGCATGAGACTTTGGAGCCTCCTCATAAAGTTCTTCTACCACCGCTTCATATAAAGCTGGGACTGATGAAGCAATTTATAAAGTCACTTCCAAGAGATGGAAATTTGCTTCAAATACTTAATATGAAAGTTTCCCGGCCTCTCAGAGGCAAAGTTGAAGGGAGGTGTTTTCGTTGGACCAGATATTGGACGGCTTATGGCTGATCCACAATTCATCCATGACGGATCCTCAAAGAGAAAGGTGGATTGCCTTTAAAGAGGTCATAGAGAAATTTTTAGCCAATAACAAAGATCCTAACTACAAACAAATCGTCAAAAAAATGTTAAAAGCATTTCAAACTTTAGGTTGCCTAATGAGCTTAAAAGTACATTTTCTTCATTCCCACCTAGACTACTTTCCAGAAAATTTAGGAGATGTGAGTTAAGAGCAAGGTGAACGATTTCACCAAGACATTAAGGAGATGGAAAAAAGATACCAGGGAAGATGAGAGACCTTCCAGATGCTTCCTACAAACGAAAATGTACCAAAAGGACGCTCACTGGGAAAAATAAATGTGTTTAGTGCTTATTAATGAATGTATTTTAGATAGAAAGTTAGAAGTTAAGTTTTGTTACGCAATTATAAATTAAAAAAAATTTTTTTTATCTTTTATTTTAATATGATAACTTGTTTAACATAGATACCTACATTGTAAGAAAACGTGACGTTCTATGACAAAATGAAAGTCATTTTCGAATTCAGTACACCCAAAAACATAAGAATTATGCAAAAAAAAAAAAAAAACAGCTCTAATTTTTTTTGCAGGCTTGTGTTATTCGTCCGTGGTACATAATGAACATCAGACTGTGATAACGGGACCTGCGACCGAGATCCTTGAAACGAAGTACCACATTGTGCGCAAACATGTTGTGACAAGAATCAACCCGTCACTTCAATTTTGAATTAATTTTAACAGAGGATTGATTGTCGATTTGAGAATTAAACTACCCTCGAGTTTGGGGGCCCCGGTGATTGCCACCTGGAACACACCCAGTAGCTACGCCCCTGACACCACATCTTAGAGGCGCACTATACAGGGCCATGTCTAGTTTTGGTATCTCTGCAAAGCTTATTAGACTATGCAGGATGACGATGGAGAATACATGCTGATCCCGTCAAGGTCAATAATGACAAAACCGAGGCCTTCAATGTTAGGAAAGGACTTAAACAAGGCGATGCGTTGCAATACAATTTTTTTCAAAACCATTGCTGAGACACCATCTTTCAAAAGCATGTTAAATTACTCGCATAGCAAATGACATTGACGGAAACGGATGAAAATTCTCTCGTGGGGTTCGATTCCAGTAATTTTCGGTCCCATTTGCATCAATTGAGAATGGAGGACACGTTTCAACAGCGAACCGTATGGGCTGTACAGCGATGCCAATGGATGGCTAGGTCACCTTGAATGACCCAGCCCGTCCCGGCCTGGAAAATTTTCGGCTCCAACTCAGAGTAATAACATTGTAGAGGATGAACTCATTTTAGGTGGTGCACACAAGTGAAACGGAAATCAGTTAACTTTGTGTGCGCACTGGAGACAGCTAGAAAAAGACCGCGCTTGCTGGAGATGTCCTGGGTCAGTTGAGGTCCTGGTCCACATCAGACTGTAGCGCCATGTAAGTACAATAATTAAGTAAGTTCTGCCTTCTCCACAGGATACTAACTCATGTGCTTTGAAAAATAAGCACAATAACCTTCATTGTAAGGTACATAAAATAAAAGTTTGCAGCCGAAACGTTATTGGTTTAACCTTCCGTTTTATGGGAAGGTATAACATGCTGCGGAAAGTTTGTTGGCTAAACTTCTAGGATAGTTTGGATGGAGTAAATGTTGTGAAGTCCAATTTCATAATTTTCCAAAAAATCGAATTTTGTGTATTACTGGGATGAAGGATCGTTTAACTGACTTTATTTTATTCGCAGTGTGCCTTTTTGGTTTCAAACCTCGCAGATCTTGCCTAGAGGCTAGTGTTGCTCTCATAATACTTATTGATCGCCTTGTTTTAATTCAGAGCTAAGTTCTATACATTTGCCTATCTCTACCGATGAAACTGAAGAACGTATTAAGGATGTCCTCCACGATCTATACAGTCCGGGGTATGATGCCAAAATTGTACTCCATAACTTTGATAGAAAAATCGGTAAGGAAAATATCTTCGGGGGATTAGTTGTAAAGCACTGCACGCTGAATATTATAAAGTGATAACGAATTCATAAGGCAAATTTTCTATCTCCAGATATTTGAATTGACTGATGTTAACAACATAACTAACAAAAGTTTTCGAAGATGTAGCATCTTCCAACTGGTGCTGGTACATTAAATGATGAGAACGAGCTTCTGCAGCTGAACTCCTTGCCGGTTTGATTGTAAGCAAAGACAATGTGGTGTATGGCGAGTTTCATGCTCCACAAACCAGAATAAATGTCGGATACCCAGAGAAATACAGCTCAAAACTTATTTTCTGATTCTACCGGTTACAGATAAATGACCTATACCACCGCAATTAATAGACGGCAAGTTCGAACGTCGTTGCACTTTTTTCACTTTGCACAGTCATTTTTCTTTTAAATTTTTTGACAAATGTTGACTGTCTTCTGACTACCTAAATCGAATAGAATGAGAACAAAAACAGTAAAATATTATAATAATTTCTTCATTTTAAATATTTACATTATAAAATTATTAAATTCTTATTTAAATGTAATAATTCTACATTAAGATATTAGATAACAAAAGGTGCATGGATTTAAAAATATTAAGGGTAATGTAATACTCGTATAAACGGTAGAATTTCATTGCAAACTGAATTGATTTTGAGCCACATACTGCATAAACTGAGTTGAAAGACATTGTTTCAACTTTCACAAATACTAGGTGGTGCAGAAGTCATCGCCTTAACGGAAAATGCTATAATTTTTGCAAATGGCGGCAAATCTCAATTTTACTTTGACGTTTGTGGAAAATACACGTCACCAAGACATGAATTGCTATACTCCAAAAAACGCGGAATAATTGTTACGTTTATTTTGTGGAATAATTCATCGGTGGTGTTGGCGCAGATTTCGCGGTGGTCTGACACCAACTGGGCAAACATTACGAAGTTTAGCCGCTTGCCAAGAAGAGTATGGAACAAACGAGATGCTGCCAAGCCTGGCCGACCCCGGAGCAGCCGTTCTGTTGAGAATATCTCATCTGTGGTTGAAGGTGGCGCAGAGGACGCCGGAGTATTAATAAGACGACGTGCTCCGCAATTGGGCATCGCCCAACGGTCTTGACAGAGAATTTTAGTAAAAGACTGTGAGATATTCGTTTACAAAGTGCAGACAGTGCATTAGCTGTTAGCTGTTGACCGCCACGTGTAACCTAGGCTCAAGCCATAGTAAGTCTCGACCACGACGGAGACAAATTTTCATCGAAAATCATCTTGAGCGACGAGGCCCACTTCCATCTCTGTGGATATGTGAATAAACAAAATTATCCCTTCTATGGTACCAAAAATCCGTGTATAACCCATTAAGAGCCATTACACCCGCTCAAAGTTACTGCACGGTGTGTTGTTTACGCTGGAGGCATCATCGGGCTTTATTTTTTCGAAAACCCCGCAAGCTAAACAACTACTGTGGACGGCGAGCGCTACAGAGCCATGCTCGACTACTTTCTCCTTCCTCAATTGGATGAATTGGGACTGAAGAACATATGATTACAACAGGATGGAACCACAAGCGAAATTCTAAGGGCTGCATTTCCGGGTCGCCAAATCTCTCGTTTTGGCGATTTGCACTGGCCGGAAAAATCACCTGATTTAACCGTTCCAGTCTTCTTTTTGTGGAGTTTTTTGAAGTAACGAGTCTATTTCAACAAGCCTCAGACTCTTGAAGTCCTCAAAGAGAATATCCGTCAAGAATGCGAGGACCTATCGCCGGTAGTTCTGGCAAGAGTGATGGAAAATGTCACAAATCGGGCTCGAATGGTCATCAATTCTGGCGGTAGCCACTTAGCCAATATCATTTTTCCGTCTGAATGGAAAAAAATTGAAGACACCTAATAAACACATAAAAATGCTAAAAATGTAATTTGCACACACGAACATAGCGTGGGCGAAGGGAAGTTAGGGAGGTCAAAAAAAGAGAGATACCGATGTGCGTTGGTCTTAAATGTTTGCAAGTTATAATCGGAAATAAAGAGCTCGACAGGGCATTCCATAAGCGAGTTATACGGCTATATACGATATTTAGGGTATACCGATGAGCATTCATTAGTCTCGTCAGCGAGACGACCGTTAAAGTTAACAGTTTGGAGGGGTGGAATGCTATTGGCAATTTCGTGTAATATTGACATTACCTATGAGTTTTATCGCACGGTTTTGTATCCTATCTAACAGGTGCAAGGAGGTTTTAGGGGCACCTGACCAGATGTGGGCATTGTATTCCAACTTTGGGCGGATAAATGCAGTATGCCATTAGTATTAACTGAGTAATTTCCGTTAACATGCGTCGGGGTATACCAAAGTAAGCCTTTCCTTAAATCCTTGATAAGTGATGTCAGCATTGGAGATAGACCCTTACTGTAGAATAATTTTTTTCTTAGGATATACCCAGGAATCGTTTCCCAAATTATTGTTGACGAATTAGTGGACACCCTGTATATTGTGGCCGATCAGATGGGGTGCAGTATTTCTTACTTCGCTTGAGGAAACCCAAACATTTGGCAGCATTTTTGACAACAGCGGATGGTGGTCATTCCAACGCAGGTTGTCATTGACACACATACCGAGAATGGAAAGTTTTTCGGTTTCGACGATGTAAGTGCTTCTTTTACTCTGTTAGTGGCCCGCCAATTAGTTATGCTGTTAATATCAGAATTTAATGAGCTTAACACACGTTGGCGTTCCCGTTCTACAGACGAAAAGCAGGGACGTGAGTCAGTCAATGCATATAAAAAGTCGAGAGTATTGATGAAAATTAAAAAGAATGTTGGAGACAGAACGGAGCCCTGGGGCACACCAGCATTTATTTTGTGAATACTTGAATCGAACGTTTCGAAAAGTAATTTCTAATCCATTGGAGAAGAGAGTTGTCGATCCCAAATGCACTCATATTCGACAAAAGAGCTTGATGCCAAACTCTGTCAAATTTGGTAGAAATATCAAGAGCAACTATCTTGCTTTCGCCAGATTGAAAGCACTTTTCGGTAAGACGTGCCATCAAATCACCAGTAGATCAGTTGCTACGTAAACCGCACTGCGCCGGTCATTGAGAAGTTTTCGTGGTTCGAAATATTTCATGAGCTGACGATTTATCAGCGTTTCAATGACCTAGAAATGACACCGAAGGTACGTAAGTCAAATGGCCCTGTAGTAGGGGAGAGAAGAAGATTTGCCGTTTTTAGGGACGGTATGGACAAATACTGTTTTCCATCTTCTTGGAAAGAATCCTATAGAGTAGGATTGATGAAAAAGCTTACGCATTGGTTTGGCAAGCGAGAAAGAACACCTCATCAGAAGAAGGAGGGCTATATTTGTGTACAATAAATTAAGTACTCTTGCTACTACACGAGTGCGAAAGTGTATTCGTCCCATTGAAAATTCAACTCACTCAAATGTAAAGGAACTATTTAGCTGGAGGAACTATTTTGTGCCGCAAGCAGATTGGACCTGTCCAAAGAGCTGATAGCTGAAATGTCATTGTAAATGAGCGCTGGGATGGATCATGAGGCAAAATTTCTAATGTTTTTGACGAACGACTAAAAATGTTTACAATCTTTGGGACATTGTAGTGTTTTTTGCCCCGGTTTTTGATCGTATTGAAATTTCACACGCTTAAGAAAGACGTTGCAGTCATTCCTGGCTCGTTTGAACTGTTTTCGGCCCTCCTCTAACCTTTTTCTAACCCTGACAGCCTCTTTACTCTCTGCCATCTGAAAATATGTTTTTTGTATTTCAAAATAAAGGTGTCCCAAAAGAAAGTGTACATTTGAGTGGCTCAGTGCGTGAACGTGAACGGCGGCGATGCCTGTCAATCGATTTATTTTCTTTAAGGAATTTAATCGTTGAATAAATGAACTCTTTTTTTTCCCCAAAAAATATTCTGTTTATTTATGTTTATCTGCATGCCCCTCATTTATTTCGCTTAATGCAAGCTTAAACTAACTTAAAAACTAGGACTTAAAAACCAACAAGAGTTAAGGGTTAGGAAGTAAGGGAATGGTGAACAAGATCAAATTTACGACGAGAAGTGCTCAGGTTAAAATCAAAAAGGGGGATGTTTGAGTTGACCTTACGGAGCATGCGGGGGATTGGTTCGTTAGAGCCATAAGAGGTGCGGTGGGTTGGGATATATTGTATATCTCATCAATATGCGAACGGAAGTTTAACTCTCTATCGTATAAAATTCCAAGGTCGCGAAGGGATTGAACCTGGGGTGCTGGTTGGTCATGCAGAAAATAAAGTCGAGAGGGGGATTGATTGGATTTACGAGACAAAGTCATAGATTGGCATTTGGAGACATTAAGCTCAAAGCAATTTTTTAGACACCAAGTAGAAAACCTATTGAGGTCTTCTTGGAGGAGAATAGAGTCTTTGGGTGAAGAAATAGTTTTGGAGAACTTAGTGTCATCGGCGTTAATGGATACGGAGTAGTGTTTGATAATCTTCTCCAGATCGTTTATAGTCAAATAAAAAGAGGGGACCTAGATGGCTGCCTTGTGGGACACCAGAAATGTCTAAAAACAGGGTTGAGAAGACTGACCTAAAGCAAACGCTATAGTAACGGTTCTTCAGATAAGAAGATATCCATTTTAACAGTATGGGGTCAAAACCGAGCGAAGAAAATTTGAAAAGAATCAGTTGATGTGATATTTTATCGAAGGCCTTAGCGAAATCTGTAGCAATAACATCAATTTCGTTGACATTTTCTAGAGCTGAAAGCGCAAAGGATACGAATTCAACTAAGTTTGTTATAGTTGATCTACCTTTTAGAAATACGTGCTGATTTGGTGATATAAGTGACTTGCACTGAAAGCTTAGAACTTCATATAAAAAACTTTCGAACATTTTAGGTTGTGAGAAGGCTTAGCAATGGGACGGTAGTTGGTTACTTCATTCTTTGAACCGGGTTATGAAAGAGGTCTTCCAAACTTGAGGGAATTCCCCTTGTGAGAGGGACAGATGAAAGAGGGAGGAAAGTGGGTGCGAAAGATTGGAGGCACACTTTTTGAGAAATATTGCTGGGAGCCCATCTGGCCCGGGTAAAAATTCATCATTGAGATTTTGTAACTTTTCTTCGGTAAGAATGGGATCAAAAGCTTGAGAGAGAGAGAGGCCAATGGAGAAATTGGGAAGGTACTTGAAATAGATGGGGTCGCTACGAAGAAATTGTCTGAAAATGACTCTTTAAGAAGGTTTTGTAAAATAGTTGGCAATAATATGTGGGTCGGTCGATGATTCCGCCTGATTTTCTTTTGTAATTGACGAATTGATAAAATGTCTTAGGATCGTTGATACAATGGTCGGAAAAAGTATTTTGACAAAAAAAAATCGCACATTTTTCTTTATATCCTTCTTTATTTATATCTAGGAATTCTGCAGAAAATTTTCTTTTTTGATGCATGGTACTGAAAAGAGCTTTCATCACTCCACAATACTTGCTACCAAAATAATTTGCATGTGTACAAATTTTTTGGCAAATTCCAGACGTTTGAGCTTATTTTTCTGTGAAATTTGGGGTATTGATCTGGCTACATAAGTGGCAAAACCTTCCTCTTTTAAACGATTTCTTACAGTTCTTTCACAAATTTGAATATTATGCTGATCATTCAATTCAATTGCTGCAGCTTTTGGAGTTTTAAAGACATTATCTTTAAATTTTCCCACAATTATTCGGTCCTCAATTTTGGCTGTCTTGCGTGGTCTGCCTGAACGTGACAAGTTACTTGTAGATTTATTTTTCTTTTGCTTATTTATTTGATAATACACAGTTTGACGAGACACTTTGTATAACTTGCTTAAGTATTCCACTGAAATACCCGCATCATACTTGATCACCATCTCATTTCTTATAGCCTGGCTTATTTCCGACGTTTTTCCCATATTTACCAATTAAATGTTAGTGAATGTCATTAAAATTAATAAATTATATTAAAAAAAGACTTTGTAATTAACAGGGCCCAGCTTTTATGGCACGCGAAAGGAAAAAAAATTAAAAAGAATATGATGTCAAAATACTTTTTTCCAGTTAGTTTTAGTTCAGTTCTTACATTGCAGCTGACAGGAAATGAATGCCTAATGTAATAAAGAAAATATTTTGCGCTCTTACAGTTAAAATCATATATTTTGTTTTGCTCATCAACAGAGACCCGTTAGTTCTCTCAGTTTATCAAAACAGGCGAGATGTTATCTCGATGCAATGTTATTGCACACACTTTTGTCAAAATACTTTCTCCGACCATTGTAAGGTTGGTCTGCGCTATGTCGAGAAAGCGCTGATAGAGGCAGTTATAGAGCCGGGTGAATTTCAGGAAAGTTCCAAGATAGTTAGAGTCATAATAAGAATTGGGGCGAAGAAAAGCTGCCCATAATTTGTTTCTTTTATTACGTAAAGAGCGTCTTCTGTTTGTACCATGGAGGGGAAATAGGTGATGTTTTATGCCGTGAAAAGAGGACTTAGAGAGAAATGGAATTAAATATTTCACTGTAGAAAATGGAGACAGCATCAGATAAGGATAGGTTGGTAAAATCTAAAGAATATTTTCTAAGATAGGTATTGATTTTGCGAAAATTAGCTTTATGGAATTTGTAAGAAGAGATGATAGTTGAAGAAGTGGGCTGGGATGGTGAGTTATGGAAAAATGAGAGAAGAAGAGGGGGGTGTAAGTTGTCGACATTTGATAGGATGAAGGGGCACAACTTTACTGTGCAGTTAATAGGATCACTAGTGAAAATAAGGTCTAGTTGCCTACCAATAGAATTAGGGACGCCACTTAATTGGCACAGGTTTGAGTCAGTTATGCTATCAATGAAAAGAAATTCCTTGGATGAACTGGCGTTTGACGCGGTAAAAAATAAGTGATCATCCGATGGAATCCACTTTAATGGGGGCAGATTAAAGTCACCAAAGATAAGGATATCGTCGATGAAATCACTTAGGTCAATTAATTTGTCAATTGCTTTAATAGCAAGGATGTAGGATTCAGTAGGTTGAGCTGGGAGAATGTAGCAACACAACGCACAGGGACCTGTATTTTAATTGAAACAAAGTCAAGTTTAACAGAAGAAGAGATAGCAATGAGAGAAGAGTTGAGGTTATTGTGAATGGCAAGTAGGACACCTCTACATGGAGAATCAAACTTAGGGATGGCAGAATCATCAAACATAGGGAGAGAGTGATCGTCATCTCGGAAAACATTATAAGAAGATGGAAATAGATTCTGGCTCTTTATGTCGGGGATCAGATTGATTTCTGTAAGAGCATAGACGTCGAAAGAGAGACCGTGAGATTTAGACAAGACAGCATGAGTTTTAGAGCGCAAGCCTCTTTTGGTAGTAAAATGTAAGAAGTAGTTTGTTGCGTGGAGGAGTAGGGGGTGTAAATGAGATGCAGTCATAGAAGGCAAGATAGGAACGAAAAAATTTGTCGTGGTCAGCTCTGCTGAAGAAACTCTTTTAGAGTGTACATAGCTGCGGAAAGCAGCTTCGCAAACTTTTGAGGAGGTGTGTCGAAGATTTCGTGATATCTGTTGTAAACCTTTCTGAGAATAGTTATATCCGTAGGAAGGCTTTCCTGTTGGGTGGAGACCATGACACATGTTTTGGTTTTTCCCTCAAAGCAAACTGAGTCGGATTTGTCGTAAAGATATGCGAGAAAGAGACGTATATTTTCGTATATCTTTTTATCCCTTAGCCCAGAGAGCGCGTAACGGCATTCTGTGGTGTCTATATTCTTTTGGGTCAATTTAACGTTAGGCAGCGAAAGGGGATTAAAAATAGGGACTGGGACCAGTGAAACCGAGGGAGAGGGCGAGCTAGAAGCGGGATTTAAGATATACGAGCTGATAAAGTTTGGGTATTTGGCTCTTGTTGTAAGGTCGAAATTGGGAAAATATTTGTTAGTATTCGTGGGAGGGGGTGTGAGTGGTTGAGCAGTGACCGTATCATGGACAGGGGTTAAATTGAATGAAACGCGTTGGGGCTTGGATAGAAGAGAGGCACTTGGTGCTTTTGTGGAGATACGTGAAGGGAGTTGCTTAGGGATATAAACGGGAGGGGAGAAATTGGGAAATATTTTGGTTTTAAGGCTCCAGTTGAGGTCAGGTTTAGGATGTGGATGAGGAATGGATCTGGGCGATTTATAATTATCTTTTGATGAGACGTTGCTTCGTTTTTTTTTTCTACGTTTTTGCTGGTTGGTTGATCCGTCTCTCCTAGCTTGAGGTTGGTGTTAACAAATAACCATTCGTATTTAGCCGGTGAATTAATTTTGAAATTCCGTTTGTTTTTCTGGTGAGATTTTGGGAATATTGCGCATACGTCTTTTTGAAAAATTCGGAAATCCAAGCAACATCTGAATAATTTGGAGCACCTTTGATGAGTAGGGTGGTGAACATCTGGTAATAAAGTCAGCATTAATTGTCGTTCATGGAGGAGTTGGTTAATCCACAAGAAGACATGACGAAGAGCAGGAAAACAAAAAACTAATTGCGGAGAGAAAAATGAAAAATGCACTAAACGCACTGTGGGGAAATGAAAAGACTAGTAGGTCAACAATAAAAAAAAGGCACGTCAGCGATAACAATTATTGGGTAAGAAATTAGGTTATTGGATTGATTTAACTGGAATAAGCGAAATTGGAGTGAAGTAAGAGGGCGACTGAATACAGCGGCGGTTTGAACTGAAAAGTACAAGTATATAAAGTTTTGAAGTGTCTAAATTGAAAATATTTAAGTTAACCATGTTTATTCTAATTTTTGTTTTAAGTTGAAATTCTTTTGGCGGTGTTAAAATACTAATGTAAGTCTCTAGTTCACACAATAAGATACAATGAAATGATTTTTTAACTTTTTCGTTCTTTTTTTAAATTTAGAATGACTTTCAAAAACGGTGAGAGCGAATTTACTAATTTAGGGACAATAGAACGTAATTCTCTGTCTCCATACGAGTTGTAAGCTGCCGGAACTTCTAGCATTTCTTGTGCTCGTCTTCAGGTATTTTGTGACTGATGGGTTGTATGAACCGTTGGTCGTCCATGTAGCTTAGAAGTGTTGTCATCTGGAAGATTGCCTTGACATCTAAAACTTTAAAACTTGAGTTGATAGGTCTAATTATTTTAACAAGGCGATGTTGTGAGTTAGATACCTTTTCTAGGTGGGACTTTGTTACGTTTAACCAGGCCAGAATCCCGTATCTAATGCGAGACTCTGCCAACTTGCTTTTGTACCTCCACTTAAGATACACCATTGCAAAGATAGCGCTCTTAAGTTGAAGACGCAGGACGTTGATCTGCTCACGCCACAGAAAATGCTCATCGTAATCGGTAACACCAAGATATTTTATGGTTTTGACTACCTCGATTGTGTTACCGCTTCTCAGTACTTGACACCTACCATTGCGATGAAAGATTTCAATATTTTCTGCTGGCTTTGATGGCGTCCGAATGTGCATCACCTTTGTTTTGTTTGCATTTATCACCAGACCGTTATCATGAACCATTCAGATACAGCATTGAATTCGTCTTGTAATATCTTCATGGCGATTCTAAAATCAATTGCGCGGACTGTAGCAGGTATTTTCATTCCAGCCGACCTTGAGTACATGCACACGCACGAAGTGAATTATTGATGGGACAATTGCAGCGTTCTTCGTTGGAAATCTCTCCACTTACAAAGTGCAACAATAAAACCGACAGTTATAACAACAAAATCTCCAACTGAACTAAAGGGTTTCCCAATAGGGACTTGACAACTTTGAATTTAATTTGTGAACGCATTCTTTCACTAATCATCAAACTGTCACTGTCAATTTATTCAGTAAACTCAACATTTTCATCATGGTAAAGTACACGAACGCGCAACGTCTACAAGTTATAAAAATTTTCTACCGAAATTCGGAGTCGGTGACTGCAACATTAAGAGCGTTAACTCCAATTTTCGGTCGTAATTCTCGCCCTAGTAGACAGGCAATAACAAGTTTAGTGCAAAAATTTGAGTCTATATATTCGTTGTGTGATGTTGCGGTGTCAACGGGCAACGGGTTGGTCGAAGTGTCGAAAATATCGCTGCCGTTCAGGCGTCCGTAGCAAAAGATCCAAATCAGTAAATTCCACGGCGTTCTCAAGACTTGGGCATCGCTCAGACCACATTATGGCGTATTTTGCGTAAGGATCTTGGTTTACACCCATGCAAGATCAAGCTGACTCAAGAATTGAAGCCGATGGACCATTTGAAGCGACGTACGTTCTTCGATTGGATTCTGGAGGAGATGTGCCAAGATGATGAATTTCATCGCAAAATCATCTTCAGTGACGAAGGTCATTTTTGGCTCAATGGGTTCGTCAATAAGCAAATTATGAGTTATTGGTCGGGTGAAAATACACATGTGCTTATGAATCACCACTTCATCCACAAAAAATTGTTTGGTGCGGTTTGCATGCCGGCGGCGTTATTGGGCCATAATTTTTCGTTGACGATAACGATCGTCACGATACTGTGAATGGTCAGCGTTATCGCGCCATGATCACCGATTATTTTTGGCCCAAATTGGAAGATATGGACTTGGACGACGTGTGGTTTCAACAGGATGATGCCACAAGCCACACAGCACATGCTACAATCGATTTATTGAAGAGTAAGTATGGTGAGCGTGTTATCTCAAGAAATGGGCCAGTCGATTGGCCGGCTCGTTCGTGGGATTTAACGCCGCTTGACTCTTTTCTCTGAGGTCATTGGTTTATCCCAACATGCCGACGACGTTGGAAGAGCTCAGAGCCAACATTGAACGGGAAATAGCGGCCGTTTCGGCCGAAATGTGTGGCCGAGTCGTTGAAAATTGGGTCCAACGAATCGACCGCTGCAAATGTGCCCGCGGTGGCCATATGAACAAAGTTGAGTTCCATTTATAAATGTTTTGATTGTACTTCAAGCCGATAATAAAGTTTTTGAAATATCTCAAATGGTTTGAGTTTTATTTAAAAAAAATTGTCAAGTCCTAATTGGAAAAACCTATATTTCGTTTTTGGCTTTATCGTTTTTCTCCTCGAAACTTTCACAAAATACTCGGCAAACACTTATCTCCGCCGCTCTTTTCTTTTGTCGGTCATGGTATGCCTCCGAAGCAACACTCCATATTTCTGGAAACCTTTTTGTCTCATTGATAAATAATTCTATATCAAATTCTTCCATGTTTGACATTTTTCTTTCGAATTTAACTCGAAACAAACAATGTACTGAAAGACGCAACCGCGTCTGCGGTGACATAGCGGTCTCCTGAAAATCTGCGAGTCTTTTTAACCGCAAGAATGACGCGCGATGCCGTAGCGTCATCACACGTGTGTGTGCACCACTCAATTTATTTGTGAGTACTGTAAGATGCAGAGGTGGTGCCGTTGCGGCACCGCGCGTTAAAAAGACGCAAGTGTGCACCGGGGCTAAGGGCGCTCTAAGCTAAACCGAATACTTAAAACTATGCATTTCGACGTAACTGATATATTTTTTTTTTCCTTATTTTATGTAAGAGTAAATTTAGGACTAAGAAAATATAAATTGTTTTAATAAAAACTTAGTAAAAGGACATTTTAGTTATATTATATAAAACTTAGAACTACTTATAAAATAATACTTAACCTACTTAAATTATCTTAAGCTACGTTACGTAATTAAATACGTACCTTTTTTGTTTTGTTTTACCAATCTCTCTTTTTTTTATTTGTTTATTTTTTTATCCTTTTTGTATCTTAACTCTACCTTAACCTACATAAACTATGTAAATCTCTTTGCAATGGCAAAAGCACCTTTTGCTCTGACCAGAGCATCATGTTTATTAAAATACAGATATTGATCTAACCAAATCCCAAGGTGTCTGACTACATTTCGACAAGCAAGTGACTGACTGCCCGTGTTGTTCCACGATCGAAAACTTTCGCCAATTCTTTCTAGTATCCGCAGAGGCCCCAGATAAAGGCGTCCTAAAAAGAATAGTTTCCGACTTCTGAGAATTAATCTTCAACTTCCTGTCATCGCAATATCGCTTAATCATATTGAAATCACGTTGCAAGAAAGTATTAAAGACCTTAATCTTTTTCCCTGATCTGTACGCGATCAAGTCGCCTGCGTACGCTATGGCATGGTGAAGCGAGCTCAGAAGATCGCTTGTGTAGATGTTGAATAGGATCGGCGATTTTAACGTCAAATATTCCAGCAGAAGTCACATCGCCATTCTTCACGATGAATCGTCTACTGGAAAGCATATCAAAAAGAATGTATAACAGTGGTTTACTTATGCCTAGCTTGTTCAGCTTGAAGAATAGTCCCATTAACCATACAGTGTCGAACGCCTTCTCCAAATAAATCAGACAGGCACCCGTGCATTGTTTCTTACTTTTGTTCCACTGGATATCAGATACCAGTTTGGACGCGGCATGTGAGATATCATGTCCCGCCTTAAAACCGAATTGATTATCCGGAACTATATTTTTGTCCTCGACATACTTAGTCAGGATTCTTGCTGATATTCGGAAGGAGACTTATCGACCGAAGATTCGCCGAATTGGAAGTGTCTTTATTCTTTTTGGGAATGGGATGCACCACCGCTGCTGTAAATATGTTATCAGTATTTGTTCATTGTCCGTCGTTCAGGCGATCTTTAGACACGGAAGGTCGTTTTGAACTTTCTTCCGAAATATTTTATTTATTTTGCGGGAACATATTCGGATTGCTCTTATTTACAGCCCGTATTTTATTGTTCCAGTACAAACTTACAGATGCTCTGTAATTTTTTTTGTCAATATTTGGAGATTTTTGATCGACGAATTCAGTGTCACGACCTCTGGGTTGTCTGTCAGTAAACTGTCTATACAAGGTTTTTAATCTCGGCAGAAGTCCACTTTTGTGTTGGTACAGTGTTCGTTTTGTGGCCTCGTCCATTTATTTAAGGTATTTGTCAATCTCCTTGTTTGCCAGATTCCTGTTGGACGGTGGGCAGAGCGAGTTCGAGGAGAGTGCTCTCATCAATGTTCTCGAGAAGTGTGTGCAAAATGCCCTACTCTAATTGTAGGAATACCTTTGAACAATCTCTTCCAATTCCGCAACTTCGTTGGGAATTGTTATTTCGGTACTGAGACCGCAATGGTCACTG
Source organism: Volucella bombylans (assembly GCA_949129095.1). NCBI lineage: Eukaryota > Metazoa > Arthropoda > Insecta > Diptera > Syrphidae > Volucella > Volucella bombylans. Next base: position 94,474,089 of record OX422141.1, on the reverse strand, counting down.
TCATGCACAAACGTGCGTAGACAGTTTATAGTACGTTGGTTCGAGCCTGTCAGTTGTATCCGTGTGTCGAACAATAGGAGATACAGATAGGAGCCATGTCTTGGCAACGACGGATTATGCGTCGATTTTAAACCGAGTCGGTACATGACACTGTGCTAGCCCCACCAATTGAGTAGTGGGCTCCTTCTAATGTTTGGTGTATTATTTCCCCAATTTCTATGCTTGGCGTTAAAATCTCCGCCGATTATGAAGTAATTTTCCTCCAATTCCAACTTAAGGAATCGAAAAAGTGTCTCAAGTTCTGAGATAAATAAGGTTGATTGAGTAGCTTCAGGTGCATAGACAGAAACAATGTACAACCGCTTTCCACTTAGGAGAGGGACGTACACGATGGAATTTACGCACTACACGACTGTACACTCTTTTAAATCGCAAACCTTTTCTAATGAAGATTGCAACACCACTCCTTGTATTGAGTTGGGTCGGTTTCTTCTTACTATTTTATGTGCCGGAGTTTGGGCTTTTTGTTTAGCTTTCTTTCGCTAACCAAAAACACTTCAGGGGCTTGGTCTTTGAGCAACTTAAAAAGTACGCTCTTCGCTCGTCCCTTATCAGTGAATTTACATTCGACGCAAGGACCTTAAGGGCTCGCTCTGCCATATTTTTACCCATTAGGCCTCAAGGTGCCTTAGGACCGGCAGCAGGGCGTAGATCTGGTCCACGCACGTAGCCTGTTCCGTTATCTGACGTTGGAGCTGAGCTATCTGCCCTTGGATAGAGAGCAAGATGGCTAGCATGTCAGATGCAGCTTCCGGTGCTCTAGGCGCTGAGGTCTGAAAAGCTACCATTGATTGTTGTGCCCTACTACTTCTACCTGCCGCCATTTGAGCGTAGGTAATTTGAAGAGTGACGGCTGGTGTTTGAATGTGTACGGGTGGACTTCCACCTTTTGCTGCTGGGCCAGGTTTACTCCCTTTATGTATTGGAACGTAGGGCAACCCCGATAGTTTCGGTATGTCCCGAGTTCTTGCATAAAGCGCACGAGAGCTCCCTTTTTTCGGTCGCTCCATTCCTACCTAGAGCCACATTCCTCTGACTTGTGGTCAGAGCATCTCGCAGTTCGACATGGCGTGCCCGAACCTTTGGCAATGAACGCATTGTAGAATGCTATCGCTCCGCCTTACTTTTTCCCAATGTATAGACTGATAGTCCATTTAATGCTCCTTAAACCACAGATAATTAATCTAAATAAATCCACTGTATTGCAGTGAATCGCATGCCTATCTATATTTAAACGCTTAGTAAAAAAATTGTTATTGTTATGGCCGACTTACAGAATTCGATGGTATCTCTTAACTCAATTTTATAAGTGTTGACTGGTGGTACTCTTATTTTGGTTGTTTTGTTTGCTATAGCTGTAGCTGTTGTCGATGTTATTGTTGTTGTTTTTTTTTTTTGCTGTTGTTTTTGCGGAGGTGCATGTTGGTGCTGTTGCAATTGAGACTGTAGCTGTTTTTTTATTTTTGTTGCTGAGACTTGTCTTTTCTGAGTTTGTTTCAGCTGTTGTAGTTGCTGTTCTTATGTTTGCCGTTTGTTGTTGTTTGAGTAGAGGGCACTGGAGGTCTTGCTTCTTCTTTTCTCTCCTCGCACTTTGTTTGACCTTGAAACCTTTTGCAGCTCAACGATGCTGTTTTTAAGAGTTTCTACTTCTTTATCTTCATCTTCAGAATCGGAGGCTGCGAGATACGCAAAGCTATTCGTATATTCACGACGTGTTTTAACTGCTGCTGCAGCTGATATTGACGTTCCCTCTCTTACTGCATCTTGCAGCGTTTCAGTTGAAGCTGATACGGTAAGGCGCTTGGCTATATTAGGAGTTGGTTTAATTTTCCTTCTCCGTGTTGCTGTTATCTCAGTGGTTTCTGCTTCTTCTTTTAGTTTGAGCAGCCTCTCCGCTTGTGCCGCTATGGGGAGAGCGAACTGTTCGTTATAGTTCATCGCCGGATGAACGTCCGCTTACGTGTATTTTGTTTCTTCGTTTAAGTCACGAGAAAAAATTTAAGAAAGAAAAAGTGACTATATGTCCCCCGGCTGGGATTGAACAAGCAACACAGGTTTTCTATTCAAGCACTACTACCACTAGGCCAACTTGGCTTTATCGCCTCTAAGCTATGCTCTAAGTATGATAATTGTTCTTCTACTATCAACAAAAAAAAATGATCGACTGCTCTCTATTTCCTTGTCGTACATCGTACGTATCTTGGTTTCTCCCCTAATTTCCCTTCGACAGCCCTGTGTGCAAACATTTTAAGGATACCTTAACCCCTTGAGCTCGCGCTACTTAAAAAAATTGAATTCATTGAAACCTGAGTTTTTGAATTCTTGAACCGCCTTGAATTGTGCGATCTTAAGACATATATGGTTGTTTTGATTACTCCTCCGAACTAGTTTATATTTTCATGGGAACATATTTAAGTTAGCTGGTGTCCATTCCATGTATTCCAATACAAGTTTACAAAAGCTCTGTAATTCTATTTCTAAACATATGGAAGTCTTTGATCGACAACTTCATTGCTATGACCTCGTGGTTAATTCTGTCAGAAAACTGCCTGTGCAATGTTTTAATCCTCGTCAGCAGTCTACTTTTGTGTTGGTGCCTTGCGTCAAAAGTAGCTTTGTGTACTATGTTTTCATTTTCTGTATCGTAGGTATCGTACTGGCCATCATTCGTTCTCGTCCATTTTTTAACGTGTTTGTCAATCTCCTTATCGAAAAAGAAACCAGTACCTTATCGACATGCAGAAAATATGTTAAAACAAAAATCACCGACATATCAAAAATGCAATTTCTACTGAGAATATAACTTTCTTTAATTTCAAATACAATATATGCTCGTTTATTATTATTTTTACAAAAGCAACAGTTTATTATAAAAAAATATCATAGCTAAGTTTGGATGATGAGTTAACAAATATTTTCCTTTTTTTTTTGTTGTTTGAAAAAAAAAATAATAAAAATTAAAAACATAAATAAATAAACATCTTAAGTATTTTCTGTGATAAAGTTTAAATAAAAGCATGCAATCCTTATCCCTCTGCAGCTTATGTAGAACAAAAAGACGTGTTCATCTCATATTTGAGGTAGTTATGAACAGGATATTCGTTTTCTTTAGTTTTTTTTTTTCAATAAAACAAAAAGCGATTTAAATTTTCACTGGAATAGGCATACAGCAGCAAGGAGAATAGTTTGTTAATAAAGTGTGCTGTACGAGGAATATAGAATTTTTGGTTGCATCGCCTTATTTCGATTATAAGGTCATGGATATAAAAGAGCTACGATTCTATAATGTGCGTATGAAAGCATTCGGTCGTTTAAGTTTTATGATCCTGTTCGCAGTGATTCCATTAGATTTGCTAGATATTCACGACGTGCTCGTTGAGGTATAGATACCACTTTACGCAGAGCTTCAGATGATGAGAAAATGCGCATTTTTCTTGCCTCTTTCTTAAGGACTATTTCCAGTCCACGATCAGAAGGGAATATCGATGTTATTTCATTCCATAGATATGCCCAGTTGATCTAATAACAATAGATGTGATTTTTAAAAATATAGCCCAATTAGAAGTTTTAACTTACTGTCCAATTGCCGAACAAATCGTTCCTCGTTGCGTAGATTACACGATGATTTGAAACTAGAAGAATCTCTTGCTTCTTAATAACATCTTCATGGTGGACAAATGAATCGGTGCTGGCGTATTTTCCTTTCTCAATTTCCCTGTTTTTCCCATAAAGATTATTTTGTAATTTTTATTTATTTATTAAAAGGGAAATCCGAAAATTTCACTCACTTTAGCAGTTTGTTTCCCTTTGCTTCTGAGAGGCTGTATGGTCGGAGGACATTGTCCATATGCATAAAGCGCGGAGGTCTTAGTCTTTGAGCGTCTTCTTGACTTTCGGTGGCTCGTTTGACTGCTTCGAAACTGCCACTGGCAAAATCAACTACCCCAGCAGTTGGACGAGCAACTAAACCGATTGCACCTTTACCCAAACCCTTGAAGAAACCTTCGACGCCTTCTTCTTTAGCCCCGGAAATGGGTTTTGTAAAAACTCCACTTACACCATCAACAACGCCCTGAAAGAATTTATTCAAATGGTTTTGGAATCTCTATGTAAGATTGTAATTACCATAACTAAGCCCTTTCCACTTCTTGCGATACCTTCTTGAAAGTTTGACGGTTTTTTGTTTAGAGCTTGTCGTCGTTTCTTTTGATAATCTTCATCGAAAGTTAAGGCAGCCAACCCTTTGCCCATAGCACCGGTAATTCTATAATCATATTCAAGATTTAACTTAAACTTAGTGTTTGTCTAAAACGAGAAATCCTAAACTTACTTCGAAACTGCTCCAGCAGCACCACCGACTGTATGACCAAACAATGATTTTACACCAAGTACAAGACCTTCAGCAAACTCGCCAGGTCCTTGAATGGCTCCCTAAAAATAATAATCCACTCTTTACCAACAACTTTCTCTACTTAAGTGAAAAAGGAAAACCTACCTGGAATGGCTCGTAGAACAAATCTTGCACTCCAGTTTTTAGACCAACAACCAATCCATATGGGTTACCCAAAACATCAAGACCCAATACAAGCACATAAAGTTGCTTCAAAGCTTGCCCCACATAGTGAGCAGTAATTTCCGACTGCAATTGTCTTTGAGTAAAGAAACCATATTCACGTTCGAAGAAGGCCAGCTTGAAAACGACATCATTGACATCAGTCAAAGTAACACCAACACCTTGTACGACTGTTGAGAGAAAGCCTGGGAGAGCTGTTGTATCTGAACCAGCCATTGAAAAGGAAACATGAATTTTTAATGGACCTAAATGCAAGTTGTCGTAGAAGTTCTTTTGTTCCTGTGCTGAATGTATTTCCACTAAGGCTGTGAGCGGCTTTTCAATAGCATTGACGTCATCACTGAATAATTTTGCCTTTAAAAAAGAAAACACAAGAAAATCAGAATCAGAATATAAAACTAACTACAAAGAAAAGTCGAGATTTTTACTTACTTCTTGTTCATCATTAAGATCGGCTGTGAACATATCGGCAATAGCACTCAGGAACAATATGTCGACTTTGAAGTGGAATTCTTGGATCAGCATACTACAGTATTTGAACTGATTGATAATCGAGTTGGGGACAACACGTTTAACCACACTACATTCGATGAATGGTTTCAGAGCTGAGAAAAACATTTAATAATAACAATTAGTTAAAGTCCAAAGTTATTTTTCATATGAACATTTAATTGAAATGAAATTTCAAAGTAAACCAACAACCTTGTACTGGTAAGCAGGGTAACATGTACACCTTCAACATAAGCAATTTAGGCTCCATCATCGATTTAACATTCGCCGGCATACCCATAGTGAGAAGAATAAAATTCAATGTCTGTGATTTATATACAAACAACGATCTTTTGGCCATCATATTTGAAATAGAGGAGCCAGATCAGTCTCAACAACACTAACCCAACCTGAGATTATAACAACATAGATTACCGAATTACTAGTGAAGAGAACAAAACAAGGCTAAGAAGATTTTGACTAGATATCACAAAAAAAAATCCAAAAAACAAAGGGATTTCCGAAATCCATGGCCACCGCTTTGTACCTTTGTAATAGTCTGGCAGCGTATTAAAAATTTATTAAAAATTAGCGACCGACTAATAATCGTAAAGCTGATAAAAATATATTGTTAGCGCCTACGCATTGGAAAAAGGCAGTGAGAAGAGCTTTTAAATAACACATCAAGGAAGGAAATACTTTTCATCGATAGAGATTTGAACTGATATGTCGGGAAATCGAACTACAATTACGAAGAGTGCCACGGTTTCGAAACGAGAAAGTCAGCGGGGAAGGATGTGCTAAGTTCATGCAAATCACACGGTATTACTATTACTAGATATGGTATTTATTAACCAAGAGCGGCACTTGATTATTTATTGTAGCTGTGGAGACCAGATCCAGAATGATATGAAAAGATCTAGGCAAATCAGCACCGATCTTTGCTGACAGCATTATTTCTGAATAAACCGGAGAAAACACAACCCTAAACCCAGTAAAACTTAAATAAAAAAAAAGGCCAGCCTTGAGCGCTAAATTTGCGAAAATTAGTCCTCAATGCCATATGCCAAGGAGGACCAAAGTGCAAAAAGTACGCTGAACAATTTTGTTGAAAGCTGTAAAGTAGATCAAAAACTCAATTCGTTGTTTCAAAAGCCATGAGACTAGAAAATCCACAGAAATAGCGAAAACAGTAAGGTGCGTCTTGAATAAGACTATGAACGTCGCAAAAAAGAGGCGAAAAAAACATTATAAGCATTATATTGGGGTTTAGAAGAAAGAGGCATCTTCAAAATCTATAAGCAAGCGACAAGCAAAGAACAAGAAGTGCAACATCGAAACACGACCTAATATTTCTAAAGAGTAGTAGACAGCAAACTCACATAGATTACGATTCAGCAGATTAACAACTAGCAGGATAGTGGTGACAGAATTTTCGTGAAGAAACTAGAGAATAAGCTGATGATGATGATGAACACTCCCTCGGGCGTTGCACACGAAGGGGAAACGCTGGGTTTTACGAAAGTCGAAGTATACGAAGTATGGGCGACAATTTAACTGGGTCGCGATTTTGTTTAATAAAATGTAAGAGACGACCGGATGCCTAATTAGTTGAGGGATAGCTTTCTTCTTTCTATATTATTATTTTTTTAGGCAGATTTTTCACTGTTCGCTTATAAGCGAACTGGCATATAATAGAGAATCAAAGAAAAAGAGTCCAAAGGTATTAAATCGCACGAGCGGAGCGTTAGTGGTCTCCATTGATTGCAACCAACCCTCCGACATCATCTCGGGAAAAAGTACGCTGAAATAATACCTCCGGTATGAAAACCACACGGAAGAGTTAATTTTCTCCAACATAATGCCTGCTGTTAAAAAAATGAAAATGGATGATTTTTCGGTGAAAATCCGGATCCACTACCATATTCAATAAGACCCAATCAACGAAAGTTCGGTGTGCTTTGGCATTTAGCTTAAGCTCTAGGGTAAATACGATGTTATGCGGACGTATAGCCAAATAGTTTTTGGCACAATACGTCACAGGAGTGGTGAAAAAATAACTCGCCGACTAGTGTAGAGTGGCAATTTTCTTCTCAATTCTGGCGTTTCTCTGTCCCACCGTCACGGCAACATTATGGAGCGAATAAGTCGATTCGATTTTTTTCGCTGAACGCTCAATTGTTCGTTTATCGGGACTATTGTAACGACCGAAAATTGAAATAAAAGTTGTTGAAGCGTATATTAGACACAAATAGGACATCCGTAAAGAGAGGAAGTGCGTGAGTTCAGAAATGGGGCGCATCTAACGAAATATCGTTTAAAAACTAGGACTAGCTGCTAGGGCTTTCGGCGAGATCAGTTCTAAATATTATTAACTAACTTAATATCTATCATTAATTTATATGCATTTTTTACATTTTCTTCGTTTGTCGTACTTGAGGTTTAGGTTAGAGATTTGATGACAGATTCTATTTACTTGTTGGCAGTCCAAGAGATGGTTTACTGTTAGGATAGGTTTTTCTTCACATAGATGGCAGAGGGGTGGTGATTGCTTCGTAAAAATATGTTTATGGGTGATGTTGGTGGGGCCCATTCTAAGTCTTATAAAGATTTTCAACATTTTTATAGACACATTCCCTGGGAAGAAAACCTTCTCGGTAGACGGGTTAAATTCTTTTTATAGATGTTGATACCCAGTCCAGCAAATTTTTTTCCTATATTTCCGATTTGAGGTGATGTGATTTTTCAGGTCAGTTTTGTTATAGGTGTAAAAAGTGGTTAAGTGGTAAAAGTGGTAAAGAGCGGTTCCATTAAAGCCGATTTTGCAATTGCGTGCAACGTGCCCTGGAATCCAAGCGAGTTTAACGTTACCTCTCTTCGCTATAAGTTTGTCACGGATGGTTTCGATGGTGTTAGAAGAGTTGTTCGTATTCTTTATAGCGGTAATTGAGGATAAGCTATCTGTTAATATTATGGTTTTTTTTTTTTGTTGCAAGTCATCTCAATTGCTTTAAGGGTGGCGAAAGCTTCGACTGAGAAGATTGATGAAAATGAAAGCAGCAGTCCTTTGGAGATAACAGATCCATTTCCGTCTATAAAAGCAAAAGACGTTCCGTCAGTTGTTTTCGAGCCATCGGTGAATATATAGTCCATCCTAATCGCTTATAGTTTTCGGCTAGCTCGGAAAATAGTGTTTTGTATATGTCGTTGTTGGTTGTAGCTTTAGGAAAGTATGCCAGGTCAGTAATTATAGTTTCTTCCGGACGGAAACATCCAGGGTGGAAACGACGTTTTTTTGTTCTGGACGGTGATTGGAATGTCCAGTGTAATTGCAGATGTTAATGCCTTGGCTATTACAGATTGGTGTTTTGGACTTTTTTTCGGTCCCAGTATTATTTTGGCGTCGTCATGGAGATGGATGGGAGATATTCTTGGAGAGTTGATTTTTAGTAGGACCTGAGAAGAAAGGCAGTCCAACCTTTCAGTAATTTTGGGGTAACCAAGCTTCTGTCAGAAGATTTTTTATAGGAGTTGTTCGGAAAGCTCTTATGCTCCTTCTTACCGCTCCGTGGTATGGTGTTGCAATAAGTTGAATGCTTGCATTTGAACATTTTCCATAAATTGCTAGGCCATAATCAATTTTTGATAAAATAATGGATTTAATGACGTTAATGATAGTGTTGATATTGCAAAAACTATTTTTTGAAGAAACGTATTTCATAATATTTACTCTAGAAGTAAGACTTTTCTTAATATAATTACAATGGTTACGAAAGTTAAATTTGGAACCGAATAAAAGACCTAGTATGTTAGCACAATTAACGTTTTCTATTAAATTATTATTTATATGGACAGTGGGCTCCACCTAAGTTGAATTTTCATGGGATACCATGATTTATTCGAGTTACAGGGAGTTTTACAAAAATTCGAGTTAGAGCCAGAAACAATTTTTTTTTGTTTTAAAACGCTTATTTTAATAAATTTAAAAAAGTTAAAAAAAAATAAATTAATTGGTTTAAATTAAATAAGGTCACTGTAGTTCATCAAAATAGTAAAAAAAATAATTAAATAAAATAAATAAAAAACATCTTCTTGCTAAATTAAAATTAAAATAGGGCACATAGATTCATTTTTATATCGTCAAAATCTTATTTAAATAACTTTACTTAAAAAAAATTTTATTTTTGATTGGGTGGAGTGCTTGTTTTTTAAAAAAAAAAAATTACTCTAGCTTAAAAAGATAGTTTTGAATTTCATCCGGTCTTGGTCAGTCAATTCTATTGCAGATTGCAGAATTTCAATCGCGTTCTCAATTTCGATTTTTCCGGATATTTCTATATTAATTAACTCGGGTTGTTCTTCATCTTCATTTTCGTTTGCGTTATTTTCAGCATTTATTATTTCTTCCAAAACAGACTGATTGGCAGGTACTTCGGCAGCCACGATACCATCATCGACTTCCATAAAGTCTTTCCAATTAATATCTGCAACATTATAATTCGCTTCTGTTAACTTGTTCCACATTTGCTCGTTCTCAGATCTAAGTAAATTGAGCGGAATTTCATCTTCATCTTCATCTCATTTCACGTCTCGTCTCTAAAACCCGGCCTTTTAAAAAAAAAAATTTAATCGTTAATGGAATTACATGCTCTTGAAATTTTCCGAACACAGTCAGTCTAGAAGCGATATTTTTTAATCTTCTTTTTTGGTTTCCCAAATGCTTAAGGTTTTAGTTAGTGTTAGTGTACGGCCCTTATAGTGTACTTTCAAATTTTGTGTCCATTGGCTGAACTATTGAAGTCATGTTGGGTGGAAAGTACTCAAGCTTTATAAACTTTAATTTATCTTTTATTTGTTTAGGGTGAACTGGGCAGTTATCGATGATAAATAAGACCTTCCGCTTTGATCTTCAAAAGCCAGCTCGTAAAAAGATCTGCCGTAATCCAAGACAGTTGGTTGACCGGCAAAGATTTTATTTTTTGAAAACAGCGTGGATTTTTGCTCTTGCTGATAATTAACAGTTTTAGTTTTTCTGATCCTATCATGTTGGATCCTGCAAGACATGTCACTCTTTCTATTCTGTGTTTGCCTTCAAAACATGTTTCGCCATTAAAAGCCAAGGTACGTGTCGGTAAACATTTGAAAAAAATTCCTGTTTCATCGAAATTAAGTGTGTCTTCCGGCTTGAATCCTCTGACAACCTCTGACAACTGTTGCTTGCATTCATCGGCCTTTGTTTTGTCAACAGTCGAATTCCAACTGGAATTTCACTAAAACCAGATTTTTTTTTCTAGATAGATTTCCATTGCTTTGAAATAAAAACTATTTTGAATCCAACGAACAACACAAGGAAAAGGATAACATTGTGTTTTTGCCTTGCAATTTTTGTACAAATTGTTTCTTTTTAGGTAGGTACCTAGACGCATTATGATTGGATATACATATGTAGGTAGGTTGAAACACAACGCACTTACGATGATGGCATATGCGATGCTACAGATTTTTAGGGTGTTGAAGTGTGTAGGTACTTGATGTTTAGGTAGTTATAAGTTATATAACCAAATACGAATTGTGAGAGTGTAATTTTTTTTTTGTTTTTTTTTATGCTAACAAAGATTCGGCTTAAGGGGTGAAAAAAGAGGCCAATAATCGAGAGAATGGAGATTTCCGATGAGGAAATGTATAATATACATATGTGTAACCAATTAATTGCGGAATCAGTTCTTTCGCGAAGCGTAAAATTAACTAGCAAATCTTTCATCTTTTTGTCCAATTGATGCATCACGGACGTTATTTTACATACATATGTATGTACATCATAGATATGTACATCAGCAAACGCCAATACTCCTGGCACTCGAAAGTCGAAATCCACAAAATCAGCTGAGATTGTTTTCTTCGTTAAGGCTAGTACTCTGTTCATTCACGTGAAAATCCACTGGCAACATACATTTTTCAGTCGTGGAATATGACGTTTCAAAAATAAATGTTGCTGGGAAAAGTCAGCAAAGAATAAAGAGAATACACAAATAAATCAAGGAATTCTGTGACTTCAGCTTGAATACTCTCAGAAAGCTTTGACGTTTTTCTTTTACCTGTCACTTTTCACGTCCATTTAAATGGCACAGGCATTTAAATTGGCGTGAAAAAATGTTGCAGGCGACTGCTAAGATTCATGTTGATAATATTTCATGAGAGGAAACAGAGTACTACTTTGGCGGAAATATTTGGAAATTTTGACAATTATTTCACAAGCAGTTTTTTTTATATGGAGTTTCTCGGGAAATTTCACGTGGAATCGAACACAGTACTGGGCTTTAATGTGAAATAAAACATAAAAATGTGATGCCAATGTACTGAAGTTAATACTCTTTGTTGACTCCGTTTTTCCTTTCTAAATGGAAATTGGATTCCATATGGGTTCCTCTTAAAACTCTAACTCAACATTATTTTCATCAATCAATAACTTTGTATAACGAAATATGTAGTATTTAGGACATTGCTGTGTAAATCCTAAAAGTTTTAATAATTTTTTTTTATTCCTTTATAATGTTCTAAGGGTTGTGTAGAATTAATACGTATTTGAAATATTTTCCGAGTTATAGCATCAAGAGATGATAGAGAAAGGTAGCAACGTACAGGTAGGCCATAAAAGAAATGTTTTTATGGTATCCAAAAGACCTAAGAAAATATAGAAACAGATGCGAATACTAATGCGATTTTGAAAATGTGATGATATGTAGTGATATGTAACCCACACATGCACATCGTTTTATAGAGTTATATTATACTATGTATACTCGTATACATAGAAATTTTAAATATGTTTATCTCGAAGCAACGTTTTTTGAATCTGAGCACACGATAATTAGAAAACGACTGAATAAATCGCGTTAAAATATTGCGTGCTTCTTTTAATTTATCGGTGAATCTACAAAATTTTAAATGTTTTGATCAAACGAAATTTTTACGAAAAATCGTACTTTCATTTTTAAACTTTCCATTGACTACTCACTTATAATTGTTTGCACATTTTCGAGGTTTAGCTACGAATTATACTTGTTATTAACTTTTTTTTTTCTTTGTCCTGTATTCAAAAATAAGTTTGCGCAAATTTGGCGCTTTATTTTTCGCATTTTAGTTTATTGCTTCAATAAAACACTGACGAAAAACACATTTTAACCAGTTTTTACTGCAATATATGTCAATAAATTATAATGAAGATAAAGAAATTTCAAATCCATGAAAGTTAAATAACACTTATACAATTTCATCTAAATTCAATTAGCAATTTACGCATAATTTTAGTATTTTAGATACCAAATCAAATCCTTTTTAGTATTTTTCTTAGTATTAAATTAGCACTTTGGCATCACTCTGTTCTTTAATGTCATATTTAAAAACTTAAGGGCTGAACAGAATGTGTATCTGTGTCTGTGTCATGTAGCGCTGTCAAATCTCTGCCGCGCGGCATGCAGTTAAAAGAAACACAATGAAAGCGACTGTCAAATTTGCATCTTGTGTTTTTACTTCTTAATTTTATTAGTGCTTAAAAAAGTTTGTTATTATTTGGGGATAATAGATATGGACGAATAAGAAGAAATTGTTTTTATTATGTGTGTTCTGCACATGTGCTATTTAGCAATAAAATTAATGAAAAAGAGGAAAAGCAGATGGTGGGTTCGTCCTCTTTAAAAGGAAAGAAAAGAACGAGAATTTTTTGAGACAATTTTCAAACATCTCAAAGAGCACGATTCGATAAATTCCAAAGTGCCTGTTTACATTGGCGACGGGATGAAAGTCCCCACCATGAATGTCGTGTTCACATTGTCATGGCGTTGAAAGACTTTTTGACAAGTGGAACACTTGCATCGGAGCATTTTTAAATTTGAGCAGTTGGCCTGAAATATACCTTTTTTCCTATTCTTCACACTTCCTTTCTCATCAACGATCAAAACTAAAATGAAAAAATAGTCAGAAATGGAACGATATGAAAAAAAAAACGATGTGTTGCACTCGAGAATCCACTTTAGAAATGGATTCTCGGTGGAAGTAACCCTTCTTCTTCCCACTTCAATAAAAAGCGTTCCCTCTCTTTCGGACAATATTCCTGCCCGCGCCAATGTGAACAGGCACAAAGAATTTCATTTATTCGTACCGCTTCAATGAATTTCTCGACTTCCATTTTCACAACAAAGAAGAGCAATGTACAAATTCCTAAACGTCAATCTTGTAGCGTAGCTTTTAGTTCAACAAAATCCAACTTCACGATAAACGACACAGACGCAGACACACATTGTGTTACGGCTTACGGCTTTCCATACATTTAATGTCTTGACAGCTTGCGACACAGATACAAACACAGCTACAGATACAATTCTGTTCGGCTCTTTAGACTTAACTTTTATTTATTTATTTATTTATTTTTATTTATTTTATTTATTTATATGCTTTTATCCGAATCCATGCCGATGTTGCGAAGAGAGACCGGTTTTTTCTCCTTTTTTTTGATAATGACTTCTATCATGTGGAGAGTTGAACTTCAGAATCATAGGTGCATCCATCTCGAAGGTGGGAGCAAAACTGGAGGCTGGTGTGACATAAAAGATTGAAAATAGATTTCTGGTTTTCATTTTGCAGCTGTAGTACTCCAAAGAGAATTGCGTCCGCAGCAAGATCTCTTCTCTCAAGTGCATCACACCGTGTTTTAAGATCAGTTATCTGCTCTTCATTACGATTGTTGATAGCAAATTCTTCACTGTGCTCTTCGATTATCTCTACTCGCTTCACCAGTGCGTTGAGTGTTTGATCATATTTCGCAAACTGAGCAGTCCATTTCAATTCCAAACTTGTAATATGGCTCATGAGATCAGTGCGCAGCTTGCTTAGTTCTATTGTGAAACGAGTGACAATTTCCTCTATATGAGTCTTCAAATGTTCCACTAGATCATTGGCAATGAGGGTATTGTTGACACATGTAAGTCCCGATGCATCTTTAGATGTGAGCTTCGACGTGGAGGCTGGGGACCCATCAGTTGGTGCATTCTTGGGTTTTCCGTTTCGCATTTGTATCGAGGCTGGAGAGCCAGTGGTTGGCGTATTGCCATTTTTTTTTCATAGCAGAACGGGTGAATTTTAACTCAAGAGAACTCATAGCGGATGAGAAAAACAAGGAGAGAAAAACACACAAAAAGAAAAGTAGCTGAAAATTTGATGGAAATTAAATTCTATTTGTTGATTTTGATAATAATTATTATCTTAATTTTCTTTTCTTAGTTTTTTTTTACTTTTTCTTCTCTTCACTTATACGGGTTCAATTATGTGAGAAAGCACACTGATAAATATGCCTTGCACACCTATGGTTAAATTTAAAAGAATAACTATGAATGGATAATTTACAAGAGAATACAAGAAATACGTCTTATCACTCTGACATTTAAACTTTTCTCTACATTAAAATTTAACTCCATACTAACACTAAATTCGTTATTGGTACAAACATTTTAGAAAATGTGGAGATTATACTTAAGCTGTATACTTAATTTGGTTGTTAGTAAGGCCCAGGGAGTTTGACTTACAGAATGTTTTTGTATGGAAAATTGAGGGGAATGCTAAAATATAGCGAAAAAATTCTAGTTAGAGAGAAATTCGACTTAGGGAGAGTCCACTGTACTAATATAGATTTACAGCATCGTATTTTTTCACAAATATGTAATATTTTACATTTGTTAATCTTAGAACCTGATATGTTGCCCCATTTGGATAAGCAATCGAGTATGTCTGAGAACATGTCTCCCATTAAAAATAATTTTTTTCATTTTGAAAAAATGGATGAAATCATCTGCATACAGGATATGGCAGACTTTGTTGTAACTGTTAATTACTGTACTTATTCTGTTGAAAGCAATTATGAATAGAACGACTGATATAGGGGATCCTTGTGGGATACCGTTTTGTAGTTGATGAACGGTAGAAAAGACAAAGTTGGTCTTAATACGGAAATGTCTATTGGTGAGAAAATATCTTATATAATTGAGAATTTTTGGCCCAACCTTCCATACCACGAGTTGTTTTAAGATAACATGAACACCAATGCGGTCGAATGCTTTCTCGAAGTCAATGATGAGAATTGTTACGTGGTTCTTTTCAGATAGGGTCGAGGAAATAAATTCGTCTAGATGCGGGAGTGCATCAATAGTGCTCTCCTTCCTTTTTTAAAGGCTACTTGGTTTTGGTAAATAAGTTTTCTTTTTTCGAGGAACCAGAAAAGTCGTTTAGTAATTATCTTTTCTAGGATTTTCGCAGTGCATGGGAGGAGGGATATACATAGGTCGATATCCCTGTATGGTAAAGTGGTCTTTCTTCGGTTTTGGTAAGGGGATAGTGCATGCGACTTTCCATATTTTTGGAATGTTACCTTCGAGGAAAATGTGGTTGTATGGGGCCAACAATCTTGTCTTAAGCTCCGAAGGGGCGTTTTTTTATCATTGCATATGATATACGGTCAAATCCTGGACCTGTCCCTTTGGCATATCTTAAACAGCTCTTATCTCTTACCATATTGATGGGTGATTCAATTTGAATAGAAGAGGGGTCAGTATCATATTGTGGAGATTGGTCATTCAATACTACGTAATTTTCACGGATAAAATCATGATGAAAATTAGAGTCATTTGATGCGCTTTCCCGAGATTTTGCAAAGAATTCAGCAATTTATTTAGGACAGGTGAAGGTGTCGCTCTCAGTCTTAATTGCTTTTATAATTGGGGGAATGTAGTTGCGAGTGAGGGTTTTGATATCGGACCGCAGTTTTTTTTGGTGTTGAGTTTGGATTAATACCAGCAGTGAATTTCTCATAACATACTGTTTTTTGTGCCTTCGCGGCCCTTCTGAACTTAGCGTTAGCTTTGCGATACAAGATAATGTTAGTGTCTTTTGGGGATCTTTTAAACAGTCGCCAAGCTTTCTGTTTTTCGTCACGAAGACGCTTATTTCTTTGGTCCACCAAGGGACGTTTTTTGTTTTGTTTGGGGAATTTCTTCGTTTGCAGCGGACCGTATTTGCTTTTTGGATGTTAGCCGCTTCCTTGTTTGTTGGGAGAACGTTGTCCCCTAAAAACTTCGTTGGATATTTTTATTTGAAATAGGTCCCAGTTAGCTTTTTCCAGTTGGTGTGTTTTTGGGGAAATGTTGGAACCAAGTGATACAGTGATAATGACAGAAAAATGATCGCTACCATGAAAGTAGTCAGAAACAGTCCATGTGGAATTGGGTATAAGAGAGGGTGTTATAAGTGTAAGGTCGATATGAGTGAATGTTTTGTGCGTTGAGAAGTGGGTAGGTTGCCCGTTGTTTAAAATTGCTAGTCCCGAGTTTGCAATGAAGCTTTTAACCTGTTTACCTCGTTTATTATAGGTGTCGGAGCTCCATGAGGGGCCCGTTAGAATGATTGGTGTGCTTATACCATGCAGGATATTTTCGAGGTCATTGCATGTGAATTGTTGATCCGATGGGATGTATACAGAGATTATGGTTATTTTTATTTTTAGGAATATTTCGACTGCTATTGCGGATATATTGGAGTGTATATTAAGAGGATTTTGTGAAATTGTTTTGTGAATAAGAAGACAGGTGGTAGCGTGTTTGGAAGAGGTGTTTGAGGGTATTTTGTAGAAATATGGTTCGTATTGTTTAGATTCAATTCAATTCAATTTATTACAATAAACAATTTGTACATTAAGACATTGTGTCTTATAGTACTAAGTAATAATATTCAGTAACAAAATGTTAATTTTAAACAGAAAGAAGAGAAAAAATATAACAAACAAATTAAAAAATGATAAGTAATAGTAATTATAATGATAATAATAAAATAAAAATACTAAAACGGAAAAAGAAAGACAAAAAAAGGGAGAGGAAATAAAATAGTTAGAAATTGGAGAAAGACTGAGGTAGAGCTGATAGTAAAGAGATGCATTAAGAAGAAAAGTACACATACAAGGCAGTTGCTAGCAGTATTTGACAAACACTTTATATGCGACGGTAAGTTATTTCATAGTCTAATAGCATAAATGAAAAATAAACGCGATAAATTAAGGTATTTGCAACGCTGTGTGCTAATGTTGAAAGTTCTTCTGGAAAGGGAAAATTCCAGTTTGAAGTAAAGATAATGGGGTTGCTTTGTATTTATAATTTGATGTAGAAATATGCAATTTCTGAAATCAAGTTACTTTCTCAATGTACAGCCAAGAAACCGACATGAGAATTCCGAGATTCTATCGTATCGTTGCCAGCAACCTGGAGCTTGCGAAAAGATAGTGAGTCAAGATCACTGTAGACAGCTGCGGCATATGAAATAATGCGTATTATGAGAGTGAGCACTAGTCTTCGGCGAGTATTCTAGGGGGTATAGCTGGCTGAAATCCAAAGTTTACGCAAGCATCCGTACACGCGACCATGGTTATAGCCAGAAAGTTTTCGGTTTATGGTGATACCAAGACTTGTAGCCGCCTCAACTAGCCTAATCTTACTACCGGCTAAGCAAACATCAGGAACTAGACTTAGCTCAAAAGACTTGTTTGATATCGGAAGTACTTGGTAGTTTTTTGGGTTCAAAGCTAGTCCATTTTTAGTTGCCCATTCAACAATAGAAGCAAGATCCTTATTTAGTAGTGACACTAGTTCACCCATTTTTTTAACCGGATGAGATAGGTAAAGTTGAACATTGTCTTCATAGAAATGAATATGTTCGTGCTTACAAATCGATGCTAAGTCATTTATGTACATGCAGAACAAAATTGGGCCCAATATTGATCCCTGCGGAACCGTTTGAGAAACTGGCCGGAGACCTGAGCGGTTGTTACAAACATCGACTATTTGTGATCGTCCACATAAAAAGTTTCGAATGAGCCTTACAGCTCTTTCACTAAAACCATAGTAATGGTGCAGTTTCCAACAAAGAATGGCATGATTCACTCTGTCAAAAGCCTTAGAGAAATCTAGCAGGCAAAGCAGCGTCACAAATCCTTTGTCAAAATCTTGCCTGATGTCATCATAGATTTTTACCATGGCAGAAGAACAGCTATGGTTCTTCCTAAAGCCCGATTGGAATGGGCTCAACAGGGAATTTTCAATCAAGTGTTTCTAAATTTGAAACTCTGTTACCTTTTCAAAGACCTTAGACAGGCAAGGTAAGATATTAACAGGTCTATAGTCAGAAGCATCGGAAGCAGTGGTATTTTTAGGAACAGATACAACCTTAGCGCATTTCCATGCCAGAGGAGTAGTAGATGTTGCCATACAAGAATTGATTATATGTGTTATAATGATTATATGACGTGTGGCAAAATAAGTTTTATGGAACGTAGTGGTAAGCCGTCTTCACCAATAGCATTTGATTTTAAACCTTTAATAATACAAAGGACATCAACCTCCGTAACTACTTCAAAATCAATTTCCTGTTCAAAGCCTCTGCTGGAGACAACGCCATACTCGAAACAATCGGCAGCAACATCATTTGAAACAAAATAGTCGTTCATTTCATCTAAATCAATAGTGCAGCTCCTGTCACTACTTACATCAATGCCAACTTGGCGTAGATGTCTCCACAGTACCTTGGAGGGTAAAGAAGTGCTCAGTTTAGATGAATAGTAGTGTCGCTTAGATGCACGAACAGCGTTACGAGCAGCTTTGTACCTGTTCCAGTTAATCGCACTTTGGCTAGGCTTCCACTTACTGTACAGTCTGTTTCGCTTCTTTAGAACACCAACTATCCCCTTCCGTGAACCAGGGACACGCA
This sequence comes from Volucella bombylans, assembly GCA_949129095.1. Taxonomy (NCBI): domain Eukaryota; kingdom Metazoa; phylum Arthropoda; class Insecta; order Diptera; family Syrphidae; genus Volucella; species Volucella bombylans. Next base: position 94,455,170 of record OX422141.1, on the reverse strand, counting down.
GTGTTTCGGATCGCGACGGTTTTTGTTGGTACATGATCATTAAATAATTGCATTACATGCGTCTGGAAAAGGATTAGCTTTTCATTTGCATCGGCAACCATTCTGCAATTCCACCATGGGACCGAGTTAGCTGCGGTCGTTAGTGCTTCATGATTTATTGATGAGTAATCCCTATAAACAAAGGAGCTTGAGGATGAATTGTGATTTAAGACAACATTGTAGGTACAGAATAGGAGATCATGCTCGCTGACACCTTCGAGAGAAATCTGATCAAACAGTAAGACAGAAAGTGAATCAGATACAATAACAAGGTCTAAAAGGCTCGGTGGTTCACCTGGCCGGAAACATGTTGGATAAGAATTATTTACAATTTCAAGGCCTCTTGCCGCCGCCATATCTTTTTAAGCATGTTGGCATGTCACCAAAAACGACAATATTATTATATAAAGGGGAGAAGAATTCGGATAGAGAAGAGAAAAAAGGTTCAGTTGAAAAAACACGATTTGGACCCATCAGAAATTTCTGCAATCAAATACTCAACATCGGTTCGTAGCGACTTTTTTATGACTTCACATTTTAAAGTTTCCTTGCAATATATCGCAACGCCACCTTACGTGCGAGCTCATATCCAGCTATTTTATAAAAAAAAATTATCAATTCCAGGTTCAAACCATGTTTCATCAACACATATAACATCAACAGAAGAGTTATTAAATAGATAATTAAGATAATCAAGTTTTTAATTTGGTTAAGACTCCGTGCATCAATGTGACATACCTTAAACCCGCTTCTTTGACACGATAGAACGTTCATCATTGTGCGAGTCTGAACTTCATTCATGCTACGACTATGACGAACGTTTGTGCTATAGAAATTCGTATACAAATAAAGTGCAAATCATACCACAGGACTCCAAACAAAAATCTGTGTACAAGCAAAGAAAAATAAAGTGAAAAGAGGAAAAGAGATCACAATATTGGAGTAGAGATAGGACAAATAAGGAGAAAAACATACTAGAACTAGAAATATCAGTTTTTAGATGGCATAAAATACCTAAATGCATAATTTATAAGATGCATAAAATCATGTCATCAGTCACAATCACAGCGGCACATTAGCAGCAGCAGCACCGTTGCTCAATCGATGCTTGCTTCTTGATGTAGACAATCAGGAGTAGCGGCGGTTGGTGTTCTTCTTGACAGTTGGCGCATAAAACACGAGTTCATTTTTCGGGGCTGTAGGGGAGGAAGATTACAGTTATCGCATGAAGAGATCCTGTTACATCTTTTTGTAGTGTGGCCCAGCAACTGGCAGTTTTGGCATCTCATGGGGTTTGGGAAGTATTCGTTGACTTTAACGTTGTACCAGCCAATGTTAACTGAAGTTGGAGGACGGAAAAGATCAAAAGTAAGGAGGGCGAGGCCGATGGCGCGTTAGTTGCTGTCTACTGTTTTTTTTGAATTTAAAGACATTTGTCACACCTTGAGGTTTCATCTCTTGAATAATTTCCGTTTCATCTACGTTGATAAGACATGGCGCATAGAGTGTACCTTTTGAAGAGTTTAAATTTGGGTGGAGAGTAACGAAGATCGGCCAAAGGTTGGAAAGGGTTTTTTGCTGAAGAAATAGGTCTGCAATTTTTTGGGATTTTGTGAGTACCAAAAGATTTCCATTCCGTAGTTGAGAAATATTCTCATAGGCCGTACTAACACTGTCAATTGCTTTCTTAAGTAAGAAGACGCTGAAAAGTAAGAGGGATTTTTCTTCTTAAATTTAGGGTTATTGGACACTGCATGGGTTGTAAGCACATTGTGGAATGAATTATTGTTGATTGGCATACAATTAGATTTTTTTTCTTTTACTTTGCTTGGGCTCGGTTAGCGGGTCTATATCGAGCCCACTGAACCGGTTACCCGAAAGAACACGTGGCCCAGAGGCCATGGAACATTCACTTCTTTGTCACTGTATACCAATTTTTGTTTACTCCACAGACCATGGAAGGTGAGACGAAGAAAGGAAAAAAGAGGGTGGCCGAGAACTCAGGCAGACAAACGATGGACGAAAGCTAGTCGGTGACTGAACAAACAAAAATGTTTTATTTGGATAAATTAAATCCAGAAACGTCAACAAACTCTCAACTTCACTGACGGGGTATCCAAAATAAAGGGACCTGCAGATTGGTTTCAAAGTCTGCAAATTTAGTTAAACCAACAAGCGGCGCCGTATCAATGTAGATCCTTGGGAAAAATATTTAGGATTAGGTGTTAGGAAAAGAAGAATTGAACAATATCAATCAAAAATCCAAGACAAAGATTGGCATCCTGCTTCCCAAATAGACAAGCCGCAGTAAAGATAAATGGTCTAGTCAGAATGAAATCCTCATTCTGAGCTGGAATATATTGTAGAAAAACTACGGAAGCAGGTATATATGGCACACAACTTTGTTCATTCATAGCATTATTCAGATATATGAATTTGTTTAGAATTCGCAGAAACTGTATTACATTCAAAAGACAATTTAATATTTAAACTAATATTGAAATTATAGTTTAAAAAAATTCTTCTATCTGTTGGATGAAGTATTTTTAACTTACTTGAAGAGGCAGCAATGCTCTTTGGCGGCGGAATTGGTGCAAGTACAACCGGGAAGATGCAGTCAGTTAACTGATTATCGATTTGTATTTTATTGATTTTAGCATGCAGTTGCATTTGGAATGGTGATGTTTTCAAATTAAACCATAAGCCGGGATGGAAACTTCTTCTTATTAGACGATCAGTAGATTTGTGCAAAATCATGTTATCGAAATCAATCTGTAAAAAAAAAATCATAATATAAATTAATTTTTTTTATTTAGAATACCCAATTTTATTACCTCATATTTCTGGTCAATATAATATTTTCTCTCTTCGTTAACTTGCTTTGCCAATAGATACGCTTGATATTGTTCCTCCATTCTGATAGAATGCTCCATGTTGAATTGTTTAAAACGTCTTTTACCGTCTTTCTTTGATTCCCATATAATGCCAGAGCTTGTCATACCCAAATATAAGATGTCAACACCTGTTACATTGTTCAAAACAGAAAGACCAATGCCATGGATACGTATTTCAATTTCTTGATTGACCTAGACACGAAATTGTAAAGAAATGAAATTGGTTTGCAAAAAAACAAAACATGCTCGCCCCCATACCTTCTGCATATCGGAGCTACCAATGACCTTCTCAGCTATGCTACTCACTTCAGTGAAAAGAATAACACGCTGAAGTCCATCGAGGAATGAAATCCAAAAGCCTTTGGTATCTCCTTCCAAACTGTAATTAGAAATTAATTATACAATAGTAAGCGACAATTAAGATTCAAAAATAAAGATCTAGTGACGAGCCCTATTCAACAATAATCTTCAATTCAATTCTATAACAAGTAGACCCAACGTAATATTGTAGTAGTATTATTGTAAGTACAGGAGCGGAAATTGGACTAATGAAACCGGTAAAGGCTTTGTAATTTTGTTATAATCACAAAGAAAGATGATTATTAATTGCTTGTTGAACTTTTGAAACAGAGTATGAGTTAATTGGAATAATGTCAAAAAATTGTTGATCAACGTTTTAAGAGTTCAAAAACTAAACCTATTAGGATCGTTGGCAGCTCACTGGAACTGCTTCGAACAGTCAAGTTTATTTTAGTTTTTATTTTGCAATCACATTAAGACATAAATTATCTTATAAACTAGTGAAGCTTTACTATGTTCAATACAAATTCAGATTCAGAGTCAAGCTAATAAAAAGATTAAGGTAATACTATTACTAAGAAATAATGGTTATTTATATATACATTATTATAATCTCAGGTACGTACATGTATGTACTCATATATCTTCAAATAACATTGTGCATTTTTCTAAACATGAGTATACAAACAACGAGAAAAAAAATCAAAGGGTTAGGTTTTATTGTTCACATAGAAGGACTTAAGTTCATTTCTAAACCTGCTGGTGCCACAAGACCTTCGCACATGCCGTCGTAAGGAATTCAACAGGTGAATAGACATTATGAAAAATTGTCGCTCAGATGTTAGGCATGAGTAACAAGGGTGCATGATTTGTCGAGATCATATTGGAAAGCAATATAAGGGATCGATTGCGTATTAGATTGTCAAGTGACATGTTAAAGAGCAATTTCGAGTAATGAGATATTCTGTCGAAACGTCGAAGACTGGAAACGTAACGCACAATATTGTTGAAAGCGACATTAAGTTTTCTTTTACTATTAGCTTCACAGTAACTGAATATTTCGCACCCATAACAGAGAACTGGTACAGCTAACAAGAAGCGAATTTTGAAGGGGGTTAGGTAGTGTGATATCCAGAGCTGGCGTCACGTTCCATATACTTTACCAACTGTAGTATTGATATGGTTATTCCACTTAAGTTTTCACTTAAAAACAACTGCAAGGTTTTGTGCGGTGTCAACATACTCGATTGTTGAGCCATTGAACACAATGTCCGGGAAGAAGAAGAGAACAAGCAGTTTTTTTTATAAATAACGATACATTTAGTTTTGTGTGGGTTTAGAAAAAGTCGGTTTTTGATATGCGCTCCAGGTCAGTGTTTAAAGCATTTGAACGTCATTAGCGTACATTTGAATAGATGAGATCACGAAAGTGGGAATCTCATTTACGTACAGCGAGAATAGAATAGGTCCCAGGATGGAGCCCGGTGGAGCTCCTCTAATATTCTATATAAAACCAGACGATTTTTGGTCAAATGATATAGTTTGATTTCTTAATTTTAGGTAAGATGATATGGTATTTGTAGCTGAAGTCGAAAAACCAAACAATGTCACTAACAGATGTTAGTGTGGTTAACTGTGTCGAATGCTTTCGAGGAATCCAAAGATACTAGAAAAGATACGTTGTCTTCATCCAACACCTCCCTGATATCGTCTACAACTTTAATTATGATCGTTATACAGCTATGGACTTTCCTAATTAGAGAGAGCAAGTTGTTGGAATGATTATAGGAGTTTATTTCCCTTTGAAGTACCCTCTCAAATATCTTACAGAAGTAAGGAAGTATGGATATCGGCCGATATTCCTTACTATTAGAACTCTTGTACATATATAGGAATTATTTTGGCACATTCTCAATGAGAAGGGTAAATGCCGGTTGTTACAATATCATTAGGTTGAAGACATGGACCAGAGATGGAAGAATAATTGGAAGGATTATTTTCACAATTATTATCAATACCTACAGCATTTAATTTGGCTGACAACAAACAAGCATCCATTTCAGTATCATCTATACAGGAAAATTCAAAAGCAATGTGAGGAAAGTTAAAATCAAGCGGATTTATAGGAACACAATTAATGTCAGGAGAAGGGAGGGTAACAAATCTTGTATTCGGGGAATTTAGGTCCGAGTCGGAATCCATATCTTTAATGTTTCCACGTAGGTATTCCGAATTTAATTATTGATGCGACATGCAGTTTACGTCACATTTCAAAAACTTTGCCAACGGGCCCATTAACATGATTATTCCATGCCTACGAGTAAATTCCTTGCAGTATTCATATAATCAATTTTTACGCTGTTTAATAATACCTATCAGGAGTGTATGAGAGCTCTAACCACTGCTTGGCTGCAACGAAAACCCACACTACGTGTTATGTAGTACAGACACAAAATCTAGAGGTGAGTTAATAATCGAATATCTACGTATAGTAGGTATTAATATCGTAGTATGTAACATAGTTCTTCCGCCCTACTCTGACCACCGATACAAATACGTTCCACTATCATCTAACGCGATCGTCGGTAAACCAACTGGGAGAAACACAATAAAACGCACAACCCAAACTAGCTGGCATGTATAACGATATTTTTGCGGAATAATTCGTCGGTGGTGTTGGCGCAGCGTGAATTTCGCCGCAGATTACCCGGTAGTTCGACACCAACTGGAGCAGCCGTTCTGCTGAGAATATCGCAGCTGTGCTTGAAAATGTCGCAGAAGACCCCAGAGTATTACCAGACGACGTGCCATGCAATTGGCCATCAATCAGCGGTCTTTACAAAGAAAATTTGGTGAAAGATTGTAAGAAGTTCCCTTGCAAAGTGCTGGCATCAGCTGTTAGCTCTTGACCCCCAAGTGCGTGTAACCTACGCTAAAGCCATTCTGAATCTCGACCACGAGAGGGACAACTTTTCATCGAACATCATCATAAGCGACGAGGCCCATTTCCACCTCTGTGGATTAAGCAAAATTATCGCTTCTGGGGCACCGAAAATCCGCGTATAACCCACGAAGAGCCGTTACATCCGCTCAAAGTTACTGCATGGTGTGCTGTTTACGCTGGAGGCGTCATCGGGCCTTATTTTTCGAAAACGCGACGGACCAAACGACTACTGTGGACAACGAGCGCTACAGAGCCATACTCAGCGACTGTCTCTTTCCTCAATAGATGAAGCAACGGTGCATACTGCACGAGCCACAACCAAAATTCTGAGCGCTGCGTTTCCGGGTCGCCTAATCTCTCGTTTTGGCGATTTGCACTGGCCAGCAAGACCGCTTGATTTAACCGTTCTAGACTTCTTTTTGTGAGTTTTTTTGAAGTCACGAGTTTATGTCAACAAACCTCAGACTCTTGTTGACGCCCTCAAAGAGAATATCCGGCAAGACTGCGATGACCTATCGCCGGAAATTCTGGCAATAATGATGGAATGCCACAAATCGGGCCCGAATGGTCATCAATTCTGGCGCCGGCGACTTAGGCGATATCATTTTCTCGACTTAATGGAAAAAAATTTAATACAACAAGTAAACATAATCCAAAAACAGAACCAAAGTTTTTCAGTCATAAAAAAATTACAGCCTAAGCACATCGGGTGACAACTTTTGCGCCACCTTGTAATTGTAGCTTTTAGATCCAAAGCAGGCAAAACCCATCAGTCTGTCCTGGTTACTACTAAAGACCCCCGAGATAATCTTCGATCTTAACATCAAGCGCAGGCTCCACCACAGAAGGCTGTAGAACTGCCAGTCATTATGTCTAATAAAAAGAAAATGGCTTTTGAGAAATTACCTAACTCAAATATCAGGTTCTAAAATAAATACTGCGCGTTGTTTTTTTTTTTGTGTTATTTTCCAAGTGCCATAAAATGCAAAATGCCAATTTAATACTGGAACCATTATTGAAGTTAGTATTTGGGATATATTGCTCATTCAGTCTGCAAATTTCGTTGTGTTAACATGATTGTATCGGAAGAGCATATTCGGTATAATTTATTGTTTTTGTACGGGAAAAAAGAGAATGGAAATTAAGCCACTAGAGAAATCCAAAATGTGTATGAAGAGTTTAGAAAGGGATATTTTAATCTAAAGGATGAACCTCGTTCAGGTAAGCTAGAAAAGCTAGACGATGAGCTCCTGAAGTCCACCGTCGAAAGAAATCTTACTATTACGGTAAGGGAACTTAACGTAAGCCATATGACCATCCATCGACCGACACCTAACAAATATGTGAAAAGCCATAAAGTTGGGAAAATGGGTACCACACCATTTATCGCAAAATAATCTTCAGCAAAGAATCGGAGCTTGCACTGCGCTTTTGTCATGTCACCATCAAGAGCCGTTTTTGAACCGGATCGTTACTGGAAATGAAAAACGGGTTCTTTAGAATAACATTAAACGTCGCCACCAATGGCTTAGTCCAGAAGACCTCGTAACCAGACTATCGCCACAGATGTCTACTGACAACAGCTGTGCAGATTAAAGTCGGCAGTAGAGCAGGTATCGCCGGGTCTGGTTACTCAAAGGGGTGTTCTATTCCACCAGTGCAACGCTCGCCCTCATACAACTAGGACCACCTGCACACCGTTACAGGAGTTGGTTTGGGAATAAAATGCTGCATCCGCGGTATTCTCCAGATTTATCAACTCTAGATTTCCACTTCTTCCGAAGTGTGCAAAACTTCCTTGATGGAAAAAATTTTAGATTTCGGGATGATGTCCCAGAGGCGGTTGGGGTATTTTTTTTCGTATTATTATAATTTTATTAATCAGTAATTAATTCACCATCATCATCATATAGCATGTCTGGCCCAAAGTCGGACATAGGCCTCCTGAGCTGTTTGGATCCAATTTTCTGGAACCGCTCTTGTGATATCGTCAGTCCATCGTGTTGGTGGCCTTCCTCTGTTTCTGATGTCTTCTCTGGGTCTCCATTCCATAAGTCTTTTTGTCCACCTGCTGTCTGCTGTCCTCGCTACATGTCCTGCCCACCTCCACTTCGTCGTTGCAGTATGACTGTTTATATCATTCCAGTCCTTCTTCGAATTTCTTCATTTGGAATGCGCTCCCTTAGTGTTATACCCAGCATTGCTGTTTTTTTATATGCTTTTCAAGTAGTTCATTGTTTGATCTTGGGAAATTCCAACAGTCGTTTCTTATTTACCCTTTAATTTTATGACTTCCTGTTGAGAAAGTATATACCTGTTCACAGGTAGTAAAAGTTTCCAGGTTCCAAATTTCCAGCAGGTATAAAGAGTGAAAATCGATTGCAAAATTTATGGCCTCATCCTAGTGATCGCCAGTGTATAACAAACAAAAACATTTACCTTCTCTCCGACAGCAGAGCAGCCCTACTTGCAATTAACACCTTTGAAATAAAATCAAAACTGGTCTGGGATTGCCTTCAACTCCTAAAACTACCGGCCCCCACAAATAAAGTCCATCTGATTGAAAAACAGACGAACTAGGCAGGAAAGGATACACATCTCAATTCATGATGTCAAGTTCATTCTGTGGGCTATCAATAAACACCATAAAAGGAAGTATTAAAACCTGGCTAGAGGAAAATAAGCTTCATTTCTGGAGAGAAACCGAAGGAAACAGACCAGCCACAACCTGGTCAAGCAATTGCCACAAAAAAACAAAACAACTATAAAACGATAACGTAGAAATGGCATGCCCTAAGGGTTTAATTATCTTTTAAGGTGAAGGTAAACCTATAGGTTTTGTGACGGTAATCGTTTTGTATATAGTAGATGAACATTTTGGGACTCTACGCCTATGAAGAATCCTTTTAAAGTCGGAAGATATTGGGGTTAGGTAGCTTGGGTTCGATTATTGAATAAGTAAATCGGTTTTGGGTGAAAGGTAGACCAGCTTCAGTAAGCATGTTTCTTATGGAAGTGCTTTTAAGGCTAATTCTGACTGCAGTGTGGTATAATCGTTTATTTAGTTTGAGTGACGATTTTGAACATTTTCCATAGATGCTTAATCCATATTCAATTTAGGATAGTACTATGGATCTGGTTATGTTTAAAAGGAAGTTAACATAACATAAGCTATTCCTTGAAGCTAGATAATCAAATTGAGGCTGGTAGCTAAATTGTTTTTTTTTTAGATATTATACATACAATGTTGCTTAAAACTAAATTTAAAAACAAATAGAACAACTAAAATACTTAAAGCAGTTACGTCTATAATGTCACATATGTATGAGTAGAATTTTGCTCTTTTTGAGTGATATTTTCGATCCGGAGAATTCGCGCCAGATTATAATGTCATTCAAAAAGTTTGAAAATGTAACAGATGTGGTTTGTACATTATTACATTTAGAAAAGAGGACGAGGTCATCCGCTTATAGGGAGTGACCAATTGTTTTATACCTTTGAGCAATTTCGCTCAGCTGGTTGAAAGCTATTATAAATAACATTACCAATAGGGGACTGCCTTGTAGTATTCCATTTCAAAGACGTTTTACCGATGAGAAAGTGTTATTAATCTTTACCCGAAACCGTCTATTAATTAAAAAGGCTTTAATGTATTTATGCATTTTTGGATCAATTCTCCACTGAATTAACTTATTCAAGATAACATGAATACCAATTCTGCCGAATGCTTTTTCAAAATCTATGGAAACAATAAACAGATAAACAGATCAGATCAACAGATCAACAGCAACTTGGTTGGTGTCTATAAGTTTATTTTTTTCTATAAACTAATTTTGAAATAATTTTTTCAAAAATCTTTGCGGTGTAGGGAAGGAGGGAAATAGGACGATATCCTTTGATGTCGGGGAGATTTTTATTTGGTTTAGGTATTGTTATGACGCTTGCTGTTTTCCACATTTATGAGATAACTCCACGCATAAAGATATCATTATACCATATAAACGTAAAAGTCGTTCTATTAAGATGAGGGGAGCATTCTTTAGCATTGTGTACGAACGAAAGGGTTTTACCCTTAGCTAAGGCCATATTGATAGGAGACTTAATGGATTTGACCACCTGAGGTTGTTTAGCTATTGCAATATTTTTTGCTGTGCCTATATTCATCAGAAAATTTGGAATCGTCAGCGTAGTCAGACCAGGCATCTGCAAAGTATTCCGCAATTTGAAATGGATAGAATAAAGAGCCTGTTGGGCAATTTATAAATTTTATTGAATAGGGGGTATAATTGCCAGTCAGTGCTTTGACGCCAGCCATAGTTTACTCTGTGTTGCGGTTGGATTAATGTTATCGGTGAAGTTTTGGAAACATACTTTTTTTGGCAACTTTAATTGTTTTACGAAAGACTACATTGGCTTTACGGTAAGAAATTAAGTTTGACTCGTTTGCAGATCCCTTGAGCTGATGCCAGGCTTTTTTGGTCATTCTATCGGAGCTCGTTAAGCTGTTTAGTGTGATTGCGGAATGGCCATGTTAGCCGCATAGTGAATAGATTTTTGAATTATTGCTGTTGCCTCCTTATTGATGTTTGAATACGTTGCGCTCTTTCATATAAATTCAAAAATTTTAATTTGGAAAAGAGACCACTGAGCCCTATTAGTTTAATACTGGTCACAATAGGACCGTGCAAATTGGGAAGAACAGTCCAAGTTGTATTTGGGTAAAGTTGGGAAGAGATTAGAGTAAATCGATGATGGTAAAAGTCTTATGCGTTGAAAAATGGTTAGGCTCATCGTTATTTAAAATAATGAGGTTTGAGTGGCTTAGGTTAGGTTAGGTCAGGTAAGAGTGGCTGTTGGAAATACCAACCCACTTAGGCCTATTGGCCCATTGTGATGCCACGTGGATCTATGGTCCTCTTACTAATGGAACCAGTTAGAAGACTGTTAACGTCTATGTTTTCTAGATCGTTTAGGTCGTCGTTGTAGAAAAAAAGCTTCATCTAGGAGCTTTCTTCTCTGGGAGAGAGCTGTGCATGTGCAGAGTAGGTGGAGGATTGTCTCCTCCTCTTCCTCGTCCATTCAGCTTCTACAGAAATCATTTGTAAAAGCGCCAAGTCTTCTTGCGTGCTTGCCTATGAGGCAGTGTCCAGTAATGACACCTATTATGGCGCTGAGATGTTTCCTATTTAAAAGGATCAGACACTTAGAGCGACTCAGATCCAGCCTTGGCCAGATCTGTTTGGTCGCTAGACATTGTTGCCCAGCAGTCCACCTAAAGTATGTTCTTTTATTGGCATCCAGCTTTAGTGTTAGTTTGCACGTAGCGATTGGTATACCTATACTACCTTTATCCGGTAGAATAGGTAGAGTGGTTCCAATTTTGGCGAGTTCATCGGCTCTGCAGTTCCCTGGAATGTCTCTATGGCCCGGCAAAGGTGAATGTTGAACTGCTCTGCCATCTCCATGAGAGCTGATCGGCATTCAAGGGCGGTTTTAGAATATAATGAGACCAAGTCCAGGGACTTGATGGCGGCCTGACTATCCGAAAATATGCGGATATCCTTTCCAGATATCACGTTTTTCTTCAGCCAGGACAGAGCTTCTTTAATCGCCGAAATTTCCACCTGGAACACGCTACACTGATTTGGAAGACGGAAAGAGAGGCTTAGATTTAGCTTATCTGAGAAAACACCGCCACCAACTCCGCTATCGGTTTTAGATCCATCTGTGTAGAGATGGATTGACTTGTCCTCCATGAAAGCATCTTCCTCCCAGAATGATCTAGAGGGGAAGCTTACATGGAAGTTTTTGTCAAACCAAAGTTCAGGTATGGTGTAATCGATGTTCTCTGTGAGGATTCCTAATGTATTAAGATTGAGTGGCTTAAGAACTGCTCAATTATTTTACCCTGCGGTGGAGAACTTTTGATCAGTTGAAATATATAATGATACTCCTGTGAGTTTGGTACTCCTATATCAATATGTTTGAGTTAATGAGAAGGGGTTTGTGTTGAAGGAATTTGTGTACAAGGATACTACTTCCCTGCTTGGAAGTTATATTTGTACTTAACGAAATAGGGGAGCTAATGTTTACGTGTCTTTGGCGTAGGATGCTAATTGAATTCTATACGGGTTTCTTTAGAGAAAGTATAGATGGTTGTTAGTCAGTTATGAGGATTTGTAACTCGTGAAAATGTTATAATAGCTATTAAGGTTATTATATTTATATTTTTGTTGTATAATCTAAGTTATACTGCAAAAGGTTCTGAAGGTGTTACGGATCGACTCTGCCGTACATTTAAAGAATAAACGGGAAAAATAGACGAAATCTTAATCCACGTAGGATACAGATAAGAGAAATGTGTATGCGATGCGTGCAGAACGAAAGCTAGTCGGTGACTGCAAATTAATTAACATTAAACAGACTTTAAAAAATCGCGTAATACTTATGTTACAATCTAATAGTATATAATACTGTCGTTCCTTGATGTTGAGATATCCTTCAACTGAGTTAACGTCTCTTCGAGCTTGGCCCACTTCATTCTCAACAGTGGAGCTATAAGTGCAACTTTTTCTTGTTGTTCTACAAGAAAACATCACACAGAGAAACACCGCAAGGGGGTTACTCTCTATGAATCGGACAAACATATACACACATTCTATGACTATGGATTACGGATACCCCCCTCTTAGGCACGTAGCTGTGAGCTTAGTGTTAACCCGATCAAAACAAATCTTTTCATAAAAATAAATCAAGATTCATCATCACACCCAAGCTGAACGGCAGTCCTCTGAGTGCCTTAGAGAGTGCAAGGTATTTAGAACTTATCTTGGACAACAAATTGATACAACTGCAAAGAAATTGTTGCAGAGCGAAATTAAAAGCCATCTAGGATCCTCTTTTCGCGTAGTAAGGCTGAAAGCGCAGACGGAGATATACACCTGGCTATACACTGGGCTTACACCACGGCAGTGAGACCAATTCTCTCTTATGGCATAGCCTTTTAAAGACCTGGAGAGGCGCGATGACATTAACCTGTTACAAAAAGCACAATGCCTGTGTAAGCATTACTGAGGAGTTAAAAACCTATCTAAAGACGATTATTCGAACTTTGCTTCATTTGTTACTTTTGTTAGACTTTCTCGGCATGCAGATTGCAATGAACTCTTTCCTGGGTTGACAGACAATGGAAAAAGCTTAAACTACGATATGTCAATATACTCACGCTGCATCGCGTATTCCAATCTACACACATTTTATTAACTGAAATTGTCTTTCTCAATAAGTCTTCATCTTCATGGAAGGGCCTAAGACAACCGAAGGCATACTAAAATCCTTCAGTCTACCCACATGCTGGAACAAATCAGTCAACTTTACAATGTCAAGAAACCAATCTCCTTCGCCCAACAAATGAACACTTTCAAGCCCTCTTTAAGATCAGTCATAGGTAGACTCGTCGACACAACTTTGAAACATCTAGACTAATATGGGCCATACTCGCTCCGAAATGATCAAGCGAGCTGACCAACCCCAGGAGAAATGACATCTCCGGACCAATGAACATAATCACGGGATACTGTACCATTAAAAGATAAGTGCAGCGATTGAATTCCTCACAACGATTTCTGAAGTAATTGCAGAAACTAATCTATCTTAGCACGCATCATTACTGCTTTAACAAGATTGCCGGCCTTGGTAGATTCGTCTGGAGTTCCCTATGGTTCCAGGAGTAGCCATAGCATTGCCCTCCTAAAATATCCAAGTGATATCATAATGGACTTATTACTCGTCTAAGTGTACCTCAACGGGGACCACTCTAACTTAGCCTAAGCTAAGTATCACGAATATTATGCATAGATCAAAATTCTTGTCACCCTGGTTTTATATACGATAAATAACAAGACTATAACTTACATTAGTTCACCAATTCCATCGCGTCGCAAATCATTCTCTATACATTCCTTGCCCAAGAGGAGCTTTCTTTCTCCAGCCGGATCAGTCCATGTGAAAAGAACTTTTTCCGTTGGCTTAAGAACCCTGCAAATTTAAAAATCAATTAAGAAAAATGAACAATCCAAAGTCTCACTGCCTTGCCTTTTGTTAACCGTGCCCTTTTCGTTGTATGCTATTTCATACAATGTATGATTGATCAAGAGTCCAGGAGCATCACCAGGATTGTAGTCGGTAAATGTTATATAAACACCACCTTCTGTCGCTTGTACATCGACATTTACGCCACCATACTGAAAAACCAAACAAAAATATAAAAAATAAATAAAGGTCTAGTATTTCCATTAATATATTCTCACCTCATTGCTTTCCAGTTTTAACAAAACACACTGAACCTCCGAATAGTCAAAGGGAACTGTTGTCTGTCCACAAACTCTAAGAACAACTTTTTTATTCTCAGATTTTGGCCAGAATGGGATGCATTCATTCGGTTCAATCTATGGGAAAACACATGTAAAAAAACCATCAAAAATAGTGAAAAATATCAAGCAATACCTTAGTCCAATGATCTCCTGGTCGACTATGTTCTTGCAACTCAATCGTGAATACGCACTTGTTCGTTGCAATGTAGAATGGAATAAACACAATTTGTTTTGTTAACGAATTCTGTGTAAGATGATTGTGTACACCGATGTGATACAACTGATCGTTGGCATTGCATGTGACTTCACCAGCAGAACCAGCCACATCTAGAGGTATTTTCTCACTCCATTCGCCATTATCTACTCGGAGGGATGCTCTCTTTTTGTCGAAGAATAATTTTTCGCGGTATGAGAACAAGATCGGTCCATTGTATTCAGGTGGATGATAAAGCACATTCACTGATTCACTGCTTGTCTAAAGGCGAGAATTGTATTAATTTTTGTTAATAAAAAAAAGGTGATAATATACCTTATAGCTGAGCATTAATCCAGTCTTGTTGATCATCCAGAATGGACTGTATATTGTTAGCATAAGACTTCCGAAACGATTCTGGAACCTAAATTCCCATTCGATCAGGAATTAGAAATGAAAATATGTACTACCAAAACTGAGATTGTACATACCTAACGCCCAGATCCATTTCCATTTTCGCTGCTGAATCAAAGGAACTAAATGTCCACACAGCATATTCCTCATGATCTTCTGAGATTTCAGTGGTGCATGACCAGTCTTTTTCTAAATATTGAAGGAGCTAAATCGAAAGCAATATGAAATTATCCATTAAATCGGCAATGAGCAAGACTTACCCTAACAACAATGTAACTCTTAGACTCCTTTCGTCGGCTAGTTAATTGGACAGTCGGCATATGTAAAACATCACCTGGATTTACGATCTTTTCACCATAATCTAGCAAATCTTCTTTAATCAGAGTTTTGGCCTTATCAACTCCATCTGTCTCTTCCAATTCTACACCCTTATTACCTTCAACATGACGTACAGTACAACCGGTTACAGAAACCTTAATATCAATTGGGAGAGCATTTCTCAGATACAATGGCGGACGCAGATGTATAGTGTAGTAAGCACTCAGTAACATGTACTTGGTTGTATTTTCATGGTAGACTTCGGTCTTTATACGAACTGCATTGATGTACAGCTGTTCGAACGTTTTTACTGGATCACACTGAATCTGACGATGGTAATTGAAATCTGTAGGACAATCATTCCATTTAATACCCTGTATTGAGGTGTTGTATCCCTAGAATAAAAAAATTAGAATTGTTTCTAAGTTTAACCGTTCGATTATCTTACTGGCAACGAGAAAAATAGTTCCTTCGATTCAGCATAGATTGCATGTAGTGGAACATGGAAAACTTCTCCCGGACCGACATCACCAACTAGAATCTTCTCTGTCGAATTTTGTTTCGTTCTATAGACACACACATTTGTCGTAAAGTGATTTTGAACCTACAAATTATTCAATTTGTTTTATTGAGCGAACTGTTGACACTCATCGGAATACTTACACTAACAACCCCATGTATGTTGATTTTAGTAGTTCCATACTCTGAATGCACTTGAGATATTATTCCCCAAGGATCTTGGTTGGTGTCCCTATAGAGTGGGAAGTATCTCTGATCAGACTTGGAAACTGGCAGCACAACTTCTTTATCAATTCCTCCAACCTGTATCAATAAGGCAATGTAAGCAATCGCAAAACATTCAGAAGGAAGTTATTCTTGTATAACTTACCGTGACATAAATATCGTATGCTTCATCCTCAGCGCAGGTAATAGTTGATAAATCTTTCGTCTGCAGATAAGCTTTACCTCCGGGAGAAATTGTGCAGTCCCTTACTTGATCAGGCAATAAATCATCACCTGCTTTCAAGCATTGGAATACTACAGAACTATTCCATGTATCAGTGCGAGGGCCTGAACTCGGCATATGACACTCATGCAAAGTGAATATACCACGAGTGAAATTCAAAGAAATATCAAAACCAGTGTCATTCTCCACAATATATGGTGCAATTACTTCTGGTTTAGCAAGACCTTTAGAATCAATAGCTTGGGAGAAAGCTTCTCCTAAAACTTGTAGAGTGTCAATACAGGTCTTGCTCACGGTCAATTCAAGCGTTTCTTCAGCCTCTATAGTGATTTTTGTAGTGGGTTCTTCGATAACTTCATCGATTTCCATTTTATTTTTTTCAATTTGCAAACCAAAGTTTAGTTCCCATGGAACGTACTCTATCATTCCAGATTTGTCGGCTTTTTCGATCTGCTCAATCAGTGGTTCCCATACACCCATTGAGTGGTTGAAGTAGTTCATGTATAGACTGAGAGCGGCTTCTATTTTCATCTGCAATTATAAGAAAAGTATTTAAAAGTATGAATGAATTTATTAAGCTTGATGGTCAAATGGGTAAATGCATCAACATCTTTACTCTGTGGCTGTTTTCAAAATTTAAGATGGACTACGCATGTGTATCTAAACTTTCACAACTGGCAAACACTGGTGTCGAGTGTAGCAAATTGAAAATGTTCTTAGACTTTGCTTAAACGAGTACATACCTTTAGAATAAGACTTATTTTTTTATGAAGTCCTACAAACAAATCAAAACATTATGAACAATGCAGTAATGTCCGCATCGATAGTCCAAGCTTTCGCCAATTAGAATTCGGATAAAAAGAAAAAACTAACATATTTACCACCCGTTACCATCGATTGAAGCTCACGATTTTCTTGCAGCTCAGTCATTCTTTATTTATTATTTTCTCACAGTAGAGACTTCTTAAAAGCAGAAACTGCCAGCAGAATTGCACCTTTAAGCTATTTATTATGTGATTTGGCTTTAAAAATTCCTACAGCTTGTTACCACCTCTTCTAATTCGAAATTCCAAAATCAATCGCAAGAACGGTTTATCTTGTACTTCGGAGTTTTTCGCTCGCCAGGAATGTGTGGACGCATCAACAAATTGAGATCTAAGAGGAAACGGGTGATAGACGAACCGCAGAAATAGGTGCTTCAGCAAAAATCAGAACAGTCAGTCGAGTCAGG
Source organism: Volucella bombylans (assembly GCA_949129095.1). Classification (NCBI taxonomy): domain Eukaryota; kingdom Metazoa; phylum Arthropoda; class Insecta; order Diptera; family Syrphidae; genus Volucella; species Volucella bombylans. The sequence continues at coordinate 94,437,498 of OX422141.1, read as the reverse complement.
AAAACGAAAGAGGAAAGCCGGTGAAAAAATAAAAAGACTCCAAGGAGCTCGCAGCACTATGAGTTCCAAGAAGAAATAACTTCCGAAAATTATATTAAAAAGCTATCAAACAGGGCAGAATTCATGCTTTTCGTGATTACATAAGGAATCTTGCTATCGATACATAGGAAGTAGGATATTTTCAGATGTTGTATACTGTTTACGAGTTAAGCAGAGTTTCGACAATGAGCATCAGCTTTCAAACCAATGAGAAAACTGAAACAAGGACACTTTCGGTCTACCCCGAAGTATCCATGACATAAGAGCAAAAAACGGCAACCAATCTATTTATTTAGCAGCAGCTCTAGTGACAATCACTCTAAACTGCGAGTCCGCAAAGCAAATCTGTCAAATAGTCAGAATGCCAACCAGATAGACCATGTGCTGTTTTATACATTGAAAATGTGAAATCCACTTTGGTGCATTAAGAAAATACGGATTGGCCCAAGTTTACAAGGAAAGCCTTAGTGATGGCCTCTCCGTTGTATATTCACATCGTCAAGGATAATGCCGAGGCAATATTAGATATAATCCATCCATGAAAAAGAGCCTGCGATGTGTATGTACAAGTAATATGTAATAGTTTTGTAAGCTGTTAATGATGTACCCCATAACTTGGAGAAAATATAGTCATCAAAGTTCAACGAAAAGTTTAAAAGTTTTCTCCTCCCAGCATAGAAAATATGGGCTCAGTTATATATACTAAAGCTAAACAACAATAAGACTGTTGTCTCCAGCAGCTTCCCAGCCGAAAGAATTATTCCAGCTAAAGAACGCGCTAAAGAAAATTCGAAAAATTTTCAAACATATGGCAGATTTCAGTAAGAAAATGCCATTTCTTTAATTTAGAACAGAAAAGTGCAGTCCTAAACACGCAAGGCAAGATTTCTAACCAATTAGTATAGAACTTGAGATATATGGACCACAGCCCATTGATTTCATAGTTTTTGTGCAAAATGTCTCATAGAGGCTTTCATGGAAACTAAAGCTTATGCTTAGTGAATTCATCTAGAAGTAAATAAATCCAAATTCAAGGATATGTTATCAACAAACAATTAGAAAGTTTATCTACTTCGTTCATACCAAACAGTCTGAATATGAAAATCACATTCCAATACTCTTGATGTTGACCAAAAGGAAGCTCACTTCCTTTCTTAGTTACGTCTTTAATTTATCCTGTGCTACAGCAAGGAAGACAAATTGTAAACACTGACAGTGATGAACCTCTAGGAACTCCTCAATATCACGCGAGTCCGGTCCACGAATCTCGACCGTACTTAGACACCTAAGTGTAGCTGGGTTGTCTCTAAGGAAGATCTGCTTATGAAACTTAATTTTCCGGGCTACACTACAAATATTAGTCTCAGATTACTTTGAGGAAATCTTCCCTCTAACAGATCAACCCAAACATGATTTGTAAGGAAAAACTAAAATTGACAGTTTGCAGCTTCAAACCATATAAAGTTCCAGAACGCGATGGGATTTTCCTTGTACAACTGAGGAATATTTTGCAGGGCATCAGAGCCATCCTGCTATGAATTGTTAAAGCATGACATCCTTAAAAAAGGTTAAACATCTAGTATTCTTCTAAAGGATCTCAGATCAAAATCAATCAGTCTGTCATCTTTTTTCTTAAAGGTCCTCCAAAGTATTTTCGTCTTAACCATATGAGGCTCTCAACACGTCTAACAAGAAAATATTAAAAATGACTCCGTCGGTAGCTTGAAACACTTCACTCTCGACAGTACAACTATAAATTAAACCTTTGGTCGGTGCTCCACAAGAAGAAGAAAACCACACGGAGGAATACCCGAACACTCTCCTCTCTTATGGAACCTAATTCTCAATGGAATGCTTATAACGTCATATCGTTATTCTTTGTAGAGGAACATTCTCCAATAAGCCTTGTGCATACATCCGCTCCGCTAGTTCTCTTTATAAAAAAAATCAAAACACCATGCAACGTCCCACCCAAACTAAATGGCGTCTCTCTCAGTTTTTCGAAAAGTGTCAGTTACGTACATCTCATCCTAAATAGTAACAAACAATAACAACTATGGTGAAAAGAAAATGTTACCGAACGAAACGAAAAAGTTCTACTCACTACCTAATCGTACAACAAAGCTGTAGGCCCGAATTGGATAACAACAGAGCCATATACTAGGTTTAACAGTAATTGAACCAATCCCCATGTATAGCATAGTCGTCTGGAAAAGGGGACTAGCATCAATTTGCTAGAAAAAACGGGTTGCCTGTTTGAGTGGCTATGATCCCTTGAATTTGTGCATCAGTTGGTACTAAAAGATATTTTTGGCACGCAAATTGCTTCTAAATCTAGAAAGAGTTAAATGTAGAGTATGCAAGTTTATTAATCCATCCTCACCCTATCAACCAACCTTTAACTTGCCACATTTAATTACCTAAAACCGAAAAGACACGCATGGAGACAACGCGAAGACTTTGTCAGTAAGACTATCTATATTTTTACAGACGATTCTAAAACAGGAGACTTCTCTGAGGATCTGCATGCATCAATTCTTCAAACTACCTATGATCTGTACCGCCTTTCAAGATGAAGTCAAAGGTATTTATCAGACCCTCGAGGGATATTACAAAATATATAGACAGCTAAGCAGCGAACAGATCCCTAAATGCGCACACCATGAGGACAAAGGCGGTTAAAGATTGCTGCGTATCTCTTAACGAGATAGCCAAAGAGAGCATAATAACGCTCAATTACGTTCCGGAATACTTGTCCCAGGGAACTGCGCTGGCTGCTGATGTATGATAATTAATAGTAGGCAGCTCGACAACGTCAAACCAACACTGTCCTACGTCAAACAAGATAGCTGAGCAACCTGAGTTGAAAGAACTATACTATAAATATAATTACGGAACATTGCTACTGAAAGACACTCGCAATCAATAAGAATTCAGTACAATGATTTATTCAGGAGCTGCAGAAATGAAGAGGAACCCAACAAAAATGTAAAACGAAATATTTTACATGCTGCGCACATATGTAACTCAGTGTCGGCGCTTAACATTAACATTATGGGCTATATCTTAATGAAGACAAGCACTTTATTTGTTTTGAGCGCAACTAAACAACAACTTGGTTATCCTAGAATCCTTTTTGCATTGGCAGCATAACCAGAAATCCAATATACAGTTGAGGATAACAATAGTTTGAAACATTTCTAAAATAACTCACATTTTGACTCCAATTGAGGACAGTGGCATTGAGTTTCGTTTCAATACACAACATTGGTGTTGTGTAATAACCGATACCAGTTCCCACAACTAATGTAATTGCAGGTACTTCAACAATGCATTTCTCAGTTTTATTTGTTCGAATCTCGTCCAAAACATCTGGAATTTCCAATGCATCTAATGCTTGATCTAAGCAAAAAGAAAAAAAAGATAAAAGTATACGTATTGAAAAGTCAAATATATTGAAAACAATTCTAAACTTGCCAACCAAGAACCAGTAATCCTTTTCGGTAAAATTATTTGCAACCCAAACCGCACTGTGATCTACTACCTTAGTTAGTGTTTCAACTTTTTCTGAATGTGAAGAAAGAGTCATCATAGCCTTATTGATCAGTTCAATAGTAGCTGGAGAAATGTTTATTATGATATCAGTTAGCTTAAGACTGATGTGGAGTCCTTCGTGCTCTGGAGTTGATCCTTGTAAACTAATAACACAAGGATGAAGAATGTAATGCTTGGTTGCCTCTCGTTTCTCAGGCATAAACGAACACATGTACATTTTTAATGCTTCTACTTCTCCACTGATAATTTCCTTCGCCCCAATTGCTCTGTAATTCAGTCGTATTTGAGCCTACAAATTCGGAAGAATTATTATAACCAATTATGTAACTTAAATGGTTTAGACATATTATGTAAGACATTACATTAAATATAATAGCATTCGTATTCACATCCTCTAGGCTTTCAATCAGAATGATGTCTGGCTCTTCAATGTACAGCATTAGATTCAGTTTTTTATCAGGTGCAGATTCTGGCATCTTTTCTGGTGTTGAAACAGTTTCTAGAAACAGTGGTTTTGGATAAAATTCAAAGGAATATTAACTTTAGCTTTACTTTTTGGTGTCCTAGGAGCAGCCTTAGTTTCACCGGCCTTCGCTGCAATGGCTCTCTCCTCGGTTGAGTCAATTTCAGGCACCGTAAAGAACTCTGCTAACTTGACTAAGAAGTCGATAGTGATTATCAAATCAAAACCACAAACTCGTACTTCAGCTAAAGGAGAGAATAAAAACATCAACTACATATATCCTCCATATTTCATCAAGAGTATGCAAAATCTTACCAAAAGTATCATTCTCTTTGATTATGGCTATGAGATCTAGCATATAATTCTTTTCCGCTCTGAGAGTATCACGAACATCATGACCGTGGGTTGATTCATTTTCCCTTGGCTTCCATTCTTTTCGACATAAGTATCTAAGAGGTAAATATGATAAGACATTTATTGTATAATCTCCTATGAGATAAATTGCCTTACTTGGTGATTTTACTCTTAGTATTTGGTCGGTTGTCATCGATTTGAATATCACACAGCACCACTGAAGTACTAAGTGTTCCGTCCACTAGCATAGTGCCTTTCACAGAGAGGAAATGTAAACCAAATCTTGCTAAGCCTTCTTGATTTGCTACAATTATAATTATAATGATAAGTGTTACATCTTCTTTAATAGATTAGAATGATGGTTTACCCTGGAAGAGATTCACAATTACGCCGTCAAATTGGAAATTAAATTTAAACTGTTCGTAGATCTTTTTTTTATCGTTGCTGTCGGCGGATTTTTTCACTGAATCTTTATGCTGTGGACTTTTTGAATCTGAAGGACGACTCGCTTTTAGATTAGAAAAAAGGTAAAATTGATTGAAAACCGACATAGAATAACATTATTCGAACATTACTTGCTTTCCGATGGACCTCCACAACAGCTTCTTCAGGTTTCTGCACAGGTTTAGTTGGAGTAGCTGCAAACTCATCTTGACCTTCTGAGAGATTTTTGTTTAAAATCGACATAAGGAGCCCATAATCATCGCTGTACAGGTTAAACTAGAAACAGAGTAAAATGTTAAAGTAGATTTAAATTGCATAAATAGTACTCGTAAGCCTATATAAGAGAATTACTAAATTCTCATGTGGTTTCCAAGCAATATGATGACTATATACTTAGTAGAAAGAAAATTTCTTCATGTTTCTCGGGACACATTTGGTAGAACGTTCCGAAACAGACTTAGCTTAAAATAATCTTTAACGGGATGTAACGTCATTGGAAGAAAAACAAATTTTCTTTTCTACTGTCAATAATCAATTCCATAGCTTCAGGGTTGAAATTTCGTCAACAGAATTAATAAAATTGCATTATAATTAAGAGGGCAACAATTATCCCGTCAAGCGTCATACATATATCTTTTGATAGACCACTGTCAAATTTTGAGCTTCATTTAGCGTGTGTGTGTGTGATACCCATTGAAAGCAGACAGTCGTATGAATTTTCAATAAAATTTGGGCTGTAAACACGAGTAACCCGAATATGTTCCCGCAAATACAATGGTCGGAAAAGTATTTTGACAAAAAAAATCGCACATTTTTCTTTATATCTTTCTTTATTTATATCTAGGAATTCTGCAGAAAATTTTCTTTTTTGATGCATGGTACTGAAAAGAGCTTTCATCAGTCCGCAACACTTGATGAAGGCTTGTGTACAAATTTGTTGGCAAATTCCAGACGTTTGAACTTATTTTTCTGTGAAATTTGGGGATTCGTCTGGCTACATAAGTGGCAGATCCTTCCTTTTTTAAACGATTTCTTAACGTTCTTAATATTATGCTGATCACGCAATTCAATTGCTGCAGCTTTTGGAGTTTTAAAGACATTATCTTTAAATTTTCCCACAATTATTCGGTCCTCTCTTTTGGCTGTCTTGCGTGGTCTGCCTGAACGTGACAAGTTACTTGTGGATTTATTTTTCTTTTGCTTATTTATTTGATAATACACAGTTTGACGAGACACTTTGTATAGCTTGCTTAAGTATTCCACTGAAATACCCGCATCATACTTGATCACCATCTCATTTCTTATAGCCTGGCTTATTTCCGACGTTGAGAATATGATGTCAAAATACTTTTTTCCAGTTAGTTTTAGTTCAGTTCTTACATTGCAGCTGACAGTGAAATGAATGCGTAATGTAATAAAGAAAATATTTTGCGCTCTTACAGTTAAAATCATATACTTTGTTTTGCTCATCAACAAAAAAATAAAATATTTCGGAGAAATAATCAGAACGACCTTCCATGTCTTAAAATCGCCCGAACGACGAACAACGAACAAATACTGGTAGCAGCGGGCATAGATCCAAATGAGGCTGTTGATGATGGCAACTTCTTTGTGATCGAGGATCTTCAGGAGCAGGTAGAGGCTATAAGAGCGACTTTCCAGGAAGTGTACAAGGCGAATGTTATCATTGGCCCGAACCACGATCTGGAGAATCGAGTGCACAATTTCTATCTTTGAAATGAAATTGGGAATTGGCGATTCGAGAGCTCGGGTTTCACCCACTTCAGTGACGAGAATATGGCAAATAAAGTCATCACCAACTATAGGGTACTACCCCTGTTCATTTCGACGGAAGAGCTCCAAACGATTTTCGAATCACTTAGAAGTAAGAAATCAGTGGGAACCGATGAAATACCGAACATTGTGCTTCGACATCTCCCTCTAGAAGCGGTGAACATTTATACCACCCTTTTTAATAATGCAATGAATAATGCCATTGTCCAGCGCATTGGAAAACTGCGGTGGTACATCCCATCCCCAAAAGGGACAAAGATACTTCCAATCCGGCGAATCTCCGCTCGATTAGTCTTCTTCCAACCATCAGCAAGGTGTTCGAAAAGGTGATCAATAGAGTCCTGACTAAGTGGGTTGAGGACAAACATATAGTTCCGCATAATCAATTCGGTTTCAAGGCGGGACATGATATTATTCATGCTGCGTCTAAACTGGTTTCTGATATCTAATGGAACAAAGGCAAGAACCAGTGCACTGGTGCCTGCCTGATTGACTTGGAGAAAGCCTTCGATACCGTATGGTTAGAAGGACTCTTTTTCAAGCTGAACAAGTTGGGCATTAGTAAACCACTGCTGTATAAACTTTTTGATATGCTCTCCATTAGACAGTTCATGATGAAGAATGGCGATGTGACTTCTGCTGGAACATTTAACATTAAAAACGGTCTGCAACAAGGTGCGGTAAATTCGCCGATCCTATTCAACATTTACACAAGTGATCTGATAGGTTCATGCCATAGCGTACGCAGACGAATTAATCGCGTACAGATCAGGTCCAAAGATTGAGGTCATTAATATACTTTTGCGGCGTGAGTTCGACAAAATTAAGCGATATTGTGATGACTGGAAGTTGAAAATCAACTTTCAGAAGTCGGAAACCATTCTGTTTAGGACGCCTTTGTCTGGGGCCTCTAGGGATACCAGAAAGAATTGGCGAAAGTTCTCGATCGTGGGGCAGCACGGGCAGCCACTTGCTTGTCGAAATGTAGTCAGATACCTTGGGATCTGGCTAGATCAATTTCTGTATTTTAACAAACATATTGATGTTGCTCTGGCCAGAGCCAAAGGTGATTTTACCCTTACAAAGAGACTGTTTTATAACAGCCAACTCGATGCGAGGGTGAAGGTGATCTGCTACATGACCCTTATTAGGCCTATGCTTGTATTTGGATGTCCCGTGTGGTTTAACGTTAGAGCAAGTTTATTGGAAAAGATTCGGGTGTTTGAGAGGGCTTGTCTTAGGACTTGTCTTCGCTTATATATAACACCAGAGTCTCAGTACATAAAATTCTATGCCAATGAGGTCCTGTACAATAGGACGAACCTAGTAAGAGTGGACAATTTCGTCATTATGTTAACTCGAAGGCACATTGCAAGAGCAATGACCTCATCGAACAACCTGATCTCCGGGGCTTTCTACCCCAATTATATATATCATGAGAGAGTTCGCCTTGGCGACTTTATTCCTCCAGAAGCGTAAAAGTCTGATCCAGGACAGATTGGCGATGCCGCTAATCTTCCACGTCGCTCGAACAGCTGCGGACAGGCGACTCAACTATGACAGAGACGTCGCACATGGCAGTGCGGAGCGTCTCCGGTTCAGTAGGGCGATAGGGAGTCGCGACAAGAGGGATGTTGCTCAGCAAGACCAGCAATTTTGGTGGCTTGTTGAAGGGGAGCATGCTTCATCGTCGAACTCCTCCAGTGATAGGTAGCTTCATGTGAAGCAAAGTGGGCCAGCCTAATTTTTTTTATCCATGGCCAACTTACATAGTCTTAGATAGAATTAAGTTAGTTTTAAGAAAAAAAATATATAAAAAATTAAAAAAATATATATATATATACATGTATTTATATATTATGTATATACATATTGTGTATATATATATTTATGTATGTCCATATTTGTGTTAGATGTAAGTAACCTACTTAGTAGATTAAGATTTTTTTTTAGGTAGTCTATAGGTTTTTTTTTAGTTTTAAGTTTTATAATAAAATAAAAAAAAGGTCATGTTACTAAGTTTTTTTGTTAAAAAATGTCTTCTTAGTTTTAATATTAATTAATGTTAAAATACAAATAAAATTAGACTATAAGATACGTCGAAAGACATAGTTTAAGTGTTAGGTTTAACTTAGAGTGCATGCATAGGGCCAGTAAGCTATAATACGTTTTTTTGTCTATTAAGTAAGAGTAATTTAAGTGACATTAATAAAAATGCATAGAAACTGAAACAGTAGAGGACAAGTGCCGATGATGCGGAGAGGCGGGAGAGACGATAGAAAACATAACATAAGGATGCAGTGTATTAGCCTAACAAGACTACACTTTTAGAGACAATATCGTAGCCAAGCAGACCCATCACTAAACAATGGCCTGGCCCAACACTACATCCCGTACTAACAAATACCATCCACCTCCTGTGTTGGAACATGCGGATTTTAAGTTATACTTGGATAGAGCCATAACAACCGATCAGCATATTCTAGCTAACAGGCCGGACATTATCTGGTTCCATAAGCCAGCCCGACGAATAGAAATCTTTGGTGTGGCAATAACGTTATATCGAAGCCTACAATCAACTTTTGCAACGAAGATTTCCAAATACACACCTCTAGCAATAGAAATGAGCGCCCTGTATAACGCCGACCGCGTTCACGTTACAAAAATTGTCATGTCAACAACTGGTCTAATTTCAACAAAACTGATTACAGACTTAAAGCAAAAGGCGGTTCTACTAGAAAACCGAAAATTCCTGCAACTATAACAATATTCAATTCAAGGGTTTAGAACTCCCCAACAGAGCATAATCGCTTGGTAGGGCATACCCGTGATATGTTATCTCTGGCAGAAAAGCCGAGATGTATGAAACTCCATAATCATAATAATAATAAAAATAATAATAATAATAATACAGTGTCAGTGATAGTGTACCACATAGTTGGCTAATAGAGGTTCTGAAGATCTATAATATAAATCCAAACATAATTGAATTCTTAACCTACAATATGAGACACTAGCGAACCAGTATTCAAATACCTACTGATACAGGGATGGTGAAAACTTCAGATATCAACCTAAAATGTGGAATCTTTCAAGGTGACTGTCTATCTGCTCTTCGGTTCTGCATTGACCTCAATCCACTTAGTAATCTCCTGAAAAACAGTAAATACGGATACAAAATAAAGGGCAGGTCTAACCAAGAAGTACTGAGTCACCTTTTGTACATGGATGACCTGAAAATATACGCGTGGACAAGACCAAGCTTAGACTATTTAATACAAATCGTATCGATGTTTAGTAAGGACATCACCATGAAATTCGGCCTAGAAAAGTGCAAAAGAATAAGCATTAATAAAGGGAAAATATCAAGAAGTGAAGGGCAAAATAGGGGCATTCAAAACATTGAATAAATGGAAGAAGAAGTAGTGTATAAATACTTAGGGAAGGGGCCAAAATAATTGGATCGACAAGAAACCAGTCAAAAGCAATTTAACGAGGGAGTTTAAATCACGTATACACAAAATAGTACAGTTTCGGCATTATCAAATGGACAGTAACTGAAATCCAATCATTACTACGAAAAATTAGGACAATGCTGACAGATTATAAATTTCATCATCCCAGGGCTCTCCAAACACTCCATGATAATCAAATAGAGTCTCTTCGTCGGTACTTTCAGCTTAAATCAGGCAGATCTCGACTAATAAAAACAATAACTGAAGCAAATACAAATCTAACACCTCTAAACCTGAGTGGAAGCTTCCACCGACAAACAGAAGACACAATTTCAAGCGAACAAAAGTGGTCAAAAAAAACCTATTCACGATCGATACTGCAGGTCCATTAACGCTGATAATGTTAAAAAATTAATGTCAAACAAATGGCTATTGAACGGAATCTTGTATGCTGATACAATGGCATTTATGATTGCTATATAAGACCAAGTAATCCCAACGAAAAACTACAGGAAGACTGTCATAAAAGACCCAAATGGCACCAATGATACCTGCAGAAGACCTATGAGTCAAACTGAAACAATAGACCACATAATATCACGATGTACGAGTCTAGCCTAAACTGAATACACACGAAGACACGTCGTAATAGACGTCGTAAAGATTCTCAACAAAAAACTGCTCAGCAAATATAACCTTGAAGCCGATGATCTACCCTACTACAGATCTCTGTACAGATATGAACGTCCTTGGACTCCGGCAGAACCTCATCGATACCATGCAGAAGTCAGTTATCATCGATATCTGTCATATTACCTGACATTTTATGAACTAAACATATATACTTAAATTAAGTGCGCGATTTTGTAAAAATGCTACACATCACCCGAAAAATTCTGAAAGCATTAATGTACTCGTATGTTGATTTCGATGACGGTTCAAGTAATTTTGGTTTTCAACTTTCGATCTATATAACAACTTCAAATAGTTCCTTTTTAATTCGGTTTTCAAGGTGTTTTATGAACAATATTTAGTTTCATTTTATTTATATTATCTTTTTTTGTCAGAATAGATAAAGCTCAAATTTATGCTTCCACAGATCAAAAAATTATTATAATAAGAAAATAATCATAGAGCTCTTAAAAATTGTTTATACCTCAATCGATTTCAAATGACCAGACACATCTACTTCCGGCAGGTCCTTATACCATCCACTCGATAAATTCCTCTTTACAACCAAAATGAAACTAACTGGATCCAACATATGAACGTTCACTTTAAGACCATACAAATTAGCTGCAAATATATATTTCTCCGTCAAATTTAAGAATTCTTTTTCATAAAACGAAACTCACGTTCGCTTTCGTCGAAACTCATTTGAGCCGATATATCAGTTGAAACTTGCGGCGGTATAATTTCCACTTTCGATAATTGCATATCTTTAAGTTCTAATTTGATTTCATCCAAAATAGCTGGAGTGTGCTCATTCTAAAAACAAAATTAATTCATTAAATATTTTGCACTATAACAGAGATTGGTTTTCTTGGCTTACCCCAGGTACATTAATTTCACTTGTGACATTTGTCAGGCTTAGCATACCCAAATCTAAACTAAGACCATCTAAACTGAAAGAGTTAACAGGAACAACAATAATTGGAGCTTTGATTTTAATATTTAATTTCATTCGTGTCGCTTTCTGATAGGCATCGAGTGCATTTTGTTTAGCTGCATCAGCGGCTGCAGCACTCGCATTAGCTAAAGCTTCTTGAGCAGTTTGGAAGTTATTAAGAAAACTCTAAAAAAAAACAACAAGAAAGAAACACATTAAAAAAAAAAAAAAAAAGATAATGTATGTCCAAACTTACCAAAACAGAAGTGACAAACCAATTGAGGAACACTATTCGTACGCAACCAATTCGAACTTCAATTTTCATGTCGTCTGAGTTATAGTTAGCTGTTTCCTCTAGATTGAACATAACCACTTGGCATTTTAAAGCATTATCGCCAACAATTGAAAGAATCTAAAAACAAAAAGAAATACGTACTAAATAATCACTTCAAGAAAAAGAAAATAAATTCTTACTGTTGGATGAATAGTGGCTGGATTTGAGTCCGAGACGATGATGTCCTTCAATTGGAGTGTCAACTCTGTGTATGAGCTCTTAATAATAACTCCCGCATTAAAGAGTTTTATTTTGAGTACTGCTAAATCACGCTTGCGACATGTTAAACGAGCTGAAACTTCTTCCAAATTTGCAATGACTTTAATTTTGATACTATCTACGACGGTTCTCCTTCGTCGAGCTGTTAAAAGAAAATGTTTAAAGTTAATTGAATTGCATATTTACTCGTAAAAAATGGATGAAATTTTGTCTTCATGTTTCATTTATTTATTTATTATTATTATCGGTGCTAGAATCTAGGACAAACAATCTATGGCAGTTAAGATACTAGAAATTCATATAATCAAACTACAACCAGCAAAAATATGTCCAATAATATGAAGAGGTGAAAAAAAAACAAAAAAAGACCCCTTTAATGACAATTTTAAAATCACAGGCAACGTAAAGACCCTAGGATGGTTAAAACTTTTGAATACCTTGGGTTAGTATTGAGCAGCTTTTTAGGAACTGAACACGAAGTACTAAACTGTACCAAAAAACCAATGTTGGCATACGAGGTCTAATAAAATAACCGAATCAAACGAGAAACTTACTTACTTAACGGGCTCCCGACCGGTGAATAGTCGTCTCTGTCTCACACACTGGAACCCTACATCCTCTGCGATCCCGGGCACGCTGCTTCCAGTTATCCGTACCAAGCGCTCTGCCATCCACGAAGGATTGGTCTTTAAAACGAAGGTTCGGCCTCCCTTATAGTTTCGAACCTGAGAGTTGGGAATCGAAAATCCTCTTAGCCGAGCCAAATTTAGTCGACGAATTTAGGCTTTTTGGACTACTAAGTAGGTGGACTCCTTAACAACCTCGAAATTGTTGCTATTAATAACGAAGTTTTATCCTAGGCGGTGGACGGTTTGCTGGTTTGTTTATTGATAGCATGTACCATATTTAGTCTTGTCCTCAATTACTTCAAGTCCAACAAATTTCGCTTGTTCTTCAATTTCTGTGAAAGCCTTTATCACGACATGCCGGGAGCGACCGATGATATCAATATCGTCCGCATATGCCTTCTGTGTTGACACCTGGCCTTCGCACTATATGTTGCAGAACGAGATTGAATAAAGCAAATGATAGCGCATCTCGTTGCCGAAATCTGGTTGGTCTTTACCAGGATTTGTCTCAGTGTGAAAATTTGGTCTATGTATAGTAGATCTTCCGGGCCGGAAGCCGCACTGGTACATGCCGATTAGTGTGTTACAGAAAGGCTTGAGAAGTTCACACCGTGCGTTGGATAGGATCTTATACGCGACATTAAGCTGGGATTTGCCTCGATAGTTCTTGCAAGACATAGGATCGCCTTATTTTTAGATGGGGTATACGGAACTCATAGTCCAGTCATCGGGCATGCTTTCTTCCACCCATACTTGGTTGATAATTTGGTGCATGCGCCTTACCAAAGCATCGCCACCGTATTTGAAAAACTCCGTTGGTAGGCCATCAGAGCCTGCGGCCTTGTTGTTCTTAAGTTTTTTATATAGCTAAGCCGACTTCGTCTATACTGGGTAGTGGAACTGGTTCTTCATAGACTGGATGTGGGTTCTCTTCTTGCCCTATCACGCTCTCTACTCAATGCCCTTTTAGCAGCTGCAAGAAATGCTGCTTCACCACATCTACTACCCCCTGTGATTCGGTGACTAGGTTTCCTGTCACATATGTTCCGATCTTGAAGCCAGCCACCAGTTGCTTAGCCTTCTTGTAAAACCTCCGGATGTTGTTTAGATCGCGGGACTCTTCAATCTCCTTGAGGTGGGAGGCTGCGTAGGCCCTCTTGTTTCTACGCAGGATCTTCTTCTCATGGCTCGATACTCTTCTTTCTCTGCCCTTGTTTTCCGCTGCAGCGTTTTCTTATGTGCATCTTCGGTCACCTTTTTCCGGTACACGCATTAATCATCATACCACGGGCTCTTTCTCTGGGGTGGCTGGTACCCTACAATGGTTTCGGCTACCTCCTGATTTCGCGATACTGGCACCACTGATTCTTGGCATTGGAGATAGCACAGTGGAGAGTTTCTCAATCAGGCGCTCTCTGCAGACTATGGCTACTCTAGGTGTGCTAAGCAAACGAGAAAACTAAGCAAAGAAAAATCCAACAACAGTATCTATTGCCCTATACGAAATCAAATATCCGCTATTTGATAAATATTGTGATAACCATTTAAATGTGAGCAGCGACATCTAGATTTACATAGCAGAGAATGTCGATACTCGAAGAGCAGAAGATTTCGATACTTAAATCACAAAGTCTCGACCATTTATGACTGGAGAGTGGAATCGAATTTTCTAGTAAATTGGAAATTGTATGGGACGCTGGATGGCGAGGATTGTTCTCGAAGTATGTCATTCGAGTATAAATACCAGCATCCCCAAGATATGTAGGTCAGTTCATCAGTTGAATTTGAAGTGTTAATTAGGAGAAGTGATTAAGTGGTTTAAGTAAAAGATAAGAAAAGTATAAGCGGTTAAGAAATTGGATTGAATTGAGAGAAACAATTAAATAGTAAATTGTAACTGTACTGAATAAAGCGATTTGTATTGTATTGTATATTTTCGATAAAAAAAAAACACAGACACAACTTTTCACTTTGAATAATTTGGATGTTTATTTAAGCACTGCAGTATAACGAATGAATCAAGAATACAAAAAATGGTATACAAACATAAAAAGCATTTAGTAGGGAATTCCCCATAAAATTCAAATATGTATAGCCTACTAGATTTCAGTTGAAGAAAAAGTGATGCCAATGTAACAAATACAAATATTTTATTTTGTTTAAAGGTGCAACCTCAATATCCGCCCTCAAAATATAAATATTTTAGTATTGTAAAATGTTTATGTGGGCACAAATGATAGAACTTATTCTTTTCAATAGAAATCCCTTTATTCAGTACAGTTACAATTCACTATTTAATTGTTTCTCTCAGTACAATCCAATTTCTCAACCGCTTATACTTTTCTTATCTTTTACTTAAACCACTTAATCACTTCTCCTAATTAACACTTCACATTTCACTTTAGAACTGATTTGCATACCTTGGGGATGCTGGTATTTATACTCGAATGACATACTTCGAGAACAATCCTCGCCATCCAGCGTCCCATACAATTTCCAATTTGCTAGAAAATTCGATTCCACTCGCCAGTCGAGACTTTGTTATTCCAGTATCGAAATCTTCTGGTCTTCGAGTATCGACATTTTCTGCTCTGTGAATCTAGATGTCGCTGCTCACATTTAAGTGGTTATCACATTGCTCCCTCCCTACAGTTGTTCGTCCGAACAACTTCGTCATTCAGCATCCCGTTGAAATGACACATTCTATCCAATGGACCACTTTCAATTTTCCTCGATTCCCACGCTGGATCCGGTAGACAACGTCATTACCACCTTGTATGGACCTTCCCAGTCCTGTTACAATTTTGGTGACTTGCCTTTCTTACGCTGAGGATTATACAGCCAGACCAGATCTCCGTCGTTGAAACCGGAAGATTTCGCCTTGATATCGTACCTAGTCTTCATGCGGCTGCTTGCTAGCTTCATCTTTTCTCTGGTGTGTTCATGCAATTTATGAATCTGCGCAAGTCATTCACGTAGTCGTTCACCTCTTTGGGCTCCATCGGTGGGGATCCGAATTTTGCTTCACTCCGCAACCGAATTGTTTGACCAAATAAGATCTCGGATGGTGTGTGCCCTGTTGAGTTATGGACCGCGTTTCGGTAGGCCATTAAGAAGAGGGGTATGTGTCGATCCCAATCCCGCTGGCAGTTGCTGACATCTTGCTGACAACCTTAGATAGATGCTCATTCAAGGTCCGATTGAATCGCTCGACCATTCCATCAGATTGAGGGTGTAGTGGCGTTGTCCTTGTCTTTCTTATTCCCAAATATTGGCATATTTCCTGGAAGACTTTTGATTCAAAGTTTCGCCCTTGATCAGAGTGCAGCTCCATTGGGACCCCAAATCTGCTCACCCAGTTGTTGACTATCTGTTCGGCTACGGTCTTAGCCTCTTGATTTGGGATGGCAAAAACTTCCGGCCACTTACTGAAGTAATCCATGACTACGAGGGTATATCGGTTTCCATTAAAGGTTTCGGGAAACGGCCCAGCGATGTCGATGGCTATTCGTTCGAAACGTGCTCCGACGTTGTATTGTTGCATTTGTCCATGTGGCTTTACTTTTGGACCCTTGGTAGCCGCACACCTTATGCACTTTTTGCACCAATTCTCGACATCTTGTTTAGCGCTTAGCCAATAGAAACGTTCCCTTACCTTTTCCAACGTCTTGTTTATTCCCAAATGGCCTCCTGAGCTTCCGTCATGTATTTCATGGAGTACTTGGTTGACTCTGGACCGTGGCACAATTAGCTGCATACGAGATGTTGTCCCATCTGCACTTTCCCATTTTCTCTTCAGCAATCCATCTTGCACAAAAAGCGAGTCCCACTGTGCCCACTGTCTTTGAATCTAGATGTCGCTGCTCACATTTAAGTGGTTATCACAATATACAGGTATACATATTTCGAAGTTTTTTTCTTCTTAGGAATTAAAACAATTGAACATTTTTTACAGGGAAAGCTACTGACAAAACTGAGCAAAATTTATTGAGAGCAGGCAATTAGTGGGAAAAAGCCACAAAGTTTACATCAATAATTTATTTAATTCAGTGCAATTACAACACAATTTACAAAAGGAAGGAATTCTGATATGTGGTACAGCACGAAAAAACCGAAAAGCATTTCCAAAGGATTTATTGATTGACAAGAGGATTAAAAGGGGTGACTCTGATTGGCGAATTACGGATACTGGCATTGTTGCCCTAAAGTGGATGGACAATCCATTTTCTTAGTAATTTCCATAGTCCCGGATATGTTGAGCACATTTTGACGCAAAAAGATGGATCACAATCGCAGTTTATGTACATGAAATTGGTAAAATACTACAACAAGCACATGGGTTATGTTGACAAAAGCGATATGTACAAATCATGCTACGAAATTGACAGAAAAAAACGTTTTTGGGTGATATATAAGCATACCTACGAAGGCTATAACTTGCGCTGGGAAAAAGGAAAATGAATAAAGTACATCCTTTAGTAGTACATCCATTATAAAGAACATGAGCATAGGTGATTAATGGTGGTACCAGTCATTATTAGCTTTATATCAGGAAGAAGGTCGAAATCGAATGTTTTGTTTGAATACGGTATGAATTGTGGCTTATTTGGATTAAGCAGACGACCATTTAAAACCGACCACTTGTTTATTTGCTCCAGATCCTCATTAAATTGGAGAGCAAATTCGTTTAGGTCTTCCATTGGACGAGCTAAGTGAAGCTGAACATCATCTGCATAGAGGTGCACTGATGAATTTTTGCACACAGTTGGGAGGTCATTTATGAAAAGACAGAATAAAATCGGTCCCAATATCGATCCCTCAGGTGCCCCTTGTGAAACAGGTTTTTGAGTGGAAAGTTTTTCGACGTTGCAACCTTCCAAAAAGAAAACTGCGAAGAAGCTTACAGCCCTATCAATGAAATCGAAAAAGTTTGTTCAAGAATGTTAACCATGGTCGTGGAGCAGCTGTATTTAGCTTGAAAACCAAACTGACGTAGAGTAAGTAGCTGATGTAGTGATAAGCAACGATGTGACACCCCTTCAGGCAACTCTTCATAATTGGATAAAGGCGCTAGTATATGACGGGTTATAAATGAGTCGTACTAAGACCGAACTAGAAATATGCATTGTCGTTTCGTTGAATGCTTAAACCCATATACCAGCTATGTATTTAGAAGGCGTCATCATACAGTTCAAAAACCCGAAATACTAGAGTTTTATCGGAAACCATCAGAGATATGTATTATGATTTCAATATCGCACATGGCTTAAATATCGTGAAAAGTCGGCAATATTTTGTGAAGATGAGCCGTGCAGGGTTGGATCGTCCACAGAAGTACAAGGATAAAATAGTAGCTACGGTGATGGAAGTGTTATTAGGTTCTACCAGATGAAATGTCAGATTTTATAGTAAAAAATTAAAAGTCAATACAGTGGATTCCGCTTATTTGGGACACATCGGGCTAGATTGTTTAGAACGAACGCTAGAACGAAGTAAAAAAAACACTAATAAATATTTACATTTTACATTTACCATTTATTGAAAAAATATGAAAAAAAAGAAGAACTCAAATACAAACTTATTTCACATCTAATATCCTAGATATTTGTCGATGGTCCCCTGCCGAGTATTTTTAGTACTCTGTAAGTTAGTGAAATCATCACAAACATCTTATGCTGATAATGGACTGGCTTCACTGCCATCCTGCATAAAGTATCGCCGCAATTCTTGCAAGTACTTCCGCGCTTCTTGAGTGGTAGCTCGAACTGGTTCATCAATCTCCACATCACTTCCGGGATCTACAATACTTCTGCGTTATTTTTTCGTACAATTTCTTCAATACTGGCATCCTCAATGACCTCATATTCACAGTGACATTGCAGGTCCCTGTCAATGGACAAAAACTCTTCATGGTTTGTAACGCGATCCAGTGGATAGGTACTTCAAATATCAGGTAGACCTGGTATAATTTTTTGACTTACATTTTTGATACCGCAGTGAGAAAACCAGTTTTGAATTGTTGAGCAGATTATTTTTCTCCAGCTATCCGCAACAAATTTTACAGCCTATAGAACATTCACCTTTGCGCTAACTTTTCTAGCATTTGTTGATGTTGTTGAGATGCACCAATCTTTCGCTATAAAAGTTCTTAAATTTTTTTCCCATTTTCAGTGGTTGTATTAAAGATGTAGTGTTTGGACTAAGAAATTATATTTTATTATTTTTTAAACTTACTAAAGAAAGATGTGTAGCCGAATCGTCAATGAGTAGCAGAATTCTCATTGAACTTTGTTGCAACTCCGCATCACAATCCGAAAACCATTTTCTAAAAATGTTGGCCGTCATCCACGCGTTCATATTGGCGTAATACGGAACTGATAAATTTTCTAATCTAAGATGTTTAAAGCACCTTGGCTTAACGGCTTTTCCATATATTTTCCATATTTCTTCGCGACATATTACAGCAGCACAACACAGTAACGTGATCCATTTTTTTTAACCTACGATTTCATCATGTTTATAGCTTAAAGAACTATCTGGCGTAAAATAGCCCTGTTTAATCAGGGTAGTAAATGTCATTAGGACTTCACATGGTTCGGGAAGATTACGAATCCGTACTAACTTGCTCCCCATGTCCTTTCTTAAATTTAATCTCGTGTCTGGATTTCCATCGCGATAGCCAATCATCTGTAGCATTGAAATTGGCATGACTCAACTTTGCCGCAAAATGTGTGTAAGGTGTGTGATGAATATGTCCCGAATAAACGGCTGCTGTCCGCAATAAGCGAACAAATTCATCCCTTTTTAGTTTCCGTTTTCTTTTTCATTTGTCCCAGTTAATCGGTTGTCTCGATAAAGCTATATCCCAATAAAGCGGAATTCACTGTATTTTCTTTACCTTTTCTATGAGAGAAAGGTGTCGACCTATTGTCATTGGGGATACTCCCATGCTTTGTGCAATCTCTCGCACCGATTTCGTTGGGTCCGCATCGACCGTTTCTCTTAAAACAACATCGTCAACTAACGTTTCCGGCTTCCCACGAGTTTTATTTTCGGGGCTGAAATCTCCCAAACGGAACTTTCCAAACTAACGTCCAATAGTGCGTTCACTTACCGCTACATCCTAATCCTCATTATGCCTCATTTTAAATTCGTAATGGAAGAGGGTTCCAATTTGAACCGCCGACAGCATGGTAAATAATTCCTAGAAAAAAATAATGGTACTTGCAATGAATCCTAAAATTCTCACACGTCAAGCAAACGTACCACTTTATTTAAAAAAAAAAAAAACAAAATTTAACGTTCAGGCAGACGTTCACTCGAGAACTTCTTATTTCCGACGGAGCGAATATCGGGCATTTCATGTGGTACAACCTAATAATAATGTAAGAGGATGCAACTAAACGCGACTTTATTAAAAGTACGCATATTCGTCTTCATTTTTAATAAGCGATTGTATGAAATTGACAATTCAACAATTCCAATTAGATAGCAAAGTAATTTGTTGTTAATAAAACTCACCCAATGGGCTGATCTACATACAAAAACAAAATTCACAAACACACGTTCTCTCATAAATCTGTAAGGGGGCACATACGTTGGGTAGTCAAGACAGTTCAGTGTAGCAGAGCCCGATACAAAACAGTTGGGTGCATGGGTGTGCACGTCCTCTTCCATTTTTTTTTCTCTTTCAGCGATCGTTTTCCTATATATGAATTTTTGTGAGAGCAAATTTAAGAGACTTGCTCAGTAGACTGGCGAACTGTTTTGAATAGCACTATGGTGTGGTGACTGGTGCGCCATTCTTTAGAGAATCCAAGCTGAATTTCTTCTATTTCTCTTATGCGAAAGAATTAACGATGGATAATTAATTTTATTTATTCTCATTCTGGTCGCCTGAATGTAAAGCGGCCTGTAAACACTAAAACATGGTACTAGTAAACATGGTACCAATAAAACCCGCAGACGCTGAGACCAATTCACTCCAACATAATTTAACACATCTCTCCATTTGTCAAAATTCTTGTCGAAAATTTCTTTCCAAACATCAGTATTTGGAATGTTCGCAAATTTTTCCCGATTATTTTGTGTGTTCACACGACGAAATTCACTGATAAAATGGCTTGCTCGAGTAAATGTAGACAGATGAGAGCGCAGACACTTAAACATGGTATCAGCAACACTAAACTCCGCCCACAAACATCGACAGAAATCAAACCAGTTTTGATTTTAGTGAGACCAAAAAATTGGTACGCGTACCAGCCCGCAGAAGATCATCATCAGCTTAAACTTGGTTTGTTTTACGTGTTTACTAGTACCATGTTTTAGCGTTTACAGGGCGCTTTAAGGTCGTTCGTTTAAGGGAAAAAGATGAATTGCAATTGCGTAATTGCCTGATTGAGAAATCTTTTTCTCAGCTATATTCTGATGATAAATTGTAAGTTATTAATTCTGGTCGGCCAACACAACCTCTTACAAATTTAACATTCGAAACTTCCACAAAAAAATAAATCATTTATAAGGTATTCTCATGAGAAAAAAAAATTATGAATTTAAGTTTTGGCTATTTTGTTGGCCTCCTTTACTTCTTTTATGTAATCAAGACAGAAGTGTTTGGACTTCAGGCTACTCCTATCTAAACTATTTTATTGTTGCTTCAAATAAACATATCGTTTTCCAAGCCCATATTAATTGTTGCGCTGTACTAAAAATATTCGGCACCACCCACATGGTCTTGGTAATTGATCAACAAAAAAGGTATCAATTTCTCGTCACAATGAAACAGGCAAGCTGTGGATAGATAGATGCTGTGTGGTTTTTGAGCTTCCAAGAGCTATCACTTCAACGAGTAGAATCTCAAAATAAGGGAAATTATGTTGAGATTTTACATTTAATAGCCAAATATGACGCAACATTTGCAAGCCATTTACAGTTTAATCCAGATAGAGTTTTTATGTGAACAAAACATCCATTAACATTCAAAATGAGTTAATAAGTTCAGTTTAAAGTGTCTTTCCAGCTAAAATCGAGAAAGATTTTAATACTGCATCCGTATTACAGAAATGCTGGACAAAACAAAGGTCCTGTTCACATTGGCGCGGGCAGGAAGATTGTCCGAAAGAGAGGGAACGCTTTTTATTGAAGTGGGAAGAAGAAGGGTTACTTCCACCGAGAATCCATTTCTAAAGTGGATTCTCGGGTGCAACACATTGTTTTTTTCCATATCGTTCCATTTTTGACGTATTTTTTCATTTTAGTTTTGATCGTTGATGAGAAAGGAAGTGTGAAGAATGGGAAATTTAAAAATTAAAAATGCTCCGATTCAAGTGTTCCACTTGTCAAAAAGTCTTTCAACCCCATGAAAATGTGAACACGACGTTCATGGTGATGACTTTCATCCCGTCGCCAATGTAAACAGGCACAAAGAAGTCACAATTATCGGTAGTCTTTCGGTACGCTCATGGTATCGGAAAAAAAGGCTTTACCAGTTTTGCGATATAAGCGATAATAAAACGTTTACAAATTGGGGTGAAAAACTTGTAGCTCAAACCTACGATGGAGAGTTGAATTGAACCCAAACTCAGGTGAAAACTGAGTTACAATATTCATACAATATTAATACAATGCACATGAATTTGATCAATCGATACGAGCAGAAGAAACTTGAGAGAACCTTGAAGAAAATTTGAATAATTTGTTAGTCCCCACCTTTTGTTTTGTAACTTGAATTGAGTTGAATATTATTTCTAAAGTAAAATAGTTATAATAAAATGAAAGCATAAACAAGTGTAAAATTATTTGTCAGCCGCCTCCAACATTACACATGTGTTAAACCTTGTTTTACTACAATCGGTTAATTTTCTCCGGGAAGTGAAATTTTTTTTATAAATTCGTCTAGCTTGTCCGCTTTTTTCTCTCAGTCTACCAAAATAACTTTTGTTTTGACCAAATAGTAAGAAAGAGACTTCCCACCGTCGCACATAGGAGTAAAAATTTGATTTTCCAAAATGTAAAATCAAGAAGTACAAGCTTGGTATAGCGGATCTTAAATATACTCGTACATGGGTCAATGTGTTGCAGTTTTTTTCTTTTTCTTACATCGTCTGTTGTGATAAAATGAGTTCAAAATTAACAGTTTGAATTTACTGCATTTTTCTTTGAATGCATGGGATTTCGGCAGTGTTTTTCAGTTAGTCCGCTTTCATACGTCGCATGTTTCGTAAGATTCAAGAGAGTGCAAAAGGGAGGGATAATGAAACAAAAAATACCCAATTAACCAAATTCCCACTGCCTGTGGGTAGTCCGCTTTCATACGTCGCAAGTGTGTTTAGCGCAAGTTCTGGTTATTTTCTTTTGAATTGTCATTCAGTGATGCGAGCAACTCTACATGAAGACTTTCCCCTTCTTTGATTTTGCATGTTATTTGACAGTTCTCTTTCATTTCATCTTTGGCGCTCAGTATTTCATAATTGAAAATGAGCCCGCTTGTTAATTCTTTGGTCCATTTCAGTTCATCCACCATACTGAAATGTTGTGCTCGTAACAACAGCCAAAGAAATAATGAAGCAAATGCGAAAAAGAAAGAAGAAGGAGAAAAAGAAATGTCAAAAACTTGCAATGAAGATTCTACCCACAGGCAGTGGGAATTTGGTTAATTGGGTATTTTTTGTTTCATTATCCCTCCCTTTTGCACTCACTAGAATCTTTCGAAACATGCGACGTATGAAAGCGGACGTAGCAATTTCATTGCAAGTTTTTGACATTTCTTTTTCTCCTTCTTCCTTCTTTTTCGCATTTGCTTCATTACTTCTTTCGCTGTGTTACGAGCACAACATTTCAGTATGGCGGATGAACTGAAATGGACCAAAGAATTAACAAGGGGGCTCATTTTCAATTATGAAAGACTGAGCGCCAAAGATGAAATGAAAGAGAACTGTCAAATAACATGCAAACTCAAAGAAGGGGAAAGTCTTCATGTAGAGTTGCTCGCATCACTGAATGAAAATTCAAAAGAAAATAACCAGACATGCGCATTACACACTTGCGACGTATGAAAGCGGACTTAGTGATTTCGAGTAGTTGTAATATAAATATAAATATTATTTTAATGGAGAGTTCTACTGCAGATTTTGGGAAATGTTCAAAAATTATAGGAATTTTGAATATTTTTTTAAGTTTTAATGATTTTAATATAATATTCCGTGTTATTCCGTAATGGTTTGAACTTTTTAAGTTAATTCAATTGTTCGTCAACCCAATGCAAAAAGAATTGGCTGCTACTACCTGCTACCCGAAATTTTATGAACGAATTAATTTTTTTCAATTTTGTGTTAAAAAAAAACACTTTTTCTTCTTCATTTTAATTTCGAGGAGAAAAGGTACACTGGGATATGTTTTTTTGCAGCAAAAATGTAAGCAGGCCAGGTATCTGAAGGGGAAACCAAGCCAAAAAGTCAATTTACGTCTATTTTGTGTAAAAGTAAGCTTTTTAATTCATATTTTGATACATAAGCATTTTTTAGGATCATTTGGTTCGAGAGTTGTGACTAGAAAATATTTATTTGATATTATGGAAGAGAGCGGAAAAGGGGATATGAACCAAAAATTAAATTCCTTAAAAGAATTTTTACGAGTATTAAATTTTCCCTGTTCAACAGAAGATCTCCTTATTTATAAACCAAAAGTTGTTAGATTTGTGTTTGATTTAAAGCAATGATGGTCAGCCTCAAGCAGAAGAAAGGATTTTTTCTTAAAGAATAACAAAGCGTGACTTGAAGGGACTTGAAGGGACTTTCACACTCCCAATTAAGGCTGTAAGATCAATAAGGCGACCTGAAAAGCCATTTGAAGAATCAAGTGAAAGGAGTAAAAGAAGAAAAATCGAAAGCATCCGAGAAAACCTTCAAACTGAGGAATTTGCTTATGCAACCCAGATGAAATTAATAGAAACTGAGAAAACTACTGGAAAAGCTCAGAAGTACAAAGAAACATACTCTGACAGCCTTAAAGATAACTAAGAAAAATTGTCCACACTTAAGCCTCTTTCCATGTTTGTTGAAGCTGGGCTATCGCGAAAGAAGTATGAGATTGTAGCAGCAGCGAATAATGGTTTTTTTCCTTGTTACAGTATACTTCAGAAAGCTAAAAAAGATTGTTATCCAATCGAAGAATCATATACTGTAACGGAAACATTGGCTGAAATAAATCTTCAGAATTTGTTGGATCACACTGTAACTCGAATACTTATGTATATGGAGGAAGTTACAAGCAGCCTAAATGGAAGTGAATGTATGTCTCTAGAGCTCATTACAAAGTGGCTTTGTAACGGATCCCAGCAAACACAATACAAAGAAAAATTTTAAAACAGTTCTGAGTCAGATGTATTTATATTTCAAAGTTCACTTGTTCCATTGCGCTTAGTTTGTGGTTCCAAAATCATCTGACAAAACCCAACTCCATTTTCTCCCCGATTTTGCCGGTCTATAAGAATAAACTTTATTAAAGAAAGCACAGATATAACTAAAAACGAAATCAGCCATATTCAAGTAAAAATCAATTCACTCTGTAAGACTGTAATAAGCTCCAACATAGAAGTAAACATACATTGCTTTTTACATGGGAAAATTTGTAACACAGAAATGCTATGTTTGCGGATCCACTTCAAAAGAAAGCTCCTTTCAGTTTGGTTTGTCAATCGTGCATGCGCGGATCAGACTTTTTGAGAGCCTTCTGCATATTGCTTATAAGCTTCCAATAAAAAAATGGCAACTTAGATCGGAAGAAGACAAAGAAATATGCAAAAATTCAAATTCAACGGGAATTTAGAAACAAGCTTGGCCTCATTGTGGATCTATCTCGATATATACGAGTATCTCGCAATACAAATGACGGAAACACCAGTCGAAGATTCTTTAATAACCCTGAAATTGCCGCCGTAATTACAGGAATTGATTTCAATTTGGTTTTCTGATTTAAAATCATTTTGGAGGCAATTTCTAGTGGTTACAAAATAGATTCTGATAAACTTGGATCATACGCAATTCACACAGTAAGACTATATGTAGGATTATACCCATGGCATCATATGACTCCAACATTGCATAAGATCTTAATACACAGATCTATAATCATAGAAAATGCTCTTCTTCCAATTTTCCAGTTGTCGGAAGAAGCAGCAGAAGTCAGGAACAAACACTTTAGGTTAGTTTTCCATTGAAGAAAATGAAAATGAAAATAATGATAATTTAAACTTTCAGATTATATCGTCTTAACTACGCAAGAAAGTTCTCAAGAAGAGATTGTAATCGAGATGTTCTCAATAGATTGTTACTGAGCTCTGATCCTCTCATCATTTCTCTTAGAAAGCCACAATCGAAAAGAAGAAAGAAATGCTTCTTCCAGAGGATTCAAACACAACAAATTAAAGTTTCATGGGAAGAATCTAGCATCAATATCTACTGTGGCCGCCCATTTTTATTTTCAATAAAACATTCCTAAATAAATAGAAAGCAATTAAAAATTGTATTTAATTCAATAAATATTAATTTTTGTCTTAACAAGTGGTTACGTGGTTTGATTTCTTAAACAAATTAAAGATTTTAGCTTTACTTTCGTTCAAAATTTTTTTTACTGACTACGAGAAATATGGTATTTTAAAACTGAAGCATTTGAATGCCTTAAATTTTTTCCATTCTCATTTTGCATTTTTTGATTTTATTACGTTTTTTGTTTAACAATATTACAAAGAAAAGAACCGGCTAACATACCTTAGCTTAGGACTAATATAAATTTCATCAAATGACAAAACATATAATGCATGTAAAAGAGATGCAATACAACAAATATAATAATATTACGTTTATAGCGCTAGGTCAATGGGTTCTTTTCATTTCTGTCTTCTTCTTCTTAGAGTTTCAGTATGTTATAAGTTTTGTTAGGTGTTTCATGCTGATTTTTTTAATCTCTTGGTCAACTGTGTTTACTTGTAAATCACGATGGATATCATCGTTACAGATATGGTATACCATTCAACGTTGGTGATCGCGCTTAGAAATTTGTTTTGTTTTCTTTGTATATATGAAGTCCGTATTGGTTTTATTATACTCTTACAGATGAGTAATTTGTTTGTTATCGAGACGTTTGACTGGGGTCGTAGAAGCCAATATAGTTGTCTAAATTTGTGTTATAGGTGTGAATTTTGTTTTGGTAGTGTAGATATCTTGTATTGGTTTGTATTCATTGATTTTTATGTGCCACTTTGTGATCCTCTCAAGTATTGGTTTGTATTCATTGATTTTTATGTGCCATTTTCTGAATTGAATTCAATTGCTTTGTCCAGTATATGTTGTAATTTATAAGTTGTAAGCTGGAGATTGTTTCCGGAGTTTAGTAAAATTGTGTCGTCAGTAAAGGTAGCAATCATGGCCGTTTCTCCGACAGGGGCGGGTATATCTGCTGTGCAGAGTAGACAGAGCAAGTGCCCTAAGGTACTTGCCCTTGAGGTGCTTCAACTTTGATCGGGTGGATCTATGAGCATTGGTCCTTAAAGCGTACGTAGAAGCATCGGTTTTCTAAATAACTTTTTAGAAGCAAAAAGTAGTCCTTCCGAACGATGTTGTTGAGTTTGAAGAAGAGCCCCTTATGCCAAACCGAGTCGAATGTCTTAGCAGATACGCAAAATTGTTTGCCATCCATGGAGGTTAAAATCTTGTTCTGTGTTTTTGTTCGATAGTTAAGTGCTGTCTTTTGAAACCGAATTGGTGATTTAGGACTACGCTGGGTTATGTCAGAATTGGTTGAAGTCTTTTTAGCAGTAGCTTTTCAAAGACATTCGATATTACAGAAAGCAGACTTATAGTTCTATACGAAGTTGACTTGGTAGCGTCCTTCGCTGGCTTCGGAATAGCTATCACTTCTGCGACTTTTCAAAGTTTTGGAAAATGTTTTTGTCTGACTCTGCTGTTGAAGAGGTTTCGTAGGAAAATGAAGGCTAAACGCGGTAGTTCCTTCAGTAGTTTGCCAATCGGAAGATCGTAGCCAGGAGCTTTTTTGCTGTTTATCTTTATTTTTGATACAAAGTTTTATCTCTTTTGCTGTTATTTTGCTTATTTGTCTCTGGTCTGTATCGTTGTTGTGATTAAGTGGTGAAGTGTCCCCGTCGACTTCGGTGTTTGTGAAAATAGCCTCGAAGTACTTGGCAAGTAATGCAGCTTTTTCCAGGTTATCTCTAGCCCATGTGTTGTCTAGTTTCTTGATGGGTGGGTGATGTTGGGTCCTGTTCGTCATGTGTTGACGTTAGATTATTGAGGTAGTTGGAGAGGTTCTTGTTCTGAATTTCCTTAAGTTTGTGTTTTAGATCTTTGGTTATCTTGTTTAATTTGGTTTTGTCATTTTGTGCTCGAGTCATCTGGCATCTTTTCCTTTTGTCTGTATGAGTTTTTTAATATGTGGAGTCGAAGAAATATTGTTAGGTTTGTGTTCTATTGTGGGCGTTGCTCTATGCGCTTCTTCGTTGTTATTCATGTATATAATCGCTCTTCCAATATTGCTTTGTGATTTGAGGGGAATGTTAGTTGATAGGCTTTTATCTAAGTGGTGTTGGAAAGTGTCAAAGTCAGATTTCGAGTTGTAGAGCTTGTTGTGTTCAGTTACTTTTATTAATTGTGAGGAATATTCAATGGTTATGGGTGAAGGGTTTGAGGAACGATTAAAAGAGGACTTGATGTTTATATTGGCTGCGTTTATGTTTTTGGCTATGCAGAAGTCGATAAGGTCAGGGTTTTTCTTCATGTCTGTAGACCAGTAGGTGGGTTCATTAGAAAGTGTGGCAGTGTTTTCAGATAGTTGTCATATTCGGAAGTAGTTATTTGGTGCTTAGGTGGACAATAGATTAAGATAGATTAGATTAATAGATAGATAGATTAGAATAGATGGAGATTGGATGTAGTCAGCTTGAAATTCGTTAAATTTTAGTAAATTCAGTATTTGCTGATTATTATTGCGGCTCCTACAAGTCCGGTTCCATCTGGATGATCTCTGTTGAAGGTTTCGTAGCCAGGGAATTTTATTTTTGTCCTCGCTGATGGGTTCTAGCAATGAGCATTATGTCGATTTGATTGTCTTTTAAGTATTGTTTGAGTTCGAGGTAATGTTGGTGGAGTCCGTTTGCATTCCATATGGTGATTTTGGTCAGCTATCATCTTATCCAGTAATAAGTAATGTTAGGGTATTTATGTTTAATTCTTTTATGTCAGATGTTTGTTCCATGTCTATGCTTGATAATTTTCCTGTTGGCATTGGAGATCGAGGTGGTTGAAATAAGGGTGTTTGTCTTTGCTTACAATATGTAAATACAATAGTTGATAGCGGCTGTGGTTGGAGGACTTGTTTTGGTTGCAGTCCTTTTGCAGCAGCGTCTGCATAACTTATGTTCGTTATTGTGGTAGTTGTCTGTCTTTATTTGCCTTTTAGCTTGGTTTCGGTTTATTCATCTTTATTTATATTTTCTCTTGGGCAAAGGGGGGGAAAGTGTTGAATCTTGAGAGCCTTGTACACTTCGCACCCTTTATAGTTTGCGATATGATTACCCCCACAGAGGGCACATTTGGGGTTTTTGTCTTCTTGTGTCAGTTGGCATTTGAAGGTCTTTTCCTGATTTTTCCATTACTATTTTTTGATTTTATGAAGCTGAGAAATTAACTTAATGTGTTTTTTAAATGTTTCTTTATGTTTCCATAAGGGATATACCTAATATGCACGATATTAAAACACTTTTTCGGAAAGGAATAAAATGCTAGAGAAAATTATCAGCTCTTGCAATTATTTCCATTTCTTAAAGAATTGAACTTTTATACAAGAAAATGGCTTTTGTATTCTATTTCACTAAGCATGTACGTATATCTGTAGTAAAAATCTTAAACGAATAAAAAATAAAGAGAACAAAAAAAATTGGATCGTTGTCTATAACGTCCTGGTCGTAATCCTGGAATAAAACTAAGAACCGTATTGAAAACACTGTGGCACGACACTGGGCATTGTGATCAACGCAGGTCGTCGGAAAATCGTCGTCGTTAACGAAGTTTCTGTCATAAAATAGAGCAGCTTGTAGAAAGGTTGTAAGGTTAAAATTTTACCAATCCCACAGTGTGAATGCAGATCCGTGGGAGGAATTTGTAGTATAAAATTTAGTTTAACCAAAACAAAACGTTGGAAATGTTAAAAAAGTGTTTTCGCTGTTCTTAAGAAAAAAGAGGTCATGAGGCGACGATGACAACCCATGTGGCAGACAATCGACATCAACAATTGAAAACACGGCGCTGATATCAAAGATTTTCTGGTTATAAACCACAAATTCACCATCAGTTTATGAGTACATCAAGCGAATGAATAACGTGCTTCAAATGAGCCAAGACCGAAGAAACCACATCATTTTCAGTCAAAAAGAAGGCGATTCTCACTGATTCTCATGGATTGCAATGGTGTTGTGCATCAAAATTTTCTTCCTGAAGGAGAGACTGTCAACAATGAGTATTATTTAAGAGTAATGAGACCTTTGACAGGTGAATTTTGTAATACGATAACGCCCCATTTCACAAAGCATTGAATATGCGTGCAATTATTGCCAAAAAGAACTACGATCCAACAACCACCAAATTCACCTGATCTGGCACCGAGTGACTTTTTCCTGTTAGGCCAACTCAAAACACTGCTTCAGGGAATGCGTTTTAACAGCCGAGAGAACATAATGGAAAAACCACTCAGCACACTGAAGACTATACTGAAAATCGAGCGCCAGCGATGTTTCAAGGGCTGGATTAAACGCTTGCACATACGCGTTGGAATCAATTGGGATTATTTTGATGGCACAAATATTGATTTAAATTAATTAATTTGTATTTAATATTTTTGAAATACATTCTAGGTTGTAAGTTGAATATTTCAGTGACTAATAAAAGAAGATAGAAGAAATAAATTCGAGCTACTTACACTTTTCCTGCTTAATTTGTACCCCATCTTCGAGTTCCTTGTCTTCCATAATTGTGGTCAGTTTTGTCAGCATGCTTTCCGTATCCGTTGTGGCAACTCGATCTTTGGGCTCCAATGTGGAATTAAATACCGCCATCTTCTGTTGCAAGTCATTTGCAATCTAAAAAATTAAAAGCTCATATTATTGGTTTAACTGAGATAACAAATAACACCTCACCTGCATCAGTTTTAGCAAACACTCCTGATGTAATGTTAAATCTAATTTTGCAAAGTTTATAACAATCAGTTGTTCAGTTGAGTTGTATTTGCTGTTGAACTCGGGAGTCTTCTTATTCACCTAGAAATGATAAGAAATAGTTGATGCCAAGTCAAAAAACTTAAAAACTTGACTTACCATTGTGTAAGAAATCGTTAACAAATATTCCAGCTCTGTATTCGTTCGTGGGGTATCGATTATACTGAGTACATTATTTGTCTTTTCATAACTATCATATTGAGTGAGGTTAATAGCTCCAAGTCTTGAATAAGAATAATAAGAATTATTATACAACAAAAGAGATACAAAAACAAAGAAACTAAAGTTTACTTACTTAGCAGTGGCTACAAGTTCATAGGTGCGTTGTGCCATATATCCTTCCAATTGCAAAACTTGAATTGACAAAATTTTATCATCCTCGTTTAGAGGATGACTATCTACTGGAACGACAACTTGAGTTGGGGAATCATTAAATCCATCAGGAGCCATCTCTTCGACTGGTGTTCTAAATTTATCCGATGGCGTCTCGTCGTACTTTTCGTGATCATTATTTCTCCGCTTATACAATGTTACTCCGAATTCTAAAAATAAAGAAAATAATTAAATACTGGAAGGAATAATATGCCACCTATTCACTTACCTTTAAGCGCGAATTTAATTTCCAAATTAGTATACTGAACTATTTCAGTCGACAACTCATCTGGTTTTGGTTTATTTGATTTAACCTTAAGTATCTCCGAATCGATGAGCTTAGCCACAGAGGCTCGAGATGATGCCACCAAACTAGCACTCTTTTTCAGTGTCGATGGTGGTTCATCTGACTCTGGCAATGGTATACTTGTAACAATATTTAGAGCTTCAAATATACGATCCTCAGTAAGATTGAGATTCACCGATGGAATAAGAACTAAGAATAAGAAAATGATTAAACTTTTCTACTCACAAAATCACCACATCTTACTTTCGACTTTTGTTTTGGGTAAACGAGGATCATCAGAAATCACACAAACATCAGCTCTTACTATCACTGAGGTTTGTGGCAACACATGCATGTCACATTGAAGTCCTCGTGTAAGAACATCTTGCCAGTTTTCTCTTGGTTTTGCCACCATAACTTGAACATCTTCTAGGACAACTTCAAAGGTATCGTAAGACTTTGCCATTATAGATCGCAAAATTTCATCATGATCGCGGCCAGCCACAAACATATTAGCAACGTTGCCTTTTGCACCTCCACGTGGTGATGTTGTTACCCGTAGCGTACCCAGACTCACAACAATTAGTGACGAATCGCCTCTGTGTTTTTAAAATATGAAGGAGAGGAATTAGGAGTGAATGACATTTGATACTATTATACTACGTGTATTGCTTACGGTAGGTATTTTCCTTTCACTGGGAGAATTACAGTGTTTGGCATGAATTTGATGTCCAACTCAAGTATATCATGCTTGTCGACAATGTATTGCATTCCAGTTGCCGAGCGCTCCTTAAAGTCAGCCATTCTTTCAGATGCCGCCTCCTCAATTCTAAAAAAAAAGGAATGCTAAGAATTCAGCCAGGGGATCCAATGCTAACAAATTTGAACACCTACTCGGACAAATTAACAGACTTTGGTGGTGAGAATGCTTTAACCAATTCCAAGATTGAGTCTGAATCGTAAATGATTTGAAGGGGTCTGCTATGAACCTTTAGCCGTTGGTCACATCGCTAAATATTACAAAAATTTATCAACTACTGTCTGTTTGTAATATCTATCTATCTATCAACAAACCTTGTCTAATGGATTTGTCTCAAACAACACTTCCAATAGGCTGTGCTCATCTGTTAACTGAGATCCAATTAGAGTGGGTAAGTACTCATCCTTTTTGCAACCGGTTAGCTTCATCTCCTTCACCTGAGCATTCACACTAAAACCAGAATGATTACACAATAAAAAATGTAAAACCAACAACTAACAATAATGGGTATACCGAATAGCATTTGCTGCAGGTCTTTGTACTACACTACACGTGGCCAACGTAAAGTTCATGAGCAGTATTGTCTTATGATGCGATGTGTCAGATGTATCAATAGTCTTTCCAATAACATTCATATCATCGTAGACGCCAATTTCAAAGGCTTCAAGCGAGAAATTCATCTTGATAGCTTCATAGCGTTCAGGCATTGCTTCGTGTACGGCGTTCTCATGATAACCAATCGCTTGATACAGTTTTTCCTTCTCTGCATCTGTCATAGCAGCTTCGAACTTTTTCACTAAAATATTAACTCTTGTTAATCATTACCAATCGATATTGTCTACGAATTTAGAACAAACCAATATTATTGGATGCATCATCATCGTTTGCTTCGGCTTTACCCCACCACCCACTGAACCAGCCTTTTTTCTGTCCTGCTTTTCTTTCCTCTTCTTGTTTCATTTTATCGACCTATTGAATAAATAAAAATTAAAAATAAAAATGATCTCATATATTATGAGCACATACCTCTAATTGAACCCGATTGTGAATTAAAATTAAGTTGAAGGTGTCCAACTTCTGTTCGCAGAGGGTGCAAGTCTCGATTAAAGCTGCTGTCGGTTTCTTGCAGAGCTTCTTTTCTTTTAGAGACTAAGTAAGACGAAGTTAATAGTTTTATACAATTGTTAGTGTCTCAGATATGTCTTACTGTAGCATATGTGTTACAAAGTTCACGGTGTTGCCTAATGTACTCCCAACACCAGTATCGAGCTTTTTTTCGAATGTCTTCTTCCAAAATAGATGTTATCGCAAAGTTCCACCATTCTTTGTAGTGACCCTTATAAGCTGAAAACAAATTTGATTTAGTGCTGACCTATTTAAAATTTTGAAAAATGTTTACATGTATTGAATGGACGATATTTTCTGTAGGGTTGTCCTAGCTGCAATCGATTCATTGAATCACCTAGTTTCATTATATCCTGTGGAAAAAAAAAAGAAGATCTGAGGTAAGTTTATGCACGTGCACGTTCGTTATACTGGATTTTTAAGCACTTTCGTTAACTGAGTTAGGAGCATTAAAGAAAGGGTTTTCCATTCTCACATTATTATAACACAAAACACTATATAGCAGCACAGAAGAAGGAAGGTTTCATATAAGCATCATCACATAATACCTATACAGAAACCATGTGTTTGTGTAAAAACAAAGGATCTATGAGTTTAGATGATTGCGGATTACACCACTACGACGAACGATCTGGAAGACAGAATGTGTTCTTATTGGGGTGAATAAACTTTCATCATCTAAGTTTGGGCACTTCAGTAGCTGCAGTAATAATCTATGAAACGAACGGAAAAATGCATAGGTTCGTCGCTCCATCTCTTCCATGGTTCAGTACTACCAACAAGTAATCACCTTATATTGAATACAAGTATGGTAGGAAGATTGCCAGATAGAAAATATTATCATAAGTTTAGATGTCGCCGATGCCAAACAGTGAGTATGACTTTTACATCGACACTCGCAAAAGTTTCAGACCAATTAGTCTAATTTCCTTCCATGCTGAAGAGCATGGAAAGAACAGATGAGCTTCATTGTTTTTCAAATGTATGCTCTGTCCAAGACGCAACATGCTAACCAAAGTGGAAGATTCTCCAAGACTGCACTTCAAAATCTATAGGACATAATTAAATAAGGACTCGAAAAGAAAGAACATTTTCACTGCCATTTTGGGTGAAAACTCACTTGTTTTAACTGCGAATGCAGTTATAGCGACCAATACGTTATAGCGAGAAGGGTCTATGGTGCAAGTTCATTGACTATCTGTTTAACGATCTCAATGGTTCTAATGCTTACGCCCAGGCACTATGTACCTATGCTGTCTGTCTAACTATCTGCTTGAGAACGCAAGCAGTCCTAGACGTGATGAACGGTAAACCAATTCTAAATTTTTACTTCATACCTGCGCTTAGTATCGTCGGTGTTTGTATTTTTTGTGTTTGACTTTTTTATAATGACACGGAAATTTAGAGTGGATGTAGTCAATATTCGCGAGCTTAAGAGCAACCACTTTTCTGCGTATGTTCACATCTGTAAATACAGACCAGCTGTTTTGGCACTTAGTGAAACACAAGTAGATCCCCGCCCACAAACTACAGATCACTCTGATCTGAAGCTACTTGGCTACGAATTAGTGCCATTATTCTTCTCTCACCGCGGTCTCGCCATTTACGTGCGTAGTGATGTAGCTTACCAAAATCCACCACAATGCAGTCCCTGTTCCAATCCGGAAGTCAATTTCATGTGGTTAAAATTCCATCTCCGTAAACAAATTATCCATCACTGCTTTATTTACAGAAGCCCCAAACTGGACAGCAATTCGACCTTTAACGAGTTCGATGCGCTGTCTGAATCCAAAAAATTGTATCCCTGTATCCTCCCTCATACTGATATCGATATACAAATCAATATACACAATTCTGGGTGGCTTCGACATTCTGGACAAACAACATCCGATCTTTGCTGCGGAAAACAACTTCACGCAGCTTCTAAATGAGCCCACGCGAATACCAGACGCGAATACCAGTCATACCGCCAACACCCTGGACTTGTTTTTAACTTCTCACCCTGATAAGTGCACCGTTGATGTGCTCTCCCCTCTAGGCTCGTCGCACCATTGTGTCATATCAGCTAATTTCTCGTACACCGACCACACAGTTAGAGAAAAAATTCCTAAAAGACCCGTATGGCAATACGAGAAAGCCAACTGGAGCGGTCTTAACTGCTTCTTTAGGAATTTTTACTGGTCGTTATGTTTCCTCGATAACGACGTGGATGCCGCTGCTGATATTATCACAGACACCATTCTCTTTGGAATGAGATCCTTTATCCCTCATCGGATGAAGAGTATCAAACCAAAAGAAAAGGCCCGGTACGACTCAAGCTGTAAAGAGGCTATCAGGGTTAGAGAAATGTTTTTTTCGGTCCTTCAAGGCTAACCCGATCGAGGTAAACCGAAAAAAGTTTAAAAGAGCCAGGAATGACTGCAAAGTCTTTCTCAATGATGTGAAATTTCAATACGACCAAAAGTTGAGGCAAAAAATACTACAATGTCCTAAAGATAGTAAAAGCTGTTGGTCATTGCAATGGGACGAATCTACTTTCGCACTCGTGTAGTAGCAAGAGTACTTAAAGATCTCAACATACACAAATCCGCTGGTCCAGATGGTATATCGACCCTTCTTCTGAAGATTTGTTCTTCTACGCTGGCAAAACCACTGCGTAAGCTTCTAAGGATTAGAAATTACCGTAAGAAACGTTCAATTCAAGTTGTCTTGGATGGTCAAGTCAAGTTGTCAAGTCTGATATCCATAAAATAAATGCTGGTGTGCCCAAGGGCTCCGTTTAGTCTCCGACACTCTTTTTAATTTTCATCAACGATCTCTTGTCTGTTACTTCTAATCCAATATATTCCTTTGCTGACGACAGTTCTCGCTGCTTTTCATATTCGTTCCCGGACTCACGTCCCTGCTCTTCCGCTGTAGAACGGGAACGGCAGCGTATGTTAAGCTCAATAAATTCCGATATTCCGATAGCAGTATAACCAATTGGGGAACTATCAACAGAGTGGAATTTAATGCTTCCAAAATACAATCCTGTCTGCTGTTGTTAAAGCGAAATTTAAACACTCAGCCATTATCCATGAACGGCACTTGCATCGTCGAAACCGAAAAACTTTCCATTCTCGGTATGTGTGTCAATGACAACTTACTTTGGAATAACCACATATTCGTTGTCGCCAAAAATGCTGCGAAATGTCTAGATTTCCTCAAACGATGTAAGAAATACTTTTCCCTTCTGAGCTGGCCTCGATATATAAGGCATTCATCCACCCAAAATTGGAGTACAATGCACACATTTGGTCTGGTGTGACTAAAACATCTCTGCACCTGCTAGATAAGATTCAAAATCGTGCGATAAAACTCATAGGTGATGCTAACATCACAAAGTCAATGGACACCCTCGAATACCGACGAAATGTCTCGTGTCTCACTTTGTTTTATCGCTATTATCACCATCAGTGCTCCATTGAAATCGCCAGTAGCATTCCGCCTCTTCAAACCTTTAACCGTAACAGCCGTCTCGCTATGAATGCTCATCAGTATACCCTCAAGCCCACTTTCGGACCTACTCTGAAATATGAATATCGAACAACTCGCTTGTGGAATGCCCTGCCGAGCTCTCTTTTTCCTAGTCATTATAATATTCAGACATTTAAAACCATCGTACATCGGTACCTATCTTTCTGCCCTCCCTAATTTTCCTTCGCCCGCGCTGTGTGCAAACATTTTAAGGGTACCTTAACCCCTTGAGCGCTCGCTACTTTGTAAAAAAAAAAACATTTGGTGCACTAGAAATGTC
The DNA here is from genome assembly GCA_949129095.1 of Volucella bombylans. NCBI lineage: Eukaryota > Metazoa > Arthropoda > Insecta > Diptera > Syrphidae > Volucella > Volucella bombylans. Next base: position 94,399,984 of record OX422141.1, on the reverse strand, counting down.
AGTCAGTACTCTCTCAAGCCTGCGGTTGTTGTCTTTATGGAAAGGAGAAAGCTAAGTGACCTAACTTATCTAGTGCATAAAAGTATTGTCATCGGTTTTTTGGCAGTGTTTCGGTTTCGATAAGATCTACGTGGCTATGGCAAGAGCAATTGTATCTTATGCACACAAAAATATCACTGTTTTCACCAAGCTTCAAAGAAGGGTTTTCGGGTACTTGGGACATAACTCTGTTCTACATGAATATTGGTAAGATATCATAAGATGTAGATACATGATTCGGTGTAAGACAAGATAAGCACTATCGCAAATCGGGTGTATCAGGTGTATGGCCTCTGTCAGCTTTCATAAAAACGATAATTGATGAAAACTAAGTGACTGGGTGTCGTACGATTAGAATAGGTACCAGCAGCGTCGATCTGGCGAAACCCAATGTTGTAACTATGACAACATATTAATCTTTCTCGTGGTAACCAGCAGTTACTGGTATCTTATAAGAATTGAACAAGAGAAAATAGCATCGTTATAATTTTCTGTAAGAAATAACTGAACGTCACAAGGAGAACGTATGATAGATGAATAGGAGTGTCGGAATCAACGGTAGTATCAAAAGCAGCAAACTCCATATATTTAAACGAATTCGGAGCTAAGTTCAGAAGGATTTTTCAGGACTAATCAGGGTTCTAAAATACAGATGATGGCGGGTGGATGGAGCATTCTATTCACATATGTCATTACAGGAGTTTCCATCTTCCGATCGAATGCCTGATTACAATCTGCATCATGGATTAATTTGTTTAAATCTGCCACGCTCAGGCTTCCCAAAGGAAATAGACGACGTCACAAAAAAAAGGTTAAAATGCCTATGCAACTTATGCACTCGACGGCGTAAATGTATTTTCTATTCGTTTTGCCACGGCAAACAATAAATCGAAATAAAATAAAAACTAAATCTAGAGACATTGACGATTAAAATTCGAAAGAGTTCTTGATGTTTTACATGTTGGAGTAGCGTAGAATTTTCTTCATAGGCGTTAATGAATTTTTCTGGATCCTCTATCGATCTGGATCGGAATTGGGAATGATTCAAAACCCAGCCAAGTGGAGTACGTGTTCCGTTCAATGGCGAGTCGAGTACGGTTTTCTGTCTTTGGCGAGGTCTGGAAGACTCGATCTTCGTAGATCTTGATGCCGCTATATGACACTTTATAGTGTGGGCCTCGTTTTTTTATATTTGATTCGATCGAGTGGTTTGTTTTTTTGAAATGTTTTTGGTATTGAGATTCAGTGATAAGGTAATTAGGATGGATTCTATCATATCCTCTTCGTCGGGGATAGCATCGTCTTGAAGTAAGATTGGGGTACGATCGATACCGATCTAGGTAGAACGTGCCTCGGTAACGTAGTGTGTTTCTTCTGGCTATTCAGAAGGTGTTTGAAGGGTGACTTCTAGGACAGGTGCTGGAAGGACATCAACTCGAGGGATCTTACTCTCTACAAAGAGGTCAGAGAATGTGTCATTCAAATTCAGAGTTTTGTCTCCATCATCGGTGAGCAAGGGCCATTTAGCTTGTAGGAAAAGCCTTCGAGGAATCCCAAAGGGGTTTATAACTAGATATCGCTGGTATGTTGATATACTTCTACTTCTCGTGCTTCGACGACTTCGCTCAGTGGTTTCCGACAAATGTGCGGTGACCTTGGGTCCAAAACATAGTCCAAGTCCTCAAAATCAGTTTGCACAGTAATCGGCTGCGGTTGCTTTGACGTTGCTGGTAAATAGTTGCCATCGATTTTTGTCTGTTTAGCACCCATGTTTTGTGAGAAATCAAGACAAAACACGAGTTAGTAGCTCAAAGAAATTGTTTTATTAAATTTGCAACAAAAAGAAGAAATTACTCCGCACAATACCAACAAACCAAACAAAGTTTTCAAACAAATGGCGGTTACACTGAAGTTGCGCTCCGAAGTTTGTGCCGCTCTAAACGAGCAACCTCAGTCAATACAAGAGCTACCAATGCATCCGGCAAAATGCACTGTTTGGTGTGGTTTCAATGTACTTGCATACGTTAATGACATCGATATCATCGAACGCAGCGACCTTACATTAGTGCGTTTGTAAGTATTGAAAAAGAAGAGGGAAAAATTGATTTGGCTGCAAATAAGGGCAAAATAAAATATCTGTTGTCGAAAAGAAGGAACGCACAACATCGACGAATTGGACATAATGCCACATATTTATATATGATATTACTTTTAGGTAGTTAGGGATTTTGTTTTAAACTCAAGATTCTTCGACTAACTTTTAAAGAGGTAGTCAGGTACACTATCTATCTTTGAAGCAACTTATATTCTGAAATTTTCTGAAAAATACAATTTAACCAAAACACATCTCTGGAAACATAAAGTCAATAGTTTCGTAGCTACCTTTCTTATAAAGTCACCATGTAACCTATTTTTTTTCAGGCGCATAACCGTATCTGACATACCATCGTGTTCAAAGTTCTTAATCTGAGTTTAGCGAAAATCATTTCCATTGAACTTTCTGTTAACTTACAAATATATTCCTCATATTTTTTAGCGCAAGTGTTCTTTTGTCAAAGTAATAATTATACTGCAGCACCTGCAGCACGTAAAGCAACATGCCATCTACTTGGAAGTGTAATCAATGATTGTTGAAATTATTGAGTAAAATTATTTCAATCATACTCACAAATCTTGTCAGCTTTAAAATAAATGTAAATGATTCCAATGTTCGATGCTGGGGGACTGCTAGGCACTACAATAAGCGACTCGAGGTCTTTATGGGATAAATGGTGGGCTGTTAGCGCATTTACACCTGTAGCCTGGTAAAAATTCTTAAAGGCAGACCCCAAGATTGTCTAAACAAATGTCAATTACTGATGGAATATTTGTCTAATCTAAGGAATTCGCTGTAAATTCACAAAACTTGTTGGTGGAATAAGTCTAGTTAAAACCCAGGAATAGCTTTGAGTGACACCACAGTCCGTAGCGGGCCTCAACCAACAACTGTCTCCATTTACCTCGATCTTATGCTAATTTCCGGAAGTTGCGCACACTAAGTTGGCTGAAACCACCTTCACTTAAGCACGTCACCTAGGGAGATTTTTTCCTTTAACGCTCTGTCCGATATAGATTGGAAGATACTCCATGCGGGCAATGATGTGTATTCGCTCCACATGTCCTAAAAATCGAGTTCTATTACGGAACGGAAAGCTACTGGAAGAACTTTCCTGTCGAAGGAAGCAAGGGCATTTTCGTCTACTTCAGAGGAAAGCCATGCTTCCGCACCATACAATAGGACTGCGACAATAAAGGATGTCGTATTTTGTTGAGTACTTGTTCGTGAGATCGACTCATTTTAAAGTTTCCTTCTTAGTTCAAAGAAACAGCGATTAGTAAGAGTGATTTTTAGCTTGATTTCCACGGTGGTGTCTTTGTGTGAATTTAGTGTGGAGGCAAGATCTTACCATCTCAGAGTTATAGTTTATCGTTGTCCCCGATCTCTAATGCATTCGTGGCTGTTCTTTCACATTACCAGCATATTCTTTGTTTTATCCTCATTTATCAGTTTAGAAGGTATCTTTGAGGATTGGGCAAACGCCATTTCAGTGTGCATAAATTCACCCGACCGTATTTTACTAAAGATTTGATGCATGCTCGACGCTCGTTACCAAATCAGTTATCGTTTTAAATAATATTCGGCAATTATTCGGTCTACTTCTGAAGGTCTTTAGATTAGATATCGCTATCTAGACCTCTTCTTAATCCAATGGATAGAGCAGAAGGCTTGTTCTGCTTGACATCGGAATATTGGTCAAGACTACCAATGGCGAAGACCGCAAAACAATCTGCAGAAATAATCCTTCCAAATTTGCAATAACGACTTTGACTCTGCTATTACGTTATCGCTGCAAGTTCACTTATCTATGGTCAAGATCGAGCGTTTCTCCGCTCTTGTACGGTTTTTGTTTCACTGCATGCACATTCACGCCCGCACTACAGGTTAATAACGGCTTGCTATCAATGTGGTTACTGGTCTTCTGCGCTTGACGATGACAGAAAGCGCTCTAATCTTTTGGAGCAACTTTAAATTACGTACGGGATATTTGCATTTGCATCTTGATTATAAGGTAGTGGTCTGAGTCGATAATTCATCCTCGAAACACTTGGATATCCAGAATACTCGAGCTGTGACATGCGTTGATCGCAATATGATAAATCTGGTTGAGATTTTTGAGCAAAGGTAACTGCCATGTTACTTTGCGGATATTAAAATATGAGAAACGTAACTATCGTAACTTTGTGCCTAGGACATTCCTCAGTTGTACAGTCTAGAAACTTGTATAAGCAATGCTCAACAAAGCCGTCCTTTTTCTTTGTAGGGGCGTGAACACATATTGCCATGATGCGGATTGTAATCAAAACTGATGTAATAGTTTAGGGTATCCACTAATTGTTCTGTTCCATGTGGATTGTTAAGTGCCCAAACATTCCATGAGAAAAGACGAAAGTAGTTGTCCGTCTTTGTCGTTGTCGTTTGCTGAGGGTATCCGCAGTAATCCATCTATATCAAAGGCTTTTCGCTACTTCACATCATATAGTGTTTTAAGTTAAAGTGCAATTAACCTGATGACAGAGCCTTCAATCTGTAGAATCGTTCAGAGTGTAATGCCAGTGTTTGAGCACTGCCGTGGGTTCGCTTGAAACTCCTCCGTCACCATTGCTATTTCGACAATCCAGGTAATTACTGGAAAATCGTCACATGCATCAGCGTTGCCGTTGAGTCTATCTGGAGAGTTCCTCCGCAAAAACCCTCCGTGTTGAGCCTTGCCCGGACGCTTAGCTTTGGTTGCTCAGGTCAGAGTATTCAGGTGCGTTTGCGTAGTAAGGTTCAGCTTACTGCAGAATATTCATGATCGTTATCATCAGCGATTTCCAAATAGACATATACATACAATAGTTTTTGATAAACCTGATATTATTAAAAAGATACACCGTAATTGGAAACATTTCCTCGAGTGGGACTTTCAAAAGGCGAGAGAGGGAAACTTCTTCAGAGGTAGAAGATTTGCCTCCAAAACAACGAGAATATCGGGAAGCAAACTAGCTGCTATAATAGCATCACAGAACGTTGTGGAATTAGGATCTTAGGAATTTGTTAATAGTTTAACAATTAAAATTGTCGTTTATTTGTAGTTTAACTTAGATAATTTGCGAGATAATTTGCCTAATGTTGTCTTTCAGTAGACAATAAGGCTCTACAATAACTTTAAAAACCATTGAAAAATGAAATATTACCTGAAACTGTTGACTAGTGATTCCGAGATGCAGTTTCTTCATATCTAATGTTAGATCTATCTTTGGTATGATAAACGATGGATTATCGTACTCTGGATTCATGTTTAACTGCAGTTTTGCCATCGAAGTTATTGGTCCAATCACTGGAATTTCAAATAAAAATTAAAGTTCGATTTAGAAAAGTAGAAAACCTTAAATCGACTTACTGTATTTGTATCGCGCTGGTATCAAATCCATTTGCGCAATGTTATTTCTAAATAATTTCTTAATCTCATTATGGTCATCCCTTTTGTCTGTATAAAGCAGGGCATCACAATTCATGTACACAGACAAACTGTCCAAGTTTGCAATTTTAAACACACGACTTGCTTGTTCTGTCATATAACATTTAACCCAATTTAAATCGGTGGTATAAAGTTCTAACCGATGCAAAGTAGCACCAAAGGCAAACGGTTTGCCGGTCGTGGTCATGTCCTCATAGCGAACATGCACATTGGCGATTTTAACTTGCAAATTATTTACAATTTGTGCGGTCAGCTTTTCAGTGAACGATTGGTCGGGTTTAGGTTTATCTGCAATTGAAATTATTTAAGTAGATACGAGTATACCATATGCATATGTTGGCAGCAAAGAGAAATACCTTTCTCGAGTTCCAATCTTTTGGCGTCTTCGAGTTTTTGTATGGCAGCATGTTTTGCCTGCAAATCATACTTTGACTCCTTTTCGGCATCATATGCCACTGATTGTTTTGGTGAGATTAAAATATAGAAATCTTCGATTTCAGCCACAACTGGTTGGCCATAGAGATTCTTCCATGGAATTTTCAGCACAAGACTTCCTATAGAAAAACAAAAAATTTTTTTATTATTTTTGGCAATATACTTCTATACTTGTGCTCTTCTTACCTAGAAAACCATATACCAGTTGTACTGGCAGATCCAGGTCGTCTAAAGCATTTTCGCGCAATTTTAAATCTTTTAGCACGACATCACCTGAAAATAAAAAAAACTATGTGAGTGTATGTGTAAAAAATACAAAAGAGTCTCATGGTCAATGTAGAAAATAGCAAGAAGCTAATTAATCAGATGAACTTACGAGTCTTACTATGATAATGGCAATCGCATGACCTAATTAACTGAGGTGAGTGATGGAAGTATGTTTTTATTTTATATCAACAATCTGCACGATAAGTGATTTAGTTTTGGAAGACTACGGACAAGTACTTATGGCTTAAGCATCTGCCATAAATATATGCTCCTGATAGATATAAATAAATTTGGGCTGCTCACTGTTATTGAGTATTAGATACTCGTAAAATATTTTAAAGAACGACTGAAAAAGTCAGGCTTCACCTCTTCATATCGCTGCATTCAAGGAATAAAATTGGTGTGCTCATGAGCTCAGGAGCAAAAAAGAAGGAATAAGCACTGCCTTCTCAGAAGGAAGCAGGAAGAGAACGAGAAACATATGAACGACAAAATTAAGTAATGATAGAAAGATATCAAGATTCAATTGAAAATTGCAAAAATTTTACTATAAAGTACAGAAACAGAACATGCAGAAAAATGTGCGCCGCGACTCTGCTCGCACACTTTTTTAGAAAAGTAGTTGACTTCGCAGTCGTTCATAGGAATAGACGTGTCTCGGTTTTCAAAGTGAAAAAGTAAATTAACAAGTATATACGAGTATCTATAAAAGTGAATTAGGAACATTTTGGCCAAGTGCATCGGTGGCCTAGTGGTCGTGGGTTCGAGTCCCCAAAAAATTACATTGACTTTTTATTTTTAAAAGTTTAAATAAATAAAGTTCAAATAAAATAAAGTACGAAAGGGCGATCGTACCGATGAGTGATGGCAAGCGGTCCGCTACTGCAATAGCAGTACTATTTATAGTACATGTAATAAATAGCTGCAGCAAAAAGTACTAGCCATTAGAAACAAACAAGTGGCTAGAAGACAAAATGAGGTACAACAACAACTCCAGATTTCTAAGGAACAGCCGACAAATAACGAGGCTAAACAGAAAGAACAGCCGCTACAACAACAAAAAACAGCACATGGGAAAACGAGAAAACAAGTACAGACACAACAGAAGCAAAACCAACAACAACAACAACAACAAAAATCACAACTGCAGCAGCAACAACAACACAAGTCCCAGAAACAACATCAGCAGCAGCAAATACAGCAACAACATCAGCAGACGCAGCAACAACAACAACAACAACAACCACCACCGAAATCAACTAAGCAGCGTGTACCTCCACTCCAATCAACACTTTTAAGATGGAGTTGAAAGAAACAATTGAACTATGTAAGTCGGCCATAGAAAATAATTTTTACATTAAAAGACTTAGTTTAGATAGGCATGCGATCCACTGCAATTTAGTCTAGCGCTATTATAAAATCAAAAAATTACTGAAGGATTCGACGACGGAGTTCTTCTCCTACACCCCGAAGGGGGACAAGCTGCAAACAATGCTGCTGAGGGGATTAGAACCATCGACTGATCCGGAGGAGCTCCTTGCACTGCTGAAAGAGAAGAAGTGCGAAGGGCTCCAATTCGTGGGGGTCAAGCCTTTCACCACCGCCAGAGCCAAAAGGGAGAAGCGGCAACTGCCGATTTTCCTGGTCCAGCTAAGTCCCACCAGCAATCTGGATGGTCTAAGGAGTATTAAAGTCCTGGACAAAGGTTCGGGCACGCTGCGTCGAACTGCGAAATGCAGCCTCGATGCGTGAAGTGCGGGAAGAACCACAAGTCCGAGGATTGCGATCTGGGTAAGGACGGAGCGTCTGAAAAAAGCCAACTCTCTTGTGCTTTATGTAGGAACACGGGACACACCGCAAATTATCGGGGTTGTCCCAAATTCCAGTACATCAAAAAAATAAATCTGGCCCGGCAGCAGAAAGTGGAAGTGAAACGTCCACCCGTGCATTTGCAAACTCCAGCCGTTACTCCCCATGTTACCTACGCCCAAATGGCGGCAGGTAGGGGAAATACGGTACAGCAAGCGAAGGTTGCTTCTCAGGCCCCAGCGCCCAGAGCACCTGAACCAGTACCTGACATGCTAGCTATCTTGCTCTCTATACAGGGGCAGATGGCTCAGCTACAACGTCATTTAACTGAACAGACCACGCGGGTGGATCAAGTATATGCGCTGCTGCCTGACTTAACCTTTTGCCGTAATGGGTACGTACGTGGCGGAGCAAACTCTGAAAGTCCTTGCTGTGAATGTGAATTCACTGATTAGGTTCGAACGACGAGCCACACTATTTAAGTTGCTTAAAGACCAAGCCCCTGATGTGCTGTTGGTTAGCGAAACTAAGCTTACCAAGAGACACAAAATGAGGCACAGAAGATACAAAATAGTACGGAGAAACCGACCCAACTCCATTCAGGGAGGTGGCGTTGAAATGTTCGTACGAAAAGGTATACTTTTTAAAAGAGTATACAGTCGTGTAGTACGTAGGTTCCAGGTGCTGGAAGCATGCATCGTGTATATCCCTCTCCGTAGTGGAAAGCGGTTGTACATGGTGTCTGTCTATGCACCTAAGGCTACTCAATCCACCTTATTTATCTCAGAGCTCGCGACACTTTTTCGATTTCTGAGGCTGGAATTGGAAGACAACTATTTTGTTATCGGCGGAGATTTCAACGCCAAACATAGTGATTGGGGAAATAATACACCAAATACTAGAGGGAACCTACTATTCAATTGGTGTATCGACTCGGGCTTAAGGCGACGGATAGTCCGTCGTTTCCTAGATACGGACCCTATTTGGATCTTCTGCTGTTCGACTCACGAATACAACGAATACAACTGACATGCACTAACCAACAAACTACAAACTGTTTCAGTTTCAGTTTTCAATGCATTTTATTTTCTTACTAATTAACTCTTACATACTAACAAAAAATGCTTAAATGCTAGCTTACAATTACTTAACAATCTTATACTAACTTACTGGCCCCACACAGGCACTCTAAGCTACTCTAAATTCTTATATCTATGTCTTTCGACTTTATTAACATTTCATTTAGAATTATTTATACTGTATACTTAAGGCTAAGAAAAAAAATCGTTAACAAAAAACTTAGCATATGGACATTTTGTTTTTTATTTTCTATAAAACTTAATATCTAACTTAAAATAAACCTTAGTCTACCTAACCTACATACACAATACAACATACACACAATAGACAATATACACAAAACTACAAACTGTCTACGCACTTTCGTGTATGACAGTGACCATTGCGGTCTCAGCACCGAAATAACTGTTCCAAACTAAATTGCGGAATTGGATGAGTTTGTTCAAAGGCATTTCTACAATTGGACACACTTCACCAGAACACTAACTAGAGCACTCTCCTCGAATTCGCTCTACCCACCGTCCAACAGAAATCTGTCAAACGAGGAGATTGACAGGTATCTAAAACTAATGGACGAGACAATTAAAAGAACAATGGACAAAAAGATACCCCGGTATCAACACACTGACGAAGAAGACTTATTCCGCAACGCAACTATTGACGCACTGCACCGACATAAAAGTAGACTGCTGTCAAGACTAAAAACCTTGTACAGACAGTTTACTGACAGACATAACCCGGAGATCATGACACTGAAGTCGTCGATTAAAAACCTCCAAACATTAATAAAGGAAAATTACAGAAATTCCGTAAGTTTGTACTGGAACAATAAAATTCGGGCTGTAAACACCAGCTACCCGAATATGTTTCCGCAAATAAATAAAATATTTCGGACAAAAAATCAAAACGACCTTCAGTGTGTTAAAATCGCCCGAACGACGAACAACGAACAAATACTGGTAACAGCGGGCATAGATCCAAATGAGGCTGTTGATGATGACAGCTTCTTTCTGATCGAGGATCCGCAGGAACAGGTAGAGGCTATAGGAGCGACTTTCCAGGAAGTGTACAAGGCGAATGTTATCATTGGCCCAAACCACGATCTGGAAAATCGAGTCCTTGTGCACAATTTCTATCCTCGAAATGAAATTGTGAATTGGCGATTCGAGAGCTCGGGTTTCACCCAGTTCAGTGAGGAAAATATGGCGAATAATGCCATCACCAACGATAGGGTACTACCCCCGTTCATTTCGAAAGAAGAGCTCCAAACGATCTTCTATTCACTTAGAAGTAAGAAATCAGCGGGAACCGATGAAATACCGAACATTGTGCTTCGACATCTCTTTCAAGAAGCGGTGAACATTTATACCACCTTGTTTAATAATGCAATGAATAATGCACATTATCCAGCGCATTGGAAAACTGCGGTGGTACATCCCATCCCCAAAAGGGATAAAGACACTTCCAATCCGGCGAATCTCCGCTCGATCAGTCTTCTCCCAAACATCAGTAAGGTTTTCGAGAGGGTAATCAGTAGAGTCCTGACTACTAAGTGGGTTGAGGACAAACATATAGTTCCAGATAATCAGTTCGGTTTCAAGGCGGGGCATGATATCATTCATGCTGCGTCGAAACTGGTTTCTGATATCTAATGGAACAAAGGCAAGAACCAGTGCACTGGTGCCTGCCTGATTGACTTGGAGAAAGCCTTCGATACCGTATGGTTAGAAGGACTCTTTTCAAGCTGAACAGGTTGGGCATTAGTAAACCACTGCTGTATATTCTTTTTGATATGCTCTCCAGTAGACAGTTCATGGTGAAGAATGGCGATGTGACTTCTGCTGGAACATTTAACATTAAAAATGGCCTGCAACAAGGTGCGGTAAATTCGCCGATCCTGTTCAACATTCACAGGAGTGATCTGATAGGTTCACTTCACGTACGCAGACGACATAATCGCGTACAGATCAGGTCCAAAGATTGAGGTCATTAATATACTTTTGCGGCGTGACTTCGACAAAATTAAGCGATATTGCGATGACTGGAAGTTGAAAATCAACTTTCAGAAGTCGGAAACCATTCTGTTTAGGACGCCTTTGTCTGGGGCCTCTAGGGATACCAGAAATACTTGGCGAAAGTTTTCGATCGTGGGGCAGCACGGGCAGCCACTTGCTTGTCGAAGCTTGCTTGCTTCTGTATTTTAACAAACATATAGAGGTTGATCTGCCCAGAGCCAGAGGTGCTTTCGCCCTTACAAAGAGACTGTTTTATAACAGCCCTTAACAGGCCCATGCTTGTATTTGGATGTCCCGTGTGGTTCAACGTGAGAGCAAGTTTATTGGAAAAGATTCGGGTGTTTGAGAGGGCTTGTCTTAGGACTTGTCTTCGCTTATACAGAACACCAGAGTCTGAGTACAAAAAATTGTATCATAATGAGGTCTTATACAATAGGGCGAACCTAATAAGAGTGGACAATTTCGTCATTAAGTTGACTCGAAGGCACGTTGCAAGAGCAATGAGCAATGACAATTATATGTATCACGAGAGAGTTCGCTTTGACGGCTTTATTCCTCCAGAAGCGTTCCTCTATCTAGATAGTAAAGGTCTGATCCATGACAGATTGGCAGTGCCGTTAATCTTCCACGTCGCTCGGACAGGCGACTTAACTACGACAGAGACGTCGCACATGGCAGTGCGAAGCGTCTCCGGTTCAGTAGGTCGGTAGGGAGTCGCGACATGAGGGATGTTGCTCAGCAGCACCAGCAATTTTGGTGGCTATTTGAAAGGGAGGATGCTTCGTAGTTGAATGCCTCCAGTGATAGATAGCTTCATCTGAGGCAAAGTGAGTCAGCCAATGGCCGGCTTACATAGTTTTAGGTAGGTTTAAGTTAGTTTTAGGAAAAAAATATATATAAAAAAAAATAATAATAAAAATAAAAAATGAAAAAAAAACAATATATATACATATATATATTTATATATTAAGTTATTATGTATTATATATATATATATATGTGTGTGTGTGTACGTGTTAGATATAAGTAAGTTAAGGTTTATTTTTTAGGTAGTCTGTAGGCTTTTAGTTTTAAGTTTTATAAAAAATTAAAAAAAAAATGTCCCTCTACTAAGTTGTTTGCTTAGAATTTATTTTCTTAGTTTTAGTATTAGTAAATGTAAAAATATAATTAGACTGTAAGATACGTCGAAAGACATAGTTTAAGTGTTAGATTTAACTTAGAGTACCCGCATGGGGCCAGTAAGGCATCAAACGGCGACTGGTTTTGGATGTGTTGCATTTTCATGAACAACATATGGATTTTCAACTTGATAACTCCATCTGTTTTGCGTATTCACCTAAATTGATATATTGTAGATGGAAGTGAAAAATTAGGGCCCATTTCTTGGTTTTCCAAACCTCAGTCAACAATGGCGCGGGGTTTTGCATGATCTGGAATGGATTGAAATTTAGAAACTTTATACTTTGCGAATGGTGATCTTTTCCTGAAATTTTTTGCAAACTGGCTACCGAAATGATGCACGCCAACGACCGATGAACGATCGGCCTAACTTGACGATTTCTCGTTACCAACCTTGCCAGTTCGGTCGAATTTCTTTTAACTCTCGCACATTTGATTGAAAGACAATAGTGCGAAACACCGCTCCCCAATAGTTTTTTTTTGGAAAATTTACCAAGACAGCAGAGAATGAGGCCTTTGATTTAAAAAATAAAATGTTTGGGTAAGGCGAGGGTCAAAATTGCACAAGATAAACAACTAAAATTATGCTTTTCAAAACTCTGACTATGTCGACTGGGCTATAGGGGCCGAAAGCCCAAAGTGGTAATTGATTAGCAAGACACCAAACAGTCTTTGACTCAAATCATTCCGAGAGGAGTTTACTAGTTTTGCGTTCAGGCTGTTACCAGATGACGAATCGAGAAAATTGAATCTTCAATTTACAAAAAAAAATTAAAAATTAAATCCACCTTAAGCTATGTAATATAAAAAGACAACGTCCAACTTTAAATGCGCCACCGGAGGCAGATAGCTAGCCCTACTTTCATTCATCTGCTTTGTAAAGTGTCCATACCGTAGTACAGGTCAATGATGCCGAGAAGGTGTCGTGATCGAAATAGTATTTCCTTCTTAGCCCAAAGAAACATTGGTTAGACTGATTATTCTTTGCTTAATCTTCGCGCTGATGTCATCATTGGAGTTCGCTGTAAAGAATAGGTAGATAGATTTTTTTAGCATCTGAAATTTGTATGTAGCTGTCCATTGTTATTTCCCGTCATCAGCATCGATGTTGGTTCTCCTTTTACGAAGATAGCATACTCTTATAGCATATAGCTTTTTGCTTTCATTGAGTGTCAAAGTTTTGCATGTCAATGTCATATGCATATGGTAGAAGTTGTAGAGCTTTTAAGTGTTGCACCCTTGTGTTAAGCAGGACACTTTTAAGAACGATGTTTAGGACTTTTTTGGTATCAAAAGAATCGCATATGTTTCTTTCGACTTTGTTAGATCAAATATCCTGCACAACCAAATTAGTTAGAGATGGCTCTGTATGCCTAGTCTCTCTAGCATAATCGTTATTTGGCCGATGGCGTATTAACCAGTTTTCATTCACGAGGCAAGCGTTCTTCTTTATTGATCAGCTGATGCGCGCTTCTCCTCAGATCATTTCCTCTAGCTCTGAAAAGCTCGGCTTTATAACCACGATTCCTGCGGTTTGTTTGATTCCAGTTTGGATATTGCTATTCCAACTTTGTTTTGATCGAGTGGACGATAGTTTTCGCGGCCTTCATCGGAATTAAATAGTACATCCACCTGGTATGTACTTCGTTTAGGCTGGTCAACAGTCTGCATATGGGACTCTTAAAAATTCTCAGCACCGACTGCGACTCTACTACGATGTTCCATTGATCATCCATCTGTCTCGGTTCTGTGATTTCAATCATAATTTTTCAATCGTTTCGGCATCGCGTTTTTCGAAATCCTTCTTTTTTTCCTCTGAGAAATTCGTTTTGGGTCCGTCTCCTCTAGTAACATATGTAACAACAGTAACTCTTATATTAGCCTTCGTCATCGTATATAGCGCCGTAACGATATGCCTCCAGCTTTACTGAAAATGTTTACCGGTATTCATTATCAAAATATGGCTTTCTTTCGACAAAGGATTGGTGAGTCTTAAGCATTTCCACTATTCCATTCTTGAGTCGTACCTTTGCCACTGCAACGTAATGGTTTAAAACAATATCGACACCTCGGAATGTCTTTTGAAATATAATCAATCTGTCTTGTCGTGTTTTGAGAAGCAGAACGCCTGTGGTCTTTGTGAATCCTAGGATGCAACAAATACGTACTTTACGATTATATTTCGTTCACCTGGGAGATCCTACAGCGTCTGTCCTGTGTTTGCGTATACGATTTGGCGCAAGCTGTAATTGCCCAGGCCGTTTGTCTGATCCACAAAAAGGAGACCCTCTAAAAGCAATTATAAAAGTCCCGTAGGCATCATGAATAAGATCTTCTCTGCCGTCTTGTGTCAATGCCTTAAACTATTTGATTGGCCCCTATATGCTCGTTTTTGGACCGGCTCTCGCTAGAGCCCAAAAACTCCAGATCGATACCCATCACCTCCATACTTGCATACGGTTGTGACATTGATATTATTGGCAGAACGATGCCGTGAGTTTGCAAGCATTGAAACAGAAGCGACAAAAATGACTTTAGCTGTAAATGAGAGCAAAACTTTGTATAATACAAGGTGGGGCACAAGTAATGTCATAATCTGAATTTTGTTAGAAATGAAAAAATTGTGCTTTGTTTCCACGAAAATTTTATTTGAAGATGTAAAATTGATGACATTAAGTTAAAAGAATGATATCGGTCAAATGACCACCACCCGATTTGATGCACATTTGTGTTCGTAGTATACTTTGAATTGTTGCTGGCAAAACATCTGGCTCCAAATTGGCGATTTCTTCTTCAATGTTAGCTTTTAAGACTTGCAAAGTTTGCGGTTTGTTGTGATAAATACGAGATTTCAAAAAGCCTCAAAGGAAGAAGTCTGCCTGCAAACTGGTGCTTCAAAATTTCCATCGTGGCTCGAGTTGTATGAGAGGTTGCTCTGCTTTGCGGCAAACAAATAGGTTAAAATCTGTCTGTAGCGTTCACCAGTTATGGTTACGGTTACGGTGGTGCCGTTGGCGTCGTCAACAAATTAAGGGCCAATCACTTTTTCACTGCAAATGCCACACCAAACAGTAACTTTGAGGGGATACAATGGTTAACGTCCGTCATTATGATTTTGGTTACGAAATCATCCTCCCCTTGGTTTAACAGAGTATGTCAGTAAGTTAATCTCACTTGAGGGCCAATAGGCAAAAATTGGTGAAATGTTTTGGTGAACTTTATAAGGGAACATCTTCAGGGCTTTCACAAAATTCGACGCACGTCTGATGATGCCAAATTGTGTGCATCGTTGTCTCCTCGATGTTTGCGGACTCTCTCGAACGACCTCGGCTACAGCAGTGATATTCTCGGTCGAACGAGCAATATGGGACCGGCCGGGACATCTCTAGTGGACACAGGTTGCACGAGATGCTCAGCCAAATGCTTATTGTTCGCGCACATGGTGCAGGACAATAGACCGGAAATTAGTCAAATAAGCAGTAACAATAATTCCGCGTTCTTCAGGTGTATATCGATCCATTGCTTTTTGTCAATTAATTCTCAATCTGTCTGCAACATAAATATCAAGACACAATAACACAACATTTGGCGCCATCTGCAAAAACTATGGCACATTCACATTATGACATTACTTTTGCCCCACCTTGTATATGCTGTTAACAAACAGCAGAGTATCGACGATTAGGACAAATCATCACTAAAAGCAGCTATAACTTTGAGGGCGTTAGGAATTTTGTCTGAAGATATACACTTACCGATCGCTGCTTTTTAGTCTAAGAAAAAAAAGGAGCTGTCGCGAAACAATGAGGGGACCCTATATAAGACCCTGACTATCTCATTAGCAAATAAAGATGAAGATAACCTTGGTTATCATCGATTCCTACCCGAGGTACAGCCGAGTCGAAGAAAAACCTATTTCAAATGGTTACCCAATTGGTTGGAATGTCTTCTTTGCTGGAGAGAACAATTTAAAATAGAATCGAATACATTAGCTTCATTGATGGGGGGTTATATGTATGTCGGTTAAAAGCCATTGACTTTTATGGTAGCTACGTCTTTTCATCATATACTAACCGGTAAACCAGTTACCGGCTTAACCAATGAATATGTTAAGTTGAAAGCGAAATGTGAGTGTTTACTAATGCGCTAGGGCAATAAATTTGCATGTTTCCGATTTCCATTAATCGATTTAATATTCTGTTTTTTTTTATGTAGTCCCTTTCTTTGGGTGAATAACAATTTAAATTACACAGCGACTTTTAATAAGCACGATTATCTATTCATGTGGAATTTTAATTAAACAAAAACCAGATTGTCTGTCAGTGTTTTTGTGGTTACATAAAATACATATATGATACCAGCATTAAGCCAACAAACAGGTTCCGATGAAAATTTCTAACCCTGTTGACTGTAATTACATCATCATCATTCTCCATGCATCTATACATTGTGTTTAGACAAAAGTATCTACCTCAATTCTGTGAAAGTGGAAGACGAAAAAGATAATGCAAATAAATAAATAAAGAAAAAAATCCACTGCACATATAAGTTAAATAAACAGTGATATAAATTACAGATTTATTAACTGTGGGTTTTTAAAAAATAAAATTTTATTTTACTGTTCTTTATGAGATCTAACTTAGAACTAACTTAACATTTGCAATTATACCTAACTCGTAGCATTCCCATGCACTCGACGCTTGCTTGGTCAGCAACGGATGTTTTCTGGAGTTTCAGGTGTCGCCTTGGAATTCTGCATATGACACCTTGCACACGCTTGATGTTTCTTGCTGGTGGGAACGATGACACGAGATACCTGCATGTTCAGATAGATGCAAATGTTGGATGTTGTCTCGTGGGTATCTTATCACGCGTTGTTTGCATGATGAAATCTTTGTGGCGTTAACTCCTCCGCCCTTAAAATCGAACGTCGTCGTGAGATGTTGTTGACGTTACTAGATTAGGAATGTCTTTTATGCCAATGGTGGTTGATGCTGGCTTTTCACTAGTCAAAACCGTGTCTCTAATTGTGTTATGGCTTCTTTTATTTGGCCTTTTGCATGCGAATATGATGATGGCTAAAACGCTTATTATTAGAATGATGTTAACTGACAGGTTGGTTTCATGTTTTGTTTCCAATAAGTTAATTTTGTTGGTTCGGTTGACGTATAATTCTTTGATCATCTCAAGCGATAGAACTTCTTCTATTTTGTCCGGTCTATGTGATGGTTGCAAAATTGCCGGAAGGGGTTGGTATTTCGTAACTTCTCGAGCTACGATTGTTCTTCCGTTGACCTCAATCGTTGATGATGAAAGTATCTTTCAGCAAAACAGTCTCGTTGTTAATGAGGACTGGACCATTAAATTGATTCAAAAGCAAGATTCCTGGTGAGATTTCTTCCACTTCTGGGACGTGTTCATTGTTGGCGATAGTGCAATTGGCTTTCTGGCTTCTTGTAAGCATTGGGATACACGACGAGTTTTTTAAACTAACTATGTTATTATCGTTACATATTGCTAAATTGTTATAAGTTTTACATTTCTTGGAAATACCATATATATCATTCTTACATTCTAATATTGAATCATAGTTTATCTTTTATCTTAGTTATTACTTTATTTATTTTGACAAGCTTAAGTACTGATAGGTTACAAGTTTCTTCATTGGTAGTTGGAAAGCTTAAAATATATATAATATTCTTATTATTTGAAGCTATTTTCACTTCTGCAAATTCTAATGCCTCATCTATATTAATATATGGAATATTTTTCGCTTTAAACAGTGTTTCGGTAATATTTATTTCTGTATTAGATAAGATAAAAGAGTTTACTATATTTACTTTCGCCCAGTGAATGGCGTATGCTACGTTTACTAATTCTTCTTTAATTACATCTAATTTATACTTAATTTTCATAATTGTTTCAGTGTCACTTTCTTCTTTTTCTTTAAAGATCTTAATTATATTATTCGTTATATTTGTTAATTCATTAATTTTATCTATAGCCAATTTGTTAATTATAACTTGTTTATTGTTGTTTCTTAATACATTATTAATCTTACTTGTAACTACTTCGTAGTCGTGATGGTCCGGATTACCCGCGATCCACTTCCACGCACTACCTATGAAATCTAGTGATCTCTTACTTTTATTATTAATTCTTAGTCTAGATACATATGTTTTTATTTGTGAAATTTCATAGGAAAGGATGGGATACAGGATATGGCTTTGGGGAATAGATGATTCTAGCGTAACTTCTAGTCTTTCGATTGTTGTCTCATAAGATTCTATTTCGATCAGGAGGATGACCTTAAATGACCCGTTTTGTAGTTTCGCACGACCTGCGTTGATCTTTATCACTCGTGAATTGGAGTAGTCCAATATCTGTGCCTCTGCGTTACATAAAGGCAGTAGTAACCTACGAGCATTAAAAATGTTTAAGTTTTTATCAGACTTTTATGAACAATTCTTCCGGATTGAGTTTTAATTGTTGAATTTCGGTTTTCAGCTACGATTTCTTGTTTATATCTGGGGTTAAGTTTGTTACCTATTCGTTTGTTTGTTTTGACATAAATGGTTTCACCTACAAAATAATTTTTTAAAGAATTTTTCTTCCTATTGTGGTAATCAAGGTCAGTTTGTTGCTTAGTTTTTATTTTCTCTATGTTTTCCTGTCTTACGCGTTCAAGTGCTCTGGATTGTTAAGTACTCGTAATTGTCTGCCGAAAAATATGTCAATGGGTTTTCTGTTTGTAGTCGAATGTATGGATTGATTGTATTCATAAATGCTTCTGTCTAGTAATTCAGAAAAAGAGCTATGGACGTTATCTGTTTTAAGGCACCGCATTAATTCCGAGAGTGCCGAATGGAATCTTTCGACTTGCCCATTTGAAGAACTAGTGTAAGGTGGTGCTTTAAAGATATTTATGTTGAACATGTTTTCCATCATGAAAGTAATAGATCTAGAGCCTAATGACTTTTCATTGTCTATAACTATAGTTTGCGGGACACCAAAGGCTAATATCAGTCATCTTAGTGGTTCTTTTATATCCTCTGATGCTCTTGATTTTATTGTTTTGGCTAGGGCATATTTTGAAAATTTGTCTATGGCAGTTAAAATGATCTGTTTGTCAGTAAAGTAAATATCTATGTGTATGATTTGCCCAGGGTATTCAGGAATGGGGGTTGGTTGTAGATCGGGTTTATTCGGATGTCTGTCGTAGTTATGTTCTTTACAAACTCTACATAATTTGGTAATTTTTTCTATTTTACTTTTCATATGGGGGAAATAAAAATTTTGTAAAATTTGGGTTCTGTTCTCGCGAGCATTGCGATGAGCGCGATTGTGTTCTTTTATTATTTCTGCTTCCTGTAGGCTTTCGTCAGCGAGGTCAGTAACTATTTTTCTAGCGAAACGCGTTCGGTATTGCCTAAAATGTGCTGGGTATATTTCCTGTATAAGGCCTAAAATTCGTTCTTCAGTTTTGATAGCATTGGTAACCGATGGATTAAGATATTGTTTATTAACTTTTCCTGAGTGTAGTTGGTCTCTGTTACAATGTGTCTGTGATAAGTGGGGAAAACTATTTGAAATTCATATGCTGAAGTTTGAAGGAAGATTTGATTTGTATAAGGTCATGGCCAGAACTTTCGTCACTGTGTTGGGTAACTGTGAGCGAGTTGACTTCGCTACTTTTGGGAGGTCTTGACAGTGCATCAGCAACAACATTGGATCTTCCAGGCTTATATTTGATTTCATAGTTATACTCTTCGAGTATCGCCTTCCAACGTTTCATTTTATTATTGGTATTCTTGTTGCTTAGTGCATAAGTCAACGGTTGATGGTCTGTGAAAATTGTCAGCTTTGTTGAACCGTAAAGGTAATTTCTCAGTGCTTTCAGGGCCCATACTATGACCAGCATTTCCTTCTCATTAGCGGCGTAATGCTCTTCTGCCTTATTGAGTGTTCTGGAAATGAAAGTTATTGGCTTATTATCTTGCGATAATACCGCTCCCATGGCATAGTCTGAAGCATCAGTTGTCAGATAGAACTCCTTATTGAAATCGGGATAAGTAAGGATAACGTCTTCGGAGATGAGAGAATTTTTGACTTTATTAAATGCCTCTTTTGCTGCTTCAGTCAAATGAATTGGCTTTTTACTTGATGTTGTTTTGGATGTTCGTTCATCCTCCCCTCTTAAAAGAGCTGTTAGGGGTTTTGCCAATTTAACATAGTCTTTAATGAATCTGCGGTAGAACCCGGACAGACCAAGAAAAGATCGCACATCTTTAAGGGTTCTTGGGTACGGAAACTTGGTAATAGCTTCCACCTTAATAGGATTCGCTTTTATGCCGTTAGAAGATACAATGAAGCCGAGGAATTCAACTTCTGGCTTCAAAAATTCACACTTATCTAATTGCACTCTGAGGTTAGCTTGTTGAAGAGTTTTGAAAATTTTTTCTAGGTTTTAGAAGTGAGTTTCGACGTCTGTACTAAAGACAATAATATCGTCGATATATACGTAACAAATGTTACCAATATGCTCTCGTAGTATATCGTCTAAAGCTCGCTGAAAAATTGACGGAGCGTTCTTTAAACCGAAAGGGAGTCTTACAAACTCATACTTCCCATTATTGACAGAGAATGAGGTTTTCTCAATGTCACCCTCGTGAAGAGGAATTTGGTGAAAGCCACTTTTTAGGTCGATCACTGAAAAGAATTTATTTCGTCCTAGTTGAGCAAGGACCTCATTTGTTTCGGGTATTGGATAGCGATCGAAAATAGTGATGGAATTAAGTTTCCTATAATCGATAACCATTCGGTATTTTTTATCGCCGGAGGCGTCCGCTTTTTTTTGGAACAATCCAAACAGGAGAATTATACGGTGACCGTGAAGGTCGAATAATTCCGTCATCTAGCAATTGTCTGATTTCTTTATCTATTTCCGTTTTTAATGACATAGGATATGGGTAGTGTTTAGAATAGATGGGATCTTCTGTAGAAGTGCGAATTCTTCCTTTTACATTTGTTGTATAGGTCAGTTTTTCGTTTGGTTCGCCAAACAAACTGTACTGATCAGCAATTAAGACGTTTAACATGGCCTTTTGTTCTTGAGACATATGATCGGTTCTGATGTTAATGCCATTTACCGATTCGGAAATTTGTTCTTTCAACTTTACTTTAACTTTATTGTTGACGAGCATGTAATTTTCTTTAGCGAAAATTACTGCTGACAGTTCCTTGAGGCTATCATTTCCAAGAATCGCGTGGAACGATTTAAGGGATGGTAAAATGAAAAACTTAAGTTTTGTGTCGAGACCAAAGAGATTTATAAGGGTATGGTGCGAAATTTCAACGTCTCCACAAATAGAGTTTGCATTAAATTTTTTATTATTGGGAATGGGATTTAGGACAAGGTTAGGTTGTACATAATTTTTATTGGATCCGGTGTCTACTAGGAATTTAAGGATTTTGTTATCTTTCGTCCTACACTCGAAATATGGTAGAGACGAATTTGTTAGCCTAAAAAATGCACGTCGACGAAGTGCAGCTTCATTTCCACTTTGTTGGTCAACATAGTCAGGAAATGTTTGATCGCTACATGGCTGATCTAACATTGCTGAGATCATAGCGTTGTAATTGTTAATTTCACTTTGGAAGTCAACTGTGGTATGACTATCTGGGGTTAGGGAATTGGTCTGAGATGCATCGGTAGAAGTTTCAATATGAAAATTCCGTTGTACCTTATTTGGGATTGGATGCTGTTGCGAAGGAATCATTGTTCGCTTTGGGGCTGGTGGCCAGTTCTTTCCCTGTGGCCTATTAGCGTAGTTTACATCATTTGTCCTAATGGTTGAAGCATCCAATATGTTCCGGTCCTGTTTTTGGTTTTGGTGTAAAGGTATTGGGTTGCTGGACATTCCGATGGGGATACGTATTCGATTGCTGATTTGGTCTTTGGTAAGGTTGATAATTCTGTGGAAAATTCTGTGGATAATTCTGTCCTTGGTATCTGAAGTTGGTTATATGGAGGTTGGCTCAAATGATATTGGGGTAATTGTGGTAAATATGCAACTTGTGGATAAAACTGCTGGTTAGAGTTTTTCTGAGGAGGCATTGGTGTAGCAGGCGGTGGTTTTCCATTATGACCAGTATTATTAACAGTATTATGGTGCGCGTAATTTGATCTATACCGTTGGTTTTCCAACCTTTGGCAGAGATTAAGGGCAGTCGGCTGGTTCCCTTATGCCTAAAAGCCTAGGCAGATCGCCTTTTAGGCCCCTAATAAAGGTATCTAGGGCTTTTTCTCTGTATGAAGCTGTCAGATGGTATAGCGCTTCAGGCGGCAAATCCATGCTTGAAACTTTATTAAGAATCAGCGATAAATGGTTATATACCGACTGGTTAGAGTTAGAGAATAGAGTTATTCCCTTGAACAAGTGTGGTCATCTGGTACTCTAACTCCCAGATCACGTCTATCTGCGTAATGAAGTATCAAACACTTCGAAATGCACTCCCAATCTAATGGAGTGTTATATGACTCGAGGACCGCATCCGCATTTCCAACTATTTTGTTCCTCACAACATTCAAAATACCGAAGTATCTTGGCGTTCCTTTTAAACTATTGCAAACTACTAGAATCCTGTTGACACTCTTGCGCCAGGAACTAAACTCGGCAGGGATTCCGGAGAACTCTCTTAGACAGCGTACCACGTCTGGTATCTTATCTAGACCATTCAAATCGGACCTGTGTTCGGGATCAATTGTTTGATCAACTCCTCTATGGAACGAGGTATCGCGATTTATTATAGAATGCACGACATTTCTACATTCTTGAATTACAA
This sequence comes from Volucella bombylans, assembly GCA_949129095.1. Lineage (NCBI taxonomy): Eukaryota > Metazoa > Arthropoda > Insecta > Diptera > Syrphidae > Volucella > Volucella bombylans. The sequence goes on along the minus strand of OX422141.1, from coordinate 94,376,751 downwards.
CTTTACTAACTATACCGGTTATGAGAGCTTCGAGCTCTGGGGTCGCGTTAACGTTGATCGTAGCACTATCGTTAGAGCGAGATGGTTGGGGGTCTGGATTGGTGGTAAGGACAGGTGGACGTAGGATTGGATTCGACATGATAGTTCACTTGTTAAATTTTGTTTAAAAATCTTATATTAAGTTACTTCTACTAATTTCAAATTAAATATTTGTTTTAAAATCTTATACCTAGTCGTTGTTATTAATTTTTGAATTTAATATTTATTTTAGAATCTTATACTTAGTCACTTTTATTAGTTTTTGAATTTTATATTTTGTTTAAAAATCGTGTACTTAATCACTTAATTAAAATTAGCTTAACAATAACTTAAACTATCTTACATAAAAATGATGACTCTGTGGTACATCTTCCAACGCTGGTGAAGGGGCTAATTCCTTTTTTTCTTCTTTTTGATGTGACTCGGGCTCCTTTCTTCACACTCCCTCGTTGGTGGCAATATCTAAAGATTCTTGCCTGGATTCTAATTTGTTTGACCCTGGTTTGCCACAACACTCACTACACTGCACTTTCTTTTTTCGCGGCGAGCTAATTTAGGTCGACTTACACGGTACGCTAACTTCTTAAGGTCGGTTTGTACGAATATGTAACAGTTTCGCGGCGTTTACTGTGGTTTCACTCGGGCCCCACGTTGGGCGCCAATTACAGATTTATTAACTGTGGGTTTTTAAAAAATAAAATTTTATTTTACTGCTCTTTATGAGATCTAACTTAGAACTAACTTAACATTTTCAATTATACCTAACTCGTAGCATTCCCATGCATTCGTCGCTTGCTTGGTCAGCAACGGGTGTTTTCTGGAGTTTCAGGTGTCGCCCTGGAATTCTGCATATGACACCTTGCACACGCTTGATGTTTCTTGCTGGTGGGAACGATGACACGAGATACCTGCATGTTCAGGTAGATGCAAATGTTGGATGTTGTCTCGCGGGTATCTTATCACGCGTTGTTTGCATGATGAAATCTTTGTGGCGTTAACTTATATACTGCGCAGCACCCGAGTTCGTACCTACATACTTGTGCATACATACATATAATGAAAACTTCCACCACCGTTACGGTTATCACTGGATACAACGGAACAATACTGATAGGAAGCACTCGAGATAAAAAGCAAAATTAAATAAATAAACCGCGTTGAGCATTATATGAATAAATCAAGCATTGAAGTATCTACGGATAGATATGACATTAATTAACCAAGTTATAGCGTCGAATCGACAAGTACAACAAGTATTACATCGGTGTGTCACACGAAGTAATGTACGAGGGTTAGAGTGAGCTAACTTTATGGAGATATGTACATATGTATGTACAATATGTACTTCAACTCACGTTCCACAGCAGTATAAGTTGGTACACTTCATGCCAACGATATGGTTTTCATTTTTGAAAATTCCAACATCCAAATGGGGACAGACAGAAATTTATCGAATTATGAGTATCTCTTGATGTCTTCATTGGAAATCTGCCATTTCTATGCAATGTACGACGAGAAATTCATAAGGGTTAACGATGATTGGAGCCTCCTAATTCGTAGCAATTGACCTTACACCATTGAAATCGCCGCACACACATACTCGTACATACGTCAAAATTCACAACTTGTTCGTTCAATTAGCACTGAGAAATTTTTGACTAAAATGTCAATGAGGGTAATACTTGTTACTATGTATTACACATTCATTCATACACCGTTTTAGTCAGGGGCGTATTCAATTTGATTGCGTAGCGTATTCCAAAGTGATTTGCCGTTTGCAGTTTTCACTCCATTTCCTACGTAATCACTTCACAAAAATATGAGAATTATCTGTCTTCCAGATGGTGAAGTAATAGGTTACACCCCTGATAAAACTATCAAATTTGTCATCGTGAATGGTACGACGTACATATGTATGGCGCTAGTGATTTGTACGAGTAACAACAAAAAAGTCAACAGTGTGACTATTCAGTCCTGATCATTAACTCGTTATTGCTTTTCAAACCTGACGTACGAGTACTTACCATACAGTAACAGTATAAAGTTTGATTTTGTTTATGAAGACACCTGTGTCTACTATCAGTTAAAAAAAAAACAGGAATAATGTCTCATATCGGATTGAAGTTACAAGTGCTTGATAAGGGATACACCTTGTTATAGGCCGGTAGGTATTCAAGATACTACGTCGGCATAATAGAAAATGAATCCAAATTTTTCCTATAAAGTTGACTGGTCCAAATTTTCTGGTATTTATTTATTTTTTATTTTATTTATTTATTTATTTTTATTTTATTTAATTAACAATAATAGCGGTTTGTACAAAGAAGAGCCACGCTCTTTTACAAGTGCATGCAAACAAATCAAATAATTCAATTAAAAAAAGGGGAACACAAAAGAATCGTAATTATAATAACAATAAAAATAATTTCATTTTAATTAGGAGAAAAAAATAATAATAATGTAAAAAGAAAAACAAAACGTGGTCTGTTAAAGAAAATTTACAAAATAAGTGGTGCTGTATTGTTGTGTATACAGTTGTGGCGAACTAATTAAGAACGATCGTAAATACTGGCAACAGCATCGCTCCAATAATAAGACAGATGGCAACCAAAATTAAAAGTATCCCTATCTATTCACTCATGTCCCTTTTCATGTTAAACTGTAACTATGGATGTTATTGAACATTATTTAACAGTTTAAATCGGTTTTTAGGCATATTGGTAATTATTCATTTGGCGATATAATTAAGAAAGTTTCATTAAAACAGGTTTTTGGTAAATATACTAATTCATTTAAAATTAAAAGGATATTAATAGTTTTTGTTGGGTTTAAAGATATTTTTTAGCGTGATATGGAGAAAAACAAGAGCTGCAATGTTGAAAGTTTGTCCTATAATGATGATATCGCAAAAAAGCTTGAGTGCTCGAAAACAATGATTTTTAATGCCGTAAAATATGTCGAGAAACATCAAACCATCGAAAGCGTTGAAAGACTTAAAAGACCTCGCAAAACGAATGAAGCTCAAAATAGGCTGATTGTTCGCACCGCAAAAAAATCCTTTTTTGAGCTCGAAAGGTCTTCGGAAAGAAGTTTTCGGAGAGGACCCAAATGTTCGACGACCAAAAAATGAAGCATTCAACCCTAAGTACATCACAGTCACCCTCAAACATGGAGGAGGTAGTATTATGCTAGTATTATTGTATGTCTTTTAAAGGAACCAGACCGTTACACGGCGTGGAAGGTATAATGAACGCTCAAAGCTACATAGGGTTACTTCAAAATGTAATGCTGCGCTATACAGAGGGGCAGAATTGCCAGTAACTTTAAAATTTATGCAGGACAACGACCCGAAATGTACCCGTCAACAAAAGCATGGTTTCAGAATAATTCTGTGGATGTCATCGATTGGCCGTCATGTAGTCCAGACCTAAATCCAATCGAAAACCTTTGGTACGAGTTAAAAAAAAAGAACTTAAAAAGCATAAAATTAGCAATACAAATGAATTGTATGCAATCGCAAGGACAGCTTGGAATGCAATAACACCGAAAAAATGTCAGGACCTAATTTTGTCAATACCAAGGCGATGTAGGGCTAAAATTGCAAACAAAGAATTCCCGACAAAATATTGAGGAAAAACCGCAAATTACAATGAAAAGTTTACATATTCTCTTATCGTTCTTAATTAGATCGCCAGTAAATTTCTTGTTACCAAAACATTTTGAATTAAATTTTATATTTCTGTTATCTTTTTGTTACTGTTTTTGCTATTGTCTGTTTTTAACTGATACATAGTAAAAAAAAAATTTAAAATTCCCATAAGTGATATTATAAAATTTATAAAAAAAGATATTTGAAAAACATGATTCCAGTGTATCGTTCTTAATTAGTTCGCCACAGCTGTATATTGTACACCAAATATCTATTGATTAATGTTAGTCCCATGAGATCCCTAAAAAAGCCGGGTAGAAAGACACTGAAATTTCTTGTTTCGACCAAACGCCGGATTTCCTATGGAAGCGAATTCCACAGCTTAACAGAGTGAACTAAAAACAGACGGCTGCTTTCTAAGTAAAAAAAATTAGGAGGATTAATAGTAAAAGTCCTAGATGATCTAGGAAACTGTATCTTGCAATGTAACTAATGTGGCTTCTTATAATTTATAAGTCGTGCAATGTATAGGCAATTCCGATAGTTCAAATATTGTAATATTCAAATATTACAATATTGACATTCAAAACACAAATCTTATCATAGAGTTAAAAGCAAGTTCCAATTTTCTGAATGATATTAGTCGGATTTCAACTGGAGTATAAAGGAGAGATTTCCACTAGAGCTCATATTTTCGGGTATTACCCGGGTACCCATAAGGTTTTGGGTACTCATTATATTTCGGGTACCTGCATTATTTCTCATGTTTCTCGTATATCAAGACCAGACAAACAATTATATTGCAAAGTAAGTAAACTTTTTTATTTGGAAAACATCTGTATTTTGTTTATAAGTTATTTGAAACAATGAATTTTATTACATTTCTTTTATATATTTAGTGGTCAGAACTGAAGATTATTGTATGGGGTCTAGCCTATTGCCATGCCTATTTGCCAACGGAGGCTGCTTTTCAGCCAATTTCGAATATCGTTTCCCCTGGTTGAAGAAATGAAAAGTGAATTTGTCCTTTCGAAGTCCATCAGATTGTCACCATAACCTTTTTTGGGTGAAGATCGGGCTTGGGGGTGTGTTTTGGTTTTTCATCTGAATGCAAACACTGCCCAGATCTTTTACGATTATCATACAGTACCCACTTTTCATCACAGGTGACTATCCGGTGCAAAAACGGTTCAGTTTGATTTCTTAATGTAAGCGATGCACAGATTTCCAGGCGCCGTAGTTTTAGTGATTCGTTCAGTTCATAGGGTATCCAGTTATTGAGTTTCTTTACCTTTCATATGAGAGAAAGGTGTCGACTTATTGTCATTGGGGATATTCCCATGCTTTGTGCAATCTCCCGCATCGATTTCGTTGGATCCGCATACACCGTTGCTCTTAAAACATTGTCGTCAACTAGCGTTTCCGGCTTCCCACGTGGTTCATTGTCGAGGCTGACATCTCCCGAACGGAACTTTCCAAACCAACGTCGTATAGTGCCTTCGTTTACCGTAACATCCTCAAATGCGTCATTAATGTTTCTCATTGCCAACGACACATTATGTCCTATTTTAAATTCGTAAAAGGTTCGAACTTCAACTGCCGACAGTATGGTAAATAATTCCTAGAAAAGAAATAACGGTACTTGTAACGAACCCTAAAATTCTCACTCGGCAAGCAAACGTACCACTTTATTTTATTAAAAAAACGAAAATTTAACGTTCTGGCACAAATGTTTACTCGAGAACTTCATATTTCCGACTGAGCGAAAATCGGACATTTCATGTACATTTTACAAACCAATACAATGTTTTCTGCAGTGGAAAAACCACGTTCTGACGACACCGATGTCGCTGGCACGCATAAATATTTTTTGGCGAGCAATGACAGGTTTGGAAATTTTTCTGCATTATAACTACATTTTTAACTTAAAACCCCTATACTCTCGATGGACACAGAGTTTTCTACCAAGTTTCGCACATGTCTTCTAAAAAGTACTCTCACTTCTTCAACCTCAACTTCCAAGTTTTTACGTCTTGGATCCAAAAAGGGGAAACTTGTTCTGTGAGAACTTCTTCGAATTCCTGCCTATCCATTTTGAACCTGCTCTGCAAGCTTTCTTTCATGATTCCCATGAAGCTGACAATATTTTCATTATCTCAGATGTTTGTTTTTAGGTGTTTATTAATTAGTTCACATATAATACAACTTGCCCTAAGTTCTTTCCAATGGGCAAATATAAGGTTTTTTTGACATTAAGTTGAAGCCCATTACAAGAAGGCCAAAGTCGAACTGCCTCTAAGTATTCCCTCAATTGAATGACACAACTATCAATTTTAGCTCGCGGGCTGGAAACATATAATTGAGCATCGTCAGTGTATAGATATACGCTGGCATGTTTACAAACAAGGGTTAGGTCATTAATGAATAGGATATAAAAGCAATGGACCGAGGATTGACCCCTGAGGAACGCCATGATATAGTATTAGCCTACTTGACCTTTTTCTGTTCAATGAAACCTGCTGATACCTACCGCTAGTTTAGAATAAGCTCAGCAGCTCTATTACCCAAACCAAAGCTATTTAAAAGTTTACAATACAGTTTTTCATGATTACTGAATCAAATGTCTTTGAGAAATCTAAAATACATAGTAGAGTTGTATAAGATTTGTCAAAGTTTAGACGAATATCATCAACTATTTTCAAAAGTGCAGTAGTACAACTATGAGTTTCACAATACGCAGCAGATTGATGCAGGCTTATCAAATTGAGTGAGTCAACATGAGTTTGAAGTTGATTCTTAATGATAAATTCCAGAACCTTTGACAAACTCGGGAGAATGCTTATTGGGCGAAAGTCAGATTGTATCCAGACGGATTGGATTGGAATTCTTTGGAATAGGGGTTACTTTTGCAATTTTTAACAAGGCAGCAGTTATAAATATGAGTTAGTGTATCTACCACATTTAAAAGAATTATTTTAATAAATCTTAGAGATATAGTTTGGAAAGAAAATGTTGGGCCTGAGAAGTCTGAGGAACTACGGTATAAATTAGTTTCAGTGGAAGGAATAGTTATTAAATAGATCCGGATCAGTGGGAATAACGACCAGCTTGCGCACATTTTTTCAAAGATCTCAAGTCTTAGACCTGGTTTTAAGCTTAGATTTGTAATAAAACTGCTTTTGTTTGCGAGTCACCGCGATTGTTAAGTTTCTTAACTTAACAAATGCGGTTCTATTTGCAGTTGAAGGATAGTTCTTCCATCTGCGGTATGAGCTCATGAGCTTTTTTAAGGTAAACCAAGGGCGCCCCTTAACTACCACTTGCTTAATTGGTATATATTTGTTGCACATTCATTTGAAGGTCGTAAGTTAAAAATATAAGACCATGAGAAGAGTTAAAACCTGGCACAGATGTCTAATCGTGAAATAAAACTAACTTCATGTCCGATATTAAAAAAAAAATATCTGAAAGCGAAGGTGGGCAATCTATTCGGAAATGTGAGGGAACGGAGTTATGAATAATGTTAAGACCACAATTACCAACGAAACTCTTAATGGAATTTGATTTTTCATCGTTTCTCAACATATTTTTATTGAAGTCTCCGCACAGAATTATTTTTAGATACTGTAAGACATAGGTGGATAATTCGGTTTCAACCTCTGTGAGAGCAAAGTTTCGATTTGGTATGTAAATGCAACCAATAAGACACTTTTGATAACTGTCGGATATTTCGACAAACAAAAAATCAATACACGCCGAATTTTCATTTTCCTCCTCTTGTCGACCTTTCGCCACGATGTATTTTATAGTCAGAAAGGGTAACGCAATTGTCATCATCACCACTCCCATCTGCACTGAAAGGGATCAACCATGCTTCAGAAACACATATAACATCTACTCGTTGCGAAGAAAACAGTTCCCTAAATTCATCAATACTTGATTTTAGACTCTGCTCATTAACACCTCAAAGTTATATCTGTCGAGGATGACGTACTGTCCATGACCTCGGTATTGGGTGTCCTTTCTTGTTGACAGCATGTACTTTGTCTTGCCCTTATTGATCGCTTAACCCATCTTCGCCGCTATTGCCTCAATATTCGCGAAAGCGCCCTTATATCACGATGCTTTCTACCGATTACACGCCGTTTACGAGTAATTGGACGGACAAAACTGCCTGAGTTTTGTACTATTCTTCCAAGAATGATGTTAAAGAAATCACATGATAGCGCGTCGCATTATCTAAATCCTTTTTTGACATCAAAGGTCTCGGTGAGTTCTTTACCGATCTTAATGGAGCAGCGCACATTCTCGATTGTCATCCTGAACAAACGGACGAGTTTGGCAGGGATGCCAAAGCTAGACATTGATCTGTATAGTTCGTTTCTGTAGATGCTGTCGTAAGTGGTGTGTATCGATTTGAAGCTCATGGGTTTTTTCCAAGATCTGCCGTAGTGTGAATATTTGATCGATGGTGGAATGAAAGCACACTGATATGAACCAATAAGGTTGTTGACGAACGGCTTCAGGCGTTCACACAATACAGCAGAGAGGATCTTGTAGGCGATATTAAGAAGACTGACGCCTCTGTAGTTGGCGCAGTTTACAGGGTCTCCTTTCTTGAGGTTCCGTTCATTTCGTCCGACAATATTTTACAGATGAGTTGGTGCATGCTCCTTACCAAGTCATCGCATATCGTTTTGCAGAGCTCGGCAGTCAGGCCGTCCGCTCCAACAGTATTTTCTGACTTAAGCTTAGATATGGTTAACTTCACTTCATTCAGGTCGGGTGGAAGGAATTATTGGTCTAAATCGTCCAGGTTGAAAGGTTCATTCTGCCTGACAGCGGTATTTGCTTCGTCATCGCCATTATACAGTCTTTAGAAATGCTCTTTTCAAATCCTCAGTATCGACTACGACTATGTTCCCTTGTTCGTCTCTACACACTTCGGGACGCGGTTTTTGCTCGTTTTTTTTTTTACCTTTCGGTAAAACTCCCGAATTTCATTCCTGGAGTAGCATCTCCCAATTTCCTCGAACGCGCGCTTCTCATACTCCTTCCTTTTCCTCCAGAGAAGCCAGTGTTCGACTCCCCTCTTCTGCTCGTAGAGCTCGTGAGCAGCCCTAGTCCTTCTATGCCGCATTGTATTTCTCTTGCTTAGCTGCATGTGCTTGCCGGCACTCGTCGTCAAGCCAGGTGTTTCGTAATGGTCGCCGACTGGAACCCAGCACATCAAAGGCGGAATCCCTGATGAATTTTTGGCAATGTTGCCACTGGTCTTCGATACTTGATGCTGGCGGCAAGACCTCTTAACAGATTAAGAGAGACTAGATCGGGAAAGGATTAGTGTGTGTTTGAGATGTTCGGGATATCCGCAAACATACTTTGACTACAACAAGGTTGTGGTCCGACTCGATATTGGCCCCTCGGAACGTTCGGACATCCATAATACTGGAGTAATGCCTTGCGTCGATCGCAATGTGATCAATCTGGCTGACGGATGATTGATCAGGAGATCTCCAAGTCTCCTTATGTATATCGAGATATGGGAACCGCGTGCTAGGTACGGCAATGTTTCTCCCAGACGCAAAGTCGATTAGCCTGAATCCGTTATCGAAGGTGGTGTCGTGCAGGCTATACCTCCCTTCCTAGCTTTACGTGAAAATCCCGCCGAGGACACTTTTAATGTCATAGCTTCTCATAGATCTTGTCCAAGAGCCCGTAGAAACCATCTTTGGTGTAGTCATCTTTCTCCTCTGTGTGGGCGTGCCAACAAGAAATCCGCATCCAAATAAGCGCTGCTTTTGCCGTCGATAACAACCGCCGTAGTAAATGTTGCAGGTTTCATCCTCTTTTTGTCCAACCGATCCCATCGCATTTCTTGGGTCGGTAACATCTGTTGTCCAGGGCCTCCGCTGGTTGTTCGGCTACACGGGGCCTATTAAGGGACCCAACATTCCCTAACATTCCACGTACAGATCCGAAGTTCGTTGTCCTTACTTCGTTTGTAGAGGTTGTCAACGTAAATCCAGGATATCATTGTGAACTTTGTCAAATGCACTTTTGAAAATTCAAACAAACAAAGCAAAGTTACAGATCCCTTACCCATGTCTTTTCGAATATCATCAATGACATTGACCATGCTCCTCCCTGAAACTTGATTGGAGTCGTTCTTGGAAATATGTTCAAGGATTTGCGTAGAGAGCACTTTGATAGGCACGACAATAGGTCGAAAGTCATTAGTGGAAGCAGGATTCACTTTTATTGCAACAGGAATCACAATTTAATAAATCGCATTGGCACGCCGTCGTCGCCAATAGCATTTGACTCTATTGAGGTGATGATAGATATTATTTCATTCCCCGTCACCACTTTAAAATCACCCTAGACTAAAAACCTCTTGCTAAAAAAATCAGTTCGCCAAGATATACTGCCAAAACAATAAACTTCCGAAGACCTTTCTTGAATGCATCAAGTCCATTCCCGATTTATGGTTTCTTCTACGAGCAATTTCGAAGTAGGGAATGATAATGCTTCTGTAAACAAATTTGTTGATACCAAACCGTCTCATCTCACTCAACTCAAACAAATCTACCTTACACTATACCTTATCCAACAAAACATGTCAGTACAGGGCTTATGGGAAAGCTTTTTTTCTAACAGTGGTGCCTGTAGGTGGACTCAATGGCACATTACCACTGAAACACAAAGGAAGCCACTGAACTTTGTGTACAATTGTTGTTGTAATTATTTTCAGATTTAACCACAGCCACCCTCTGACTTGCTTGCCCGATAGCCGTGGGCAGAATGATCATAAAATCACCATTCGCCATTACTGCTGGCTGTGCATTGAAAATAATCTCATCAAAGCAGTGTTATCATTCTCAAATGTTAGCACATCGTTACTGATTTTTCAGTGTTATTTTACAAAGCATATGGGATTTGAAGCTTTTGAGAACACAAAAATGAATTTGTGTGTAATAATATGTGTAGTGGTGTTGTCATTTGCGTTTTTTTCTCCTCTTTTTGAGAAACCGTTAAAATGTAGTCAAACCATTTTTTTTCGACTTTGTATTTTAAATTTTATTCGCGCGCTATTTTAAGGCATTGCAACAAAGCAGTGCAATAAGTGATATTATTGTTGGACTATGTGCGTTTTCGTGATATTGTGTTAAATAATAGTGGTTCAAATTACTCTGTTGTGTCGGTTTAATGTTGTGTTTAAGAAAAAAAGGATTATTTTCGCGGTGTTTCGAAACTAGAATTCATTGACTGTGCAATTAGTGATCATATTGTGATAACCACTTAAATGTGAGCAGCGACATCTAGATTTACAGAGCAGAAGATGTCGATACTCGAAGAGCAGAAGATTTCGATATTTGAATAGCAAAGTCTCAACCATTGATGACTGGAGAGTGGAATCGAATTTTCTAGCAAAATGGAAATTATATGGGACGCTGGATGGCGAGGAAAAAGATAAATGAAATTTATATCGTTCAGCAATATTTTTATTTGTTTATTTTAAATGGGGAGATGGTAACCCTAAGCGAAATGCTCTTTCTCTTTGTGGTGATTCATCATATACACCATGGCAACCCTATGAGAGCTTTAAAGAGGGACACATTTATGCATGTTATTGCAACCAGACTAAGATGCAAATGTCCTAACTTCCCTGTACTGATTCTTGGATATTCTTGGGTAAACTATAGTTAAAAATCTGAGAAGAAAATACGGAAAACAAACAAGAACAATCAAGGACGGGGACAAGCTGGTAACAGAAAAGAAGGAAGTGCTAGATACATTCATGGAGTAAGCCATAAGCTAAAGAATTTATAAAAGATGAAGCCATACCTGTTGGAGACAGACTTGCATATGGGCCGTTCTTAGAAATAAAAATAGAAGACGAACCAACAGAAGGACAAGTTACAGAAGCAGAGATTGAATATGCCATACATACAATGAAAATTGGAAAAGCCCCCGGACCAGATGAAATAGCCCCGGAACTTAAATAGGGGGTCCAGAGATACAGAAAAAAAGTCAACAGGAAATCTGATAATACCAATCCACAAGCAGCTACGATTGTAACAACTACAAGTCGATAACATTATCACCTACAGTGTACGAGTATAAGTTATATAAAAAGGTACTGGAAAAGCGACTTTAGCAAGTAGTCTAAGAAGATCTAGAGGAGGAGCAGACGGCATTCAGACCTAGTCAACAAGCACAAGATAAGATGAACGCTATTAAAAGTGTTTATGACAACCCAGCGGGAAAAGTTAGACTAGAAGGGAAGAACTCAGAAGTATTTAAAATATATTATTGACCAAGGCAAGGAGACAGTCTTAGCCCCCTACTGTTCATTCTATTCATGGATGAAGTAGCAAAATCGTGTAAGATGCAAACAGAAAAGAACAAAATTGGAAACTGGAGACTTCACAACATCTACCTGCAATTCCTACTATATGTTATGCAGATGATATTGTTACGAGTATCATAGCAAACAATCCGGACTACAACAATCATTGGAAAAGTGGTCCGCTAATCTGAAAAGAAATAGGATGGAGGTAAATATAACCAAAAGCAAACTAATGTGGGTCTCTAAAGAGAATAGGTCTACAGAGAATTTGCATATACTCGTATGTACAATAATATGCGACGGCAGAGAATTATTTTCTATAATCTATGTTGAATCCTATGAATACCTTGGAACATTGTTAGCTGTATTGCGAAAATAGACCAATAAGTAATAAGCCGAACCAAGAAAGCAATGTCAGCCTACTATAGTGGGTAAACGAGAGATAAGGTTAAGGACAAATCTCAAGCCAACACTTTCGTAATGACCGTCATGACATTTGGAGCGAACTGCTTCCCCGCTTGCGCGCAGTACGTCAAGAATGAAAACGCTAAAGAGTTTGCAGAAATTTATCCAGCGGCTGTAAGAGCAATCCTCAACAATCACTATGTGGCTGACCTACTTGTGAGCGTCGATTCGCACACGGAGGCTGTAAGACTTGCGAAAGATATTCACTTCGTTCATAGTCAAGGCGACATATTCAATTTGGACGTGGAGTCTGAACTGGCGTCGGTGCTGGGCATGTGGTGGCTTACCTCCACTGATATGTTTGTTTTTAAACTGATCACTAAGCCTAAACTGTCAGAAATACTTAGTGTTGATATCCATGCCTAGAGAGCCAAGTTTGATAAATCTGTCAAACATTGCTAGTCGATTATCACAAAAAAAAACCACCTGGTTTCCGTGCGTGAGCAGATGTGGCAGTTGTGAGGTTAAACTTGAAGTAATTGAATTTTATTATTAATGAATCAAAAGTATGTATTTATAAACATGTATTGTTCCTAAACCTAATTAACTAAGTATTTAACAGGAATTTTGTAACGTATGTAAGACTAATAAATGCCTATTGAATACCTTGCAATTCCTGCTTGTTTCTCAACGTACATCGTTACAAAAGCTGAAGCTCGTTGCCCAACTAAGGCAACAGCAGTTATAGTACATACCCATAATACTATACTGTACCGAGTGTTTACCCTTATTATTGTAAATAAACATCTGAATAAATTGCAGGCAACAGAAATGAAGTAAGGACAAAGGGTGGCGGCGAAAGCTAGAAGAGTTAGGGTCAGAAATGAAAGAATATGCTCAGAAGTAGAACAGAAGAAGTCGATCCTAAATGAAATCGAGGAGAGACAGCTAAAATGGTTCGGATATATGCAACGGATGGACGAGTTAAAGAACAAGTAGAGAATAAGCAAATGCATTGCAAACAGTTTGTTGCACTAATGATGTCGACATGAGTCGCTAAAATTTTTAATATGACTACAATCTGTCAAAGATTGTACGGATGTCAACCTGCTCTTCGGCGAGCTACATATATTGTACTACTGTCACTTTCTTAGAGATTTTATTTATTGTTTTCTTCCTAAATCTGCATAGTCTTTTGTTGCTACTTGTACGCCCAACAATTGGTAGCTTCCCCGAAAACACCGAGAATTCTTCAGATACCTTCGCCCAGATGTATTCCATGTGGCTTGGATTTTATATTTTTGTTTGCTTAAGCAGGTCATATGAATATCTTTTTGAAATTTTTGGCAAACAGATCTGTAATAAAGGCTCCCACTCGCACCCTTCGCAAAAATTCGAAGCACTTTTTCGTGCGTGTACATAATGAATCGCAATAAGGAAACAGGCCAGGGTTATACGCGAACTGTTAGCGCCATAAATTTATCTTTGCTCCCTCTCCTGCAATACTATGAAAACAAACTATGTCACTGTTTACATTTCAATTACACCGGTAGAACTTTGGTGACTATGTAACCGAACTGTTACAACGCAATATTTCTTATGATACTTGTATTCATCGGAACTTCTCCTAACAAAATAGCCAGTAGCCAAATATTTTCGATTGTATACTATTAATTCTGTTCCTTAGCCATGGTACATATATGATTCACATGGAAAGCCTTACCGAGGTTTAGATATCCCTTGCGTGACCACCCATAAATATTCAAAACCAAATTATACCCCTAACTTCCCAATAAACTGAATAGGTTCTCGCAATCCCTTCATACAGTGTGTACGTGTTCATTATAAAAATTTATGTTATCATAATCCTTTAAGGCGACTCGAGTACGAGCATCACAATACATTGTACGAGATAGGTACCTATACAATTCACACCTTCAGGTGTAAAAACATCGACCATTGTACATCAACAACAGTACCAGGTTATTGAATTCCTTTTTTATTTTATTTTTTTCTCTCTCGCCCACTTAGCTAGTTTTAACACTTTTATTGCTTTTTTCCGGCGTTTCCGTTTTTTCTCTCTCTTTCGGTTGATTTGACATTCCAGCTTACCGGCTTCCACCTCCAATTTTGAATAAATAACCCCTTAACCGTTCTGGATAAACCGCTCAAAATTATGACTCCTTTGTAAATGACGGATCAAATTTCTCTGTATAACGTATTTCACGATTTAATTGCCCTTGAGTGGAGTGCAAAATAAGATGTGTACATAGATACATATTCTCTTTTAGAACGACTGATACGAGTAACACTGATATCATTTCAGTTGTGTTAACGATGACGAATTTCTTTAGAATTATTGCTGTTCATTTCTCTGACAAAAGAGCTAAACTAAGTAAATTGAACTTGAATGATAAATAGCCGGTGGCTTGGTGTTGAACGACTGAACGGCGTCAATCTGGCGATGCCCAGAGCTGTAGCTATGACTATGACACCAATAGCCCTCGTTTTACCTCCTCGTAGTAGCCACAAGAAACTGGTCTCATTTAAGCGAGTTTGACGTGGCAATCTTATAACCGCGTGTGTTGAGTAGGATAAAATAGCAACACTCTAATATCCCGTCAGAAACGACTGAATTTTAAAAGATGGACGTGCGTCAGATGAATTCCCGGGACTGAATCATAAATGGCGTTAACGGTTAACATGGCAGATTTCTTATATGAGCTACCTTAGCGTATTTAGAACTCAGGTCATATGACTTTATTAAAAAGAGCGAACATTCCCGTTACTTATGGAATACAATTTCATTCATATGGCTGCCGCGCCTGGCTCCGTATTAGCGCATCCGGTCAACTCAATTTCCCAAGACCTTGTTGACTGTTTCTGGCTCAATTTCATGAATGGCTCGGACGATATTCGTTTTAAGAGCTTGAATCGTTTCTCGATCGTCCGCATAACATCGATCTTTAAGGATACCACACAAAAAAAAATCTAAGATGTGGTATGGCGCTCCATCGTGCTAAAACCAAAGACCGTCCAAGTTCATGTCTTCAATTTCAGCCCACAAAAATTCGGTAACCATGGCTCTATAGCGCTCATCGTTGATCGAAGTTTTATTTCCAGCTGCATTTTCGAAATAAAATGGGCCAATGATGCCACCACTATACAACCTCACCAAACTGTCACTCTATACGGTTACGTTGGCTTCTTGACAGAACAGCGAGCGATTTTCATCTAACCATATTTTACAGATCATTTAATGCTTGCAACCAAATCAAACGTGTGCTCGGTGTGCTGCAAAAACTGCACAAGAACGCTAGTTCAGGATTTATGAAAAGTAACGGTCACAAAAATTACGACAACAGTCTGAGGTCTACGTCTAGTTCGTCAAATCCACACGAAACACAAGAAAGGTCGCTTCTACGCCTTGGTTGTACTAGTACAAAGAGCGTATGCACCAGCTTAAAAAATACAACGCAAGCCAAATAACACCTATTTGGATGTTCGATAACAAACTCCATCAACTGATAATTGATGATAGTAACGCATGCTCTTAATAATAGTTCGTTGCCGAGGAATAAATTTATAGGAATTAAGGGTCAGGAAATAAGGGAATGGTGGAGATCAAGTTTGAGACGAGAAGTGCTCAGGTTAAAATCAAAAATGGGGAGGTTTGAGTTGGCCTTACGGAGCAAGCGGGAGATTGGTTCGTTTGAACCATAAGAGGTGCGATGGCTTAGAATATATAACAGACGAGGACAGCGTAAATTGCGAGGGTTACCGCTGAAGGAAATAGAATTATAAAGCGAAGCGCAATCCACAGAACCAGAGAGTAATAGATGAATGAAGAGAATGTCAGCTACGTTTCTGCGTTTTTCGAGGGTACTCAGGTTAAGAAGTTTGAGACGGTCACGATAGGGAGGTATGATAAAGGGGTCATCCAAGGGTGGTCCTCGAAGGGCAAAGCGAAGGAAACGACGTTAAATATTCTCGATTCGGGATATATGAACTCACTGAAAGAGGGACCATCGTTTGATAAAACCAAGTGATGAGTTGGCTTTAAGGATTATCTCATCAGCGAACGACGAAAGTTTAACTCTCTATCGCATAATATTCCAAGGTCGCGAAGAGATTGAACTTGGGGTACAGATTGGTCACGCAGAAATAAAGTCGAGGGGGACACTGGTTGGACTTATGTGACAAAGTCAGATTGTAGATTGACATTTGGAGACATTAAACTGCAAGAAATTTTTCAGACACCAAGTGGAAAATCTGCCGAGGTCTTCTTGAAGGAGAACAGAGTCTTGGGGCGAAGAAATAGTTTTGGAGAATTTAGTGTCGTCGGCGTTAATGGATAGGGGGCAGTGTTTAAATTAAGCTCACTCCATTAGTTATCGGGAAATCTAAATGCCCTAGAGCTTTTTCGGGTTTCAAAGTTCCACTGATTTATAGATCCAGCAAAAACGCTTGAATGAGTTTATTTTATTTTTTATTTTTATAATTTATATAATACAGTATTTCTTACATAATTAATTTTACCCGTAAAGCGCCGTGCTTATCGTCGGCGGATATATTCAATAATACATAATTTAACAGTGAGCTTTCAAATTTCCAATTAGAAAACGTTTATCAAAAAAATGCAATTAATAGGTATAATATTTAAAGAAAGAGAGAAGAAAAAAAAAATTAATTTGCATCAATTCAATTTATTCAATTTATTGTTAATAAATTAAGAAAAGTACAAATAAGACTTTGTCTTTTACAGTACATTTTTTTGGAGTGCATATAACATTACAATATAAAGCTTAAATCTATAATTGAAAAGATAGAATCAGAAGGGAAAGGAGATAGAGAAAAAGAAAAAAAGAATTGGGGAAAAATAGAGAGAAAGAAAGATACTATAAATGAGGAAAAGGGAAAGAGGATTAAGGTGATTAGTTTTTGCAGTTGTTACAAGTATTGAAGAGCGGTAGTTTTGAATTTTTATTTGTTCCAATTATTTGTTTTGTTAATGTTGGAAGGCTATTCCAAAGTCTGGTAACATAAATGAAGAACAGACGAGAAGAGTTTATATAGTTAAAATAAGGCATTGTTTAATTGAGGGTCCTGGTAGATTGGGCAAATTAAAGTTTTTCAAATATGTACATTGGAGATTTTTTATTGACGAGACGATACATAAATTAGCAGCATCTAACTTTTAAGAATAGCTTAAACGTACAGCCCAAAACAAGATTATGACAGTGCGAGATGAGATCGTATCGCGATAATCCAAATACATATCTAATAGCATCATTAAAAGCAACAAATAACTTATGTTCGGATTGAGAATCAAGTTTGCAGTACACAAGAGTACAGTAGTCAAATATAGGGAGCAACAGAGTTATAATAATTCTTAGTTTTATTTCTACTGGTGTAAAACTGGAAGACAGCCAGAGCTTTCGTAGACCAGCATAAATTCGCCCAACAACAAAGTTAGTTTGGTCTTTAGAAGAAAGAGAACGATTAATTTTGAATCCAAGATTTGTTACTTTTTCGACATATAGAATAGGCTTATTGTTTAAAAGTATAGATGGAAAATCATAAGTTTCGAAATTAGAATCGCTTGCGATTTTTCTGGATTAAGATGCCCGTTTAAAACTAACCAGTTGTAGATTCTAGATAGGTCTTCATTCGTTCTAACAATGAGGTATTCAGCTAATCCGACTGGCCGTGATAAGCATACTTGGGCATCGTCAGCGTAAAGATCGATGGAGACAGTTGAGCAAACTTTAGGCAGGTCATTGATATAGAGAAAAAATAGTAATGGACCCAGAATGATGCCCTGCGGAACACTCAACTTCCTCTTCATCTTTGCAATGTTCACTCTCATTTTCACTTTCAATATGCTACATCAGCTCTGTCTCCGGGACTAAAAACTGCTCTATGTCGCCCTCATTATCCGACTTATCTGAATCTAAAAGAAAATCATGAAATTCTTCCTCAAAAGATGGGTCATTGACACACAATATTTTTTTTTTTGTAGACCGTATTTGTACACCTTGAGATGGACGCTTTGTATTAGAACAGCCAGGGTTGGGTTATTAGTTTCTGCCATTTTCTTTCATAAAACAAACCTAGAATAAAACCGAAACGCAATAATTTTTTCATGCCAACAATGGATGTTAGGCTTCACGACATTTTTAAATCGTAATTGCTCGCGTGTCATGCAGCCGGCGCGGCGGCGACACAACCCGAAATCTCACTTGCAGTTTTCATACTAACTCTGAAGCTACTGAGCCGCTTTGGTGCGGTAGCGGGGAGAAGCACGCAAAACAAGTAAATTCAAAATATTGCGGAGCCTGTGAGACTCCACATCCATACTTAGAATATTAAATATAGGAATAGACATCTAAGAATGCACGTAAGTTAAAGTTAAATATTTGAGTGACAGTAAGTAAATGAAAACTCAACTTCATATCCCTCCCATCAAAGCATTCCAATCAAGGGCAACGTTCCTTTTTTTCAATAGAAAAATATTTCAAGATTAAAACCGAATTCGAATTCCTAACTCCCTTAAAGATATTAGCTTAGACATTTCAAAAATTCTACACCAGTCTCCATATTGAATACCGATGCTCTGACCACTTCGACATACAATACATATGTATGTAGCTTCGCAAACAATTCCTATTATGAAAGTAAAAGCTCGTACTGAATCATTCGGTGAAGTGGGAAGGAAATTTATTAGAAAACACAATTTTTTTTCTTTTTTTTAATATAGTAATAAATATTTAAAGATGCGAACCATTTTCGACAAACACAAAAATGTTGATTTACCGATATGTCTTTAGCTAATAATTTGTACCGGTATGTCGTTTCACAGAAAGCATGCAACATCATGCTCCAAAGTTTTGTTTACTCGGTGAACTTGTTTGGACATTTTATATGAATATTTCTTTTCTCTGTCCTTTGTGCCATTGATTTACTGTTACTTATTTAATTTTTTCTGAGCTAATATTTGCGATGTACATACATAATATGTACTCGTATGTATGTATGTTTTACATGCCTATCAATACGTACAATCTCACGTGATTCCACCTGTTGATGTGTTGGTTTTTTTTTTGTATTCTTCAATCTTTCGATGATGAAGTTAGATACCGGGTGCAGATAAGAGTGCATTACATGTTTATCTGTCATAGGTATGTACGAGTATAAATCGTGTTTGACAATCTATTTTTAGAAAATGATCTTACACGCGGTATACTCGTCGTACAATATAAAGCAGAATACGAATATTATGAAAAGGAAAATTTTTGACACTTTTTTTTTGTTTGCAAGATAATTTAATGAGTCAGTTGATACGATTAGTCTTTATGAACAAAGTTAGACTGAACACACTTTGTGGAACACAAGAGAAGACTGCACCTTCTCAGAAATAAAACGGAAATAAAATTATGGAAGTAATGAGTTTTTCCAGCAACATGGGCGACTAATTGTTTTTTATTATGATTTCTGGCCGCCTTTTTCTTCTTGGATGCGAGGCATGACCTTATCCACTCAAAAATTCCCAAATATGAAAGCTGTTCCACTTGAAGAGAAGCAGGAAAGCAAAGGCTCAGACCTGAGCAGAAGGCTCCAACATAAGCTGTAGCACTGGCTTTCGGTATATAGCCAGGTTGTCCAAATAGAGGTGATGGCAGAAGAGATTCAAGCAAATCTATCCTATAGCTACTAAAGGGTTTTCCAATACGGGCTTGACAACTTTGAATTTAATTTGTGAACGCACTCCTTCACTAATCATCAAACTGTCACTGTCAATTTATTCAGATCTACAACATTTCAACATTTTCATCATGGTAAAGTACATGAACGTCTGCAAATTATAAAAATTTTCTACCGAAATTCTGAGTCGGTGACTGCAACTCTAAGAGCGTTAACTCCAATTTTCGGTCGTAATTCTCGCCCTAGTACACAGGCAATAACAAATTTAGTGCAAAAATTTGAGTCTACATATTCTTTGTGTGATTTTGCCGTGTCAGTGAGACAACGGATTGGTCGAAGTGTCGAAAATATCGCTGCCGTTCAGGCGTCCGTAGCAAACGATCCAAATCAGTCAATTCCACGGCGTTCTCAAGAATTGGGCATCGCTCAGACCACATTATTGCGTATTTTGCGTAAGGATCTTGGTTTACACCCATACAAGATCAAGCTGGCTCAAGAATTGAAGCCGATGGACCATGTGAAGCGACGTACGTTCTCCGATTGGCTTCTGGAGAAGATGCGCCAAGATGATAAATTTCATCGCAAAATCATCTTCAGTGACGGAGCTCATTTTTGGCTCAATGGGTTCGTCAATAAGCAAAATATGCGTTATTGGTCGGGTGAAAATCCACATGTGCTTATGAATCACCACTTCATCCACAAAAAATAACTGTTTGGTGCGGTTTGCATGCCGGCGGTGTTATTGGGCCATATTTTTTCGTCAACGATAACGATTACTGTGAATGATCAGCGTTATCGCGCAATGATCACCGATTATTGTTGGCCCGAATTAGAAGATATGGACTTGGACGACATGTGGTTTCAACAGGATGATGCCACAAGCCACACAGCACACGCTACATTCGATTTATTGAAGAATAAGTATGGTGAGCGTGTTACTCGTATCTCAAGAAATGGGCCAGTCGATTGGCCGCCTCGTTCGTGCGATTTAACGCCGCTTGACTATTTTCTGTGGGGCTACGTTAAGTCATTGGTTTATGCCAACACGCCGACGACGGTGGAAGAGCTCAGAGCCAACAATGAACGCGAAATAGCGGCCGTTTCGGCCGAAATGTGTGGCCGAGTCGTTGAAAATTGGGTCCAACGAATCGACCGCTGCAAACGTGCCTGCGGTGGCCATATGAACGAATTCGAGTTCCATTCATAAATGTTTTGATTGTACTTCAAGCCGATAATAAAGTTTTTAAAGTATCTCAAATGGTTTGCGTTTTATTTAAAAAAAAGTTGTCAAGTCCTTATTGGAAAACCCTATACAATCCTGTGAAGGAACTGGTCCTTCATATTGGAGGTAATTTTTATTTACTGTTGTAATATGTAATATGTACGAGTATGTAAATATTACATATTTTTTCTTCCACGTACTCGTATTTGCATTGGTACAGCGCCGCTTGTGTCATTGTCTAAATTTGCGGTTCTTAGAACCGTTCTTTTTTCGATCACCTCATTAGTGAGGCCAAGAGTTTGCTGATGTTTTCGCAATTGGGTGATTTTACTTTCGCGCTCTTCTTTGAACCTCAGCTGTAACTTGAGCTTCTATTGCTTTCGTTATATTTTGAAAAATCCGCTGATTTGCTCGACCTTGGTGACATTTTCATATGCGTCGCTTTCATTTTTCTTGTATATTTTCGTAGATCATCCGTATGTTATGTTAAAGCTGGACACACGACTGTCGTATATAACAAATCCTTAAGTTTAAACCGCATTTTTCTGTCACAAAATACAGCGCAGTTTTCGAGCCATTTAAGTCGCCTCACAGTGATTCTATGTGCGGCATCGTCAATACAATTTCATTGGTGGTTAACGATAGAGCCTTAGTATTTAAATTTTTCGCACTTCAGTACGACAGCTCCTCCTCGATATCAGGAGTTGGGTTAGTTCAACTAATTTGTAACCCTTTCTTCAGTCTAGCGCCTTTCTTCAATTTTCAAGAGTTGCCCGTTGAGTTGCTGTTGCCTTGTTGTCTATAATAGCACTATCATCGGTGAAAAGAAGAGAAATTGTTTTGGACTGGGTGATATGCTTCTTCAATAGAAAATCTTGCACGACATTAAAAAGCAACAGATCTTGTACATTACCTTGACACACACCAATTCAACTTCGAATTTTCTGGTTATTCCTGCTTTGCATCTCTGGGAACTCTGTCGAACGATTTTTCCAAGTCGATGAAGACGATATGCAGATCTTCTTCGTAAATTTTCAATACGCTGACTTTCAAGGATGATACTGGCACATTCTTGAATGGCATGAAGCTCACGTTGAAAGGCACTACTGAGTCTTCTCCCATTGGACTTGCAACGATCGATTTGGGATCGCTATATTGAATCTACTGTCGAAGCTATAAAGTTCTTGGTATGCGTTCATTTACCTCGTAGATCATGTCGAGCTCAGGAACTTCTAAGCTTGCGAAGTCCCATTATACTGACTGTACTTTTTCAACATATACATAATCGTATGTGAAGCGGAGTGAGGCCATGACAGCTCCAATGGCAGCTACGAGGCTGGTTCGCAAAGTACCTGAGATACATATGAATGCGAGCCTCTGAAGAAGTTGCAACATTGCATCTTTGATTAGGTGGTTTTTTCCTTTGCCTTACTCCTCCACATTACTGACGAAGAGGCGATTATCCTTCTGAGCATCATTTTATATGTACAAGGGGCGTTCAACATATTCTCGGTATCGGGGTGAAGCTGTGGTTATATATATAAATTTACTTATTTATTAAGTAATACTATTAGTTTAGTGCATTCATGTAAAATTTCATATAAATGTGATTATTAATTCGCGTTTTATCTCTAGTTAAACAGAATCATAATGGCAACTGAGACGATGATGGTGAAAATTGAGCATCGCGCTGTAATTAAATTTCTCACTAAGCAAGGAAAAAGTCAAAAAACTATTCATGAAGAGATGGTGGCTGTTTACCAGGGTTCCGCACCTTCATTATCAACTGTGCAAAAGTGGTCAAGTGAGTTCAAGAGAGGCAGAGAGAGCATTGAAGACGACCCCCACTCCGGCGCCCCGGCTACTGCTTGTACGGGAGAAAGCATCAAAGAAGTCGAAAAACTTGTTCTTGAGGATGCCCGAATAAAGGTGAAAATGATGGCAGAGATCACCAAGCTTTCAATTGGTACCATTCACACCATTCTTCATGACCATCTTAACCTTTCAAAGGTCAGTGCAAGGTGGGTGCCACGAATGCTCACAGCGCCTCAGAAAAAAGTGAGAATCGCATGCTGTAGAGAGCTTTTGGAGATGTGTAGTGAGAACGCGGACGGTGTTATGGATCGAATTGTTACTGGGGACGAAACATGGGTCCACCACTATGACCCTGAAAGCAAACAAGAGTCCATGCAGTGGCATAAAAAAGGAACAGACCCCCCGAAGAAGTTCAAAGTCACTCCGTCTGCCGGGAAGCTCATGGCCACAGTTTTTTGGGACTCAAAGGGAATCTTGCTCATTGAGTACAAAAAAAAAGGTGAAACCATCAACGCCACATCCTACGCTTCCACTTTACATAATTTGCGGGAGGAAATTAAAAAGGAAAGACGGGGTAAACTCGCAGCGGGTGTGTTGCTTCTTCATGACAACACTCCTGTTCACACGGCGCGAGTTTCCAAGGCTGCTGCGCGAGATTGTGGTTTCGAAGAAATCCAACACCCACCCTATAGTCCAGACCTTGCCCCTAGTGATTATTTCCTGTTTCCGGATTTGAAAAAATGTCTTCGTGGAAAAAGATATTCGGATGATGAAGAACTCAAGTCGGCAATAAATGGGTATTTTGCAGAGAAAGAGGAAATTTATTTTTTGAGGGTTTAAAAAAGCTTATCTCAAGATGTAACAAATGCATTGATGTTAGAGGAGATTATATTGAAAAATAAAAACAATTTAAATTGAAATCGCATTTTCCTTCATATCGATACCGAGAATATATTGAACGCCCCTCGTAGATCCAGTAGACATTGTCGGACATCTGGGTCTCAGGCTTACCAAACTTGCGGCTACTTGCCCACATGGCTTTGGTAGCTTTTGTAATGGCTCTTTTTTGTAAATGATGTCATTTTCCGCTATAATGAACAGAAATAAACAGATAGTGCGAGTAGATTTAGAGTTACTGTTTTTTTTTTTTTCAATATCTGCCGTAAGGCGAACGTCTGGTCGATGGTGAACTTATCAGGCCTAAAACCGCATTGATAAAGATTGTTAAGTATCCGAATATTCCACAAGCAAAGACGAAAATCTTCGTCTGCATCAAGTGCATCTTGAGCTAGACTATGAACGTCGCAAGAAAAAGACGAGAAAAACAGGAGCAAGAGCTCGGGCGATAGCAGTAGAGGCATTGTATCGAGACTTAGAAGAGGTACCCCCACGACCTATTAGCAGGCGACAAACAATAGAAGAAGTGCAACTTCGAAACAGGGGTAAACCGACCTAACATTACACACATAACACATAACGCATGTGCGCAGAAAGAAGTAAGGGAGGTGCGGAAACTCTGCTCGGTGTTTCAAAAGGCCGACTCCACATAAATAAGGAAACTTCGTGGCGGAACTATGAAACGAAAATCACGGTAAAAAACAAAAAACAAGCCTTTTAAACGTGGACTATCGGTGAAACCGATAAAGTGCATCTTGAGCTAGACTATGAACGTTGCAAGAAAAAGACGAGAAAAACAGGAGCAAGAGCACGGGCGATAGCAGTAGAGGCATTGTATCGAGACTTAGAAGAGGTACCCCCACGACTTATTAGCAGGCGACAAACAATAGAAGAAGTGCAACTTCGAAACAGGGGTAAACCGACATTGCAACGCAATGAAGAAAAATCTCGCAAGAAATTCAATCGCAGAAATATATTGAAAATGAGCAAGGAAGCCTACTAACATAGGGATAACGAAATTTGCAATATGTATATGGAAAGAGTATGCTAACGCCTTACTAAATGAAGAATTTTCGTGCAGTACCATTCCTTTAGCTGTTGCTCACGAAGAGTAAATGGCGGATTAAACGAATGCCGAAGATAGCGAAGCTGTGAAAAGGATGAACCGCGGTCGGACCCGATAATGTATCCTACGAAGTGTGCGTAACAATCGGAAATTTTGGGCTCAAATAATTGCTTGCGACACTTGAAATTGCAATAATGACCGATCGGTAAAACCAATATCCCATACTACGAGCGAGTTCCAGACAGTCGACAATGGAATATTATTAAACTCCAATGCAGTCAATCCGTCTTTGAAGGAGGCAGGTCGACATATTCTGCGATTGAAAGCTTACGAATAGGACCTGCATATCGTCGTCATCGGCTTACCAAAAGCTTTCGACAAAGTTCCCAGATTTGGACAGCAGGAATAACCGGAGAATTCGAAGTTCATATCGGATTGCATCAAGGCAGTATACAAAGTCTGCATTGCCGACTTTCCGAAGCACGAAACCGAACTCGTGACATTTCTTTAGAAGGAGTTATCGTGCTAAAGTGCGAAAAATGAAAATACTTACAGCCCTATTCTGCTATACGCCGGGGGTGAATGTTTATGTAACATACGAATTTTCCAATCCTACTATCCGTTCGAAGTGAAGCACTCAATTGTCGCACTATCCATATTTGTTTTTCTTTCCACACAAATTACACAGTTGAAATGACACTTAAATTTCCAAACGCGTGACATTTAAATCTTCAAAACTTTGAAATAGAAAACGGTAAGGCAGTTCACCCGACGTATTGCAGAATACCGATTCGAAGTGAAAGTGAATCGAATAGGCGAAAGGCACTTTCGATCCGCACGTATAGCAGAATAGGGGTGATAATTTCAAGGTAAGAAGGTGAAGAGCGATCAATCGGATCTCATTTCCACTAAAGTTATGGCCCTGGAATTGTGTGAGTACCAAGTTAGGCCGTCTGTCAGAGGAAGGGCTTTCTTCAAATAAGCATTACCATATTTCAGTGGAGCAACAGTCGACTTATGTGTATCCAAGGCCAAGGAATTTTTTTGTGATAAACTCGAAAAAAAAGAAACAACATTGTACCCCTCCCGTCCTAAAAATTGTCAAAGCTAAATAAATCCTAAATTCAGATTTAAACCAAGTTGCAATCTTCGTTATTATTTTTCAACTTAAATTATAAATATGCTTGCCCCCCCAAAACTTGCTGACATCTTTATGGACCAAACTTATTAAAATAGCTGCTCTCTTTCTATGTGTGATAAGGTTTAATCTTAAATTTAACTATTTTGTGTTTATTTTCAAACATAGTGCTCAAACAGGTTGCGACATTTTGAATTTCAAAACACACATTTAATGTTGCTGGCGTTTTTAACTTGTATTCTCATGAGTCTGGTTCTTGATTGTTGATTTCCGTTTCATGTTATAGGTGCTTGGTGATAAGATTTATCACCTAAATGTACAATACATTCATTTGTGGGCCTTACTACATGATTTATTTTAGGATTTATAAGGTACATGAGCACCTTTATGGAGATTGTCAAGGTGCATTTTTCCAAGCGATGATATTGTCTGAGACGCAATCACAATGGAATCGCATGAAAAAATATTGCCGAAGAAGTTCCTAGCCAAGGCTTCGAGTAGGATTTCACAGGATCTGAACTGTTGTTAGAGCTTTTTAATTGCTTACTCGTTATCATAAAAAAAATCAATGAATAGGGCTGTAAAGAACCAGGCTGGTCTGGTATGCAGCGAGGATTTCTTTCGAGCTGACCGCGAGCAAGAGAAGTAACATCTTGGTTTGACATGGTTCTAATTGACAACACTGCCCAAGTGCATCTTATAACAATAAATGTGTATTCACATATACAGCCCTATTCTGCTATACTCCGGGGGGAATGTTTATGTCAAATACGAGTTTTCCGATTCTGCTATCCGTTCGAAGTGAAACATTTACTTGCCGGTAACGTAGGTCGGTCCACATAATGATTAGAATCTCTTGTTTCCGAGTCAAAATTGAAATAAAGTGTTGCACTATCCATATTTGTTTTTCTTTCCACACAAATTACACAATTGAAATGACACTTAAATCTCCAAACGCGTGACCTTTAAATCTTCAAAACTTTGAAATAGAAACCGGTAAGACAGTTCACCCGCCATATAGCAGAATACCGGTTCGAAGTGAAAGTGAATCGAATAGGTGAAGGGAACGTTCGATCCGCACGTATAGCAGAATAGGGGTGATAAATCTAAGATTCTGATAATTTAGGAACTTCTATCATAATAACTTGCCATTTTATATACCTAGTACTAGCAAATCTTTTGGTACACAAAATGAACACAATCATTCTCAAGAACAAATGAATGCATCCAATCCAACTTGACGGCAATTTCACAAGTGACATTTATGCAAAGTTCCCGCTTAAAAAGTTGTTGACGTCGGTTGTTTACAATCATGGAATGGGGCTCGCTCGAAAATAGTGTTGTCGTTATTGGCCTACAAAAATACAATCAATCTTTCGGATGTTGTGCCCACAGAAAATCACACGAAACTTTGTGGAAGTTATTTGAGGAGACTGTGGCGACCGTGCAAAATCCAGTCGTACGCGCACAGTACGAACGCCACAAGAATCGTGAAGAATCGAATTCGTCGAAATCCGCTGTGCAAGCAGAAAATCATGTCTCAGGAGATGGATATCAACATGGACAGCATGTCGCGCATCTTAAAACGTGATTTGGGCGCCAGCGCGTACAACAGACAACCGGGCAATTAATCAAAGAAGCATTGAAAAAGAAACATAAATCAAAATTGCAAACCTTGCTTCGCCAGTACGCAAAAAACATTCACCAACGAATTCTTTTTACTGACGAGAAAATGTTCACCGTTGTAGAATCGTTCAACAAACAGAACTACAGAGGATATATGGTAGAACGGGGCTAGTTGGACCACGGGGCAAGTTGGACCACGCTAGCACCACGCTAGAGTCCGACCGAACATTCGGCTTCTGCTTCGGCCACATTAAATTTCCACCTTCGGCAAAACATTCGACTTCGGCAAGAAAAGGCCGAAGATTTTGCCGAAGCCGAACCATTTTTCCGCAAAAATTAAACTATCATACGCACCGTGTTTTGGAGGAGATTTAGAGCAAGTCATTTCATGTTTGTTTCGTTTCTGTAGCAGGTAGCTACAAGGAATGCTGATATTTTTAATTATTGGGCCTCAAGTCCTTATACCTACTTGAAAGAAGTAGCTAACAAATATTTATCAGCTCCTCCTACTAGTGTAGCGAGTGAGCAATTATTCAGTGCTGCTGGACAAATTTATGCTGATCGGGGCTAATTTGCAGGGAGAAAATGTACAAAAACTTTTGTTTCTTACATATAATATTACGTTATTTAATTTTGATTATTAATTCTACTTCATCGTTTGTCTTCTCATATTAACTTTGTTTGTTGTATTTACGTGTTATCGAATGTACCTAGGGTTTTGGATTTTTTTTTCTGGTTATTTTTTTGTTTTTATTTCTTTGCTAAGCATTCATTTTGATTGTTCCGTTTATGTGTTATTTAAAAGAGTCTACTGCAATATTTTACTGGCTATTTTGCTGTTTGCGTCTTTGTAAAATAAATTAATAAAAAAGAAAATATCTACCGATCAATTTTATCAAATTGATCACTACATTTTAGGCTCTTTAGCATTTTGAAATACAATCTCCATTAGATTCGGCTTCGGCCAAAAAATTCACCTTCGGTCGGACTCTAGCTAGCACATCCTAAACCGGTTTCAGTTGCATTTTGTCCTCAGAAGAGTAATTACACGAAGTTTTTTCCTTTTCAAGTGTAAAAGTAAAAACAAAAAGTGTGAGATAGTTTCTTTATTTTGCTAGTAAAAAAAGTGAATTTTGGACTGAGAAAAAGTTTTATTTAATATAGTTAGTTTTACATAATATTAAAATACAATAAATTCACTTATAAGAATTTATTGTATTTTAATATTATGTATGTTAATATAATTTTCAATTCCTAGAATGCGCACGTACAAACGTGTAACGGAGCGAGCCGCAGCTGGTAGAGCGCAGATGAATACAGCTGTGGCAGCTATTCTGTCTAAAGAAAAATCTTTGAGGGAATCCGTGTCTGAATTTGGAATACCAAACAATACATTAAGAAGGTATCTACGAGTATCTTAATAAAAAAAAAAAGATTCACAAGAAAATCCTCGCATGGGTTACGTTGGGCCAATGTAAATTTTTAACGACGAAAAAGAAGCTTTGTTTAAGGATTATTTGCTAAAAGCATCATGAATATTTGATGGCTCAACGATGGCGCAATTAAATTGCAGTTACGATTTCCTAACATCTGGAATAAAAACAAGATTCCTGGTAAGGATTGGCTTACTGGGTTTCTTAAAAGGAAGCCGGAAGCTACAAGTATGGGCAGAGCCACCTCATTAAACAAGGCTAACGTCGATATTTGTTTGACAAACTATCGGAGATTATGGATAGGCACAATTTCAGTGTTTCAAATATATGGAACGTTGATGAGACTGACGTATCCACGGCATGCAAGCCGAGTAAAATTGTTGCTGCTAAGGGGAAAAGAAATATAGGATCGATGACTTCAGGCGAACGTATTACAAACGTTACTTTAATAGTGGCAGTGTCAGCTTCTTTGGACAATCATTCCTCTCATCTTTCAGTTGATACGCTGGAAATAGCCAAAAGCAACGGGATTATCATGCTCTCATTTCCACCTCACTGCAGCTATAAACTTCAACTTCTAGACGTCTACGTATTTGCAGCCTTTAAAAATATTTATCCGGGGCACAAGATGCATGGCTGCGTAGCAATTCAGGACCGACAATAACAATGTATGACATTCCTCGCATTGTAGCTGAGTCTCTTCCTTTAGCTACATCTCCTATAAATATAATTAATTGATTCAAAAAGGCTGGAATATTTCGATTCAACAGGGAGATTTTTACTCCAACTGAATTCGACACATCATATGTAACCAGGTAAGTCGGTGAAAAAGCCAATGCTTAGAATAATCTATATTTTTATCGGGTTCCGAAAGCTGGACCCAGAAAGCAAACACTGACCAAAAGAAGGAAAAGACGATCTGCAATTTTAACTGCCACCCCTGAAAAATATGCATTACAAGAACAACAAAATCGAAAAAAGAAAAAAGTTAAAATAAAGAAAAAAATTTAATAAAAATCTGAAGAAGACGAAGAACTATTTAGCCTAATGTGCATGGAATCATTCTCTGAAAGTTTGCCGGGTGAGGAGTGGATACAGTGCCATACTTGTCGAAAGTGGGCTCATACAAAATTTACAGTTGCCGGAGATGAACCCTTCTTCGTATGCATCAATTGTAACAGTGATTACGATTCCTAACTTATTTGAAACTTTAATTTATTTCTATTATATTTATTTTTTGTCATTGCAAATGAAGTATTTTTCGTTAAGTTTGTTTTACCGTTCTAAATAAAAAAAAATTTATGAAATTTTGCATTTGTTGTCCGTTATGGAACTCATTTTACCACTTCTCAGGGCTTGGTCCAACTAACCCCACCCACTTGAACTTGATTCATTTAAGGTACCATTATTCCTCTGGGGGTTTCATATTTTAATTTTTTTCAAATTTCATTTAGAAGCCAAAGGGCCTATTTGTGAATCCGTGTCGAGTCACATTGCGAAAGTGAGCTCACTGTCGAGTCGAGCGAAGTTTAGTATTTTTGAATTCAATCGAGTGCTACTCACACTATTATTATATAAACAAATATACGGTTTTCCAATAAGGACTTGACAATTTTTTTTTAAATAAAACGCAAACCATTTGAGATATTTCAAAAACTTTATTATCGACTTGAAGTACAATCAAAGCATTTATGAATATGGCCACCGCGGGCATGTTTGCAGCGGTCGATTCGTTGAACCCAATTTTCAACGACTCGGCCACACATTTCGGCCGAAACGGCCGCTATTTCGCGTTCAATGTTGGCTCTGAGCTCTTCCAACGTCATCGGCGTGTTGGCATAAACCAATGACTTAACGTAGCCCCACAGAAAATAGTCAAGCGGCGTTAGATCTTCTCCAGAACCCAATCGGAGAACGTACGTCGCTTCAAATGGTCCATCGGCTTCAATTCTTGAGTCAGCTTGATCTTGTATGGGTGTAAACCAAGATCCTTACGCAAAATACGCCATAATGTGGTCTGAGCGATGCCCAATTTTTGATAACGCCGTGGAATTTACTGATTTGGATCGTTTGCTACGGACGCCTGAACAGCAGCGATATTTTCGACACTTTCGACAACCCGTTGCCCGTTGACACGGCAACATCACACAACGAATATGTAGACTCAAATTGTTGCACTAAACTTGTTATTGCCTGTCTACTAGGGCGATAATTACGACCGAAAATTGGAGTTAACGCTCTTAAAGTTACAGTCACCGACTCCGAATTTCGGTAGAAAATTTTTATAATTTGCAGGCGTTGCTCGTTCGTGTACTTTACCATGATAAAAATGTTGAGTTTACTGAATAAATTGACAGTGACAGTTTGATGATTAGTGAAAGAGTGCGTTCACAAATTAAATTCAAAGTTGTGAAGTCCCTATTGGAAAACCCTTTATTTACTACACTTTTGAATGCATTTTCTTAACACAATACAAATCTCTTTTCGAGTGGTTTTCAAAAGTGACAATTTCTCGTGTGAAAAGCATCACTTTCGTATTAAATAGGTATGCATAGTCGATTTTCGATTAAGAATGACACTCGAATTCGCAAATGCAACTGAATTGTGAGTCGTGTTCAGAAATACCACTTTTATTGTGTCACATAAATACTCACTCGAGACGGATTCACAAATACGCCCCAGATGTTGATCCTTTCTTTTAATATTAGTTCCATAGTTGTACTATGAATTGTTTGACAATTATGATACTTCAAGTAAAAAATGGTCCAACTAGCCCCGACCTACCCTACTCTATCATCACGACATGCATCTGAACTCTTTACGAGAGTTCAACGTAGCCACCAGAAAGGTTCTGTGATGGTTTGGTGGGGAGTAGCTTACAATACGGTCACCGAGCTCCATTTCTACAAGAAAGCTGTCAGAAAGCGTTTTAGAGAACATTGTGGAGCCCCTCAACAAAACACTTTTTTTGTTTCTTTATTTTATTTCAACGAACTTCAATATAGCATTTAATAAATAGAAAATTTTATCAAATTGTAAATAAGCTTTAAAGTTTTTGACAGAAATAGCTGAGTACAATCTATTGTCTTATGCGAGACAAATGGCGAAAGCACTTATCAACTATATTATTTAATCCAATTATTTCCAAACTATTGTAACTATTGATGGGAATACAAACGGTAGAATATGGAAGCAAAAGATTCAATTATACTAATTCAAAAATATAAATTACACTATAAATTACAAATGTCGGGTCAGACAGATGTTTTCCTGTCTTAACTATGAATATTGAATTCGAATTGGTATAATTAAAAAATAATAATAATAATAATTATTCAAAACATAGTGTTTATTATTCTAATGCTCTACGATGCACAATATTCTTCGTTTTATTTTCTGGTGCGTATATGAATAGTTTTGTTGGTATGCCGACAAGGGAACAGGCGACATATGAAAAACATGAATTTTCAAGATTGATGCCACAAACATTAACGACTGCCCTTGTGATTTATTTATCAACATTGCAAATGTTAGCCGCACTGGAAATTGTAACCAAATAAATTCGAATGGCATGTCGTTCGGAATCAAAACGTCTTCGCCTTTGTGGCTTCGATGACGTTGTTCATTAATTTTTACATTCCGCAACATAATTACTACAGATCCAATTTTTAATTGCAGATTATGTGGTAATCCGGGCAATTCCAGCGAATTTAAGAATTCCGTTGGATAGTTGACAACATCATCTTGGTTAGTGACGGAATCAATCGATCGGTATGTCATCAATTCGCCAGCTATCTTATTTTGAATTTGAAAATTCATTTTGTTAACACTAACGTTTTTTGCAGCCAATATAACACATTCGCTCAACCAAACATGATTTTTGTAATGTTGAACAATGTTTGGGAAAACTTTATCTATGTTAAACATTCGTTGGCTGACGTTGATCGTGGTATTACTGGTAAAGTTTTGGCGAAAATCGTTGCACCACCAAACCGGTTTTGGTTCTTTCGTAAATCTTGCAACGTGCTGTTTAATGCTTCCAAAGATTTTTTGTGTGCCATTGTGTACTCGTCTCAAACTATTAATCTCCTTTGCTGCTACACTTTGGGCATCGCAGAATTTCTCGTAAGGTTGCAAGTTGGAGTTTCATTTATTTGCATGTTCAACGACAACTTGAGTGCGGAATGAGCTGTTCGACCGCCTTCTAACAACTTAGCTGCAATACCTGATAAAGAAAGTGCAAGTGCGATACCATTTTGCGATCTAATCGTTGCCAAACATCAATGAAAGCATAAACATTCTCCCAGTTCCACCAGGAGCATCTAAGAAAAAAAATCCGGCAGTTCCATCGTTTACTACTTTCATAATCGTATCGTAGGCATATTTTTGTTGCTCATTTAAAATGGAAACGTTTCTTAGAACGGTTTCTCTTAATGCCTCGGAATCATTTTGGTCTCAACTCTTGATTAAATGTGTCGTGCATTGGGCGATTAAGCATTGTCATTCCTAATTGTATTAATCCTTTGCTGGTAAGCATCCAACACATGTCTTCAATTCAAATTAAAGCTTCATTGTGAATTTCTTCGTTAATTTGCAAATCTGCATTCGATGTTCTAAGTAGCTTCTGATGTAATATATCTTCGGCTATGTGATCTTTATATTTGTTCCATAAATCTATCGGTGTTGATGGGAAGCATGTAGACAAAATAATGGAAAACAATGTTCGTATTTGTTTAGCATTTGACGAAATCACAGCATCTTCGAGAGTGTGGTTCCAATCAGTGTCATCCTCTAGCAATCCCAAGCGTTGACATGCTTCTCTGTATGTGCCGCACAATACACCATTAACAGTTCGCAGATGTTGGAATGATGTTGGGCCACGAATATTGGTGGAAAATACTTGTGGGTAACCTTGAACTGGCTATCCTTGTTTCAGTGTTCTGGCAAAGTCATCTTTCTAGCACATTTCAAAGAAGCTGATCAATGTTATCGATGGCGGCCTGCCAAATCGTTGTAATACGTTTTCCGTTGTAAAATACACCCATAAGTCGATAACCATCATTTCCACCAATAGCTTCTGCTACTAATTGTCTTGGAACAACTTTTGTTGCGCCAAATGACGTCATTTTGTATTGCTGGATATGAGTCAAAAAATGTTTAGAATCTGTCCCATTTCCGGAAACCAATGAATGCAGAGGTTCTGGTGGCGGTACCAATTGCGTTAATTTGACTTTACCGCTCGCGCAACACAATCCAGGGGCTTAATTTTTAAACTTAAATGCTTTACAATATTGACACACAACGTTCATTGATCCAGTAGCAACGATTTGCTGTAAACTGTATTCAATTTCCACGTTATAATTAAATGCAGCTCGATATGGGTTAAACACAACATTTCTATATTGTTGATTTCGATTCTATCGATTCCGTTCAACTTCATTCCGTTGCTCGTCAGTTTGACTTGCTCTTGTATATCTTTGACTTGCAGCATTGCGTGTTCTGCGACTTAAGTTTGTACGTCTAATTGCTGGCATTTTTAACAACAAAAATACTACTGAAAATGAAAAACATATTCTACTGTATTCTTCTTTATAACCATGTATGTATACCTTCCGTAAGTCAATCAAAACGGTCTATCAAAACTTACCAAAACTCCATATTAAATTGAACTTTTAATGTAAGGCGAGATTACACTTAACTTACCGTGATGAAAAAACACTTCTCACAAAACTCACTGTATAATTAACAATTCCGACCGATTCATCTGTGTTAAACTATATTGGCAGTACGCATTCTGTTAATCGATGACAGTTATGTCAAACAACTGACAGTTATTTCAAACGCTATAAGGTTACATTAACTAGCGCTTACACAGGCCAGTAATTGTTAGCCAGTTGCTCATTCTCTTTTGCTGTTGTTCTACTTTTTCACTAATATACACATATTTGCTTCTGTCCGCTCAACTGGCTATCACTTTTTACCAACCAGCTGAGAAGTATATAAATTTGACATTTCGAACACCAGCTGGCTTTGGCTTCGTTATGTTTTCATATAAAATTTATTTTTACGCCGACAGGAACTCCGTGGCAGCTACCAAACAACAAAATAAGCTTAAGAAAAGTTAATATGGTCGTTAAGTTTTCTTGAATTTGCTGATGCTCCGCGCAAGTTTCTTAAGTTTTTCTTTCATAAGATAATAATGAACACAACAAAAAAAGAATTAGCGAAATTGGTTCAGCCGTTCACGCGTGATGACCATGACCAAGGGAAATAGGAATTCATTTATATATATATAGATTATTGGTGTTAATAAAGCATAAATTTCAGAATGGTTAAACGAAAAAAGCAATTTTATTATATCATTTCGAAATATCGTTTTTTTGGTAATCTGTTAAACAAGCGAGTAGCAGTAACATAATAAAAACTTACGAAGTGTCTGGTATTGATTCGCAAGTTATAACTATCGTGCACTCTAGCTGCATAATACCCGAATTTCACAAAAAATATCTTTAAAACTTTGCAGCAGTAAAGGTGCCTTAAAGGAATGAATTCGAGACATCTGAACAACTCAAAGCTGGGGGCTCTGTGATTAGCTTTAAAAATAATTCTTATTGCATGCTTCTGCTTTATCAACAAAGGTTATATTTTATTGAAATAAGTACATCGTCCCAACAAGAAATTCCATACTGAAGTTTCGATTTTAGTAAACCATTACAAACCAATTTTAAAACAGGTAGGTTGCAGTACATACTGAGGCGGAATAGTTGTCTTACAATTCCATACAAATATTGTTTCAAATATGTCGTATGTTCTTTCCAACTAAGATTTTGGTCTAGTATAATACCTAAATATTTAAAGCTGTCAACACGTTCAATTAAAAGACAACTCTCACTACAACTTAATTGAATGATAAAAACCATATCTCCCAAAACAAATCGACTACAACTTGGTGAGTGATAATATAAAGGCAGTTCATCAGATACTTTACCTTTGATATTAAATACCATGAATTTCGTTTTGTTGCTGATGATCAGTTTATGATAATTAAACCATCGTCTTAAAAAATCTAAGTCGCTATTAACATCTGCAATCATATTAAGTAAATTACTATTGGAATAGAAAAGAGTATGTATCAACAGCAAATGCCGTGATTTTGGTTGTATAAATAAGGAGTTTATATAAATTCAAAATAGTATAGGGCCCAAGACTGATCCTTGAGGAACACCTATATTTAAGTAGTTCTGCGAACTAAAAACTTGTTTCGGATTTGTTAAATAGGAGCAAAACCATTTATAAATGAAGCCTCTGAATCCCGCTAAATAAAATTTATTGATTAACAATTGATGATTATGTAAATAAATAAGGCCGAAGGAGTTTGAGAGGTATTTAGGTTGCTATATATTTCTGCATATAATACCAATAAGGGACTTTCTGACGATCTACCACTTCTAAACCCAAATTGAGAATCACTTAAGGTAGCCCTAAACGACGAGCATGCTCGTTTGCGTTATCCCCTACACGACGAACACATTTGGCGAGCATTCATTTCGTGTTGATTCTTCATTCTGTGAACATGTGCGATAAAGAAGCGCAAGTGGTTGCGCTTATGGTGATTTATTTATTTACAATATTCACCCTGCGGCGTTCACAGCAAAACTGAGGTTTGCTCGCGAACATGGCCCTACACGGCGAACATCGAAGCCAACGAGCACGAAAAAATCGAAATTTTTCGCCAACAGCGAGCGGCTCGCGAACCAGCCCCTACTCGAGAAAAATATACCTTTAGGAAATGAGATCTAACAACGATGATATTCCTGTTTTAATACCTTTTCCAACAACTTTAGAAAAAACGGATAATATAAAAAAAGGACGATAATTGTTTAGTAAATAGTAACATTGTATCACCTTTTTTGTGCAATGGTAAAACTACAGCAGTTTTCAAACTCTCAGGAAAAACTCCTTCTTGCACACAGAAATTATAAATAAAATAAATAACATCGTGTGGGGGTTTATTTTTGTTCAGTATCTTATTAACAACTCGCCATTATTCTTTAGAATGACCAAGTTTTCTTGCTAATTTATTTCTGAAATATTTCGATATTTCGGTTTTCACTTCTCTACATAACTTTTGGTAATACATATTTCTTTAGTCTGTGATTACTAGGATGGGAAATTTTCTTTTTCTTTTTAATTTTTCTCAATAAGGAGGGAGTCATCCATTGCTTAGGGCATTTTACTTTGTTCTTGCGTGTATATATTCTCTGGCTATAATTCTGAATATAAAATTATGGCTTGAAGAAAAACAGATCAAATGAAATTATTGGGTCGATCGCAGAGTAAATTTCATCCCAAAACTCTAGATTTAAGATTGATCTCAAAGCGACAAAATCAACTTTTTGGAATTCAAAATCCTCAAATTCTTAGTTATTCTTAGATCTTGGATAATTGTTTTATAATAAACAGAAATATTTCTGTGAAATTTCAAGAATTTAATCGAGTAGACTCATTTATCACAGATTCAAAACCAAATGAAGAAAGCTCAGCGAAATAGTTATCGACATCCAGTGAATCACACAGGATGCTTATATTAAAATCTCCCAAGAAAATTATATTTTTTTTCATTTTTGACTATCCAAAAATCCCGTCTTTTCATCCAAAAAGGTTTTTACTGTACATTTATGTAATCTGTAGACACAGATGAAACAGTTTACACCAGCAATTTCGCAATTAACGCTAACTATGTCAGCACTTTCAAGTTTATATTTATTGACTTTACATCCCATTATATTAGTGCAATAATATACCGCGACGCCACCAGCAGATAAGCCGTGGGCCTTTCAGCAAGACTCAGCTCTAGCTCATAAGACAAAAACGACTCAAATATGTCAAAAATTTTCCAGTAATCCTGGAAGCGATCCAGACGAAATAGATCGCCCCTATCCATGTCTGTGAATACGTGTGAATTGTCTTCAATGGCAATTTCCCTCCCAACTTACTCAAAAAACGTCGTCCACATTACACACACTCATGCAAATCGCCCTCATTCTAGCAATTTTACTGTAAACTGCTCTCATTCTAGCAAATTTTGACAAAGTTATAGAGATGTAAAAGTGTTGGAATTCACTTACAGTGTGTCTGTGCGAAAGTTAAGGGTGTGCAAAAGTATTAGTAGAGTTTGACATCTAGGTTAGTTTATCTATGGTCTCAGCGCGTACTGATTATCTGCTTGAATGGCATTGGATAATGTATTGTGGAAAAGATAAAGTATTGCTAGATGCGAAATCAGAGTGTAGAGAGAATGCATGGACGTGGAAGGCGTATATTTTTTCAGTGGAGTTGGCAATGACGATTATATGGAAAGCACTTTCTTCACAATTATTGTGTTGAAAAGAAGATATATACGCTTATGATTCAAATAGGTTAAATATGAAATGAAGTGGAGAAAGTTCAGCCGTTTCGTAAATATCATTTTCCAGTGAGCAGATGAGTAGCATGCACTTCCAGGCCCTCTTTGCACTCTCTTTGCGCAGCTTTCCAATTGCACGGTGATTTGAAACGGACTATACAAACTGTGGTCCATTCTGGAGACGATAGCTTGCATTACTCGACATCCATGTATTGAGTCTTTGAAGCGCGACCTTGTCCAAGCGGTGAAAAATTTCCCAATGCATAAGGTGCGTACAGCAATCAATGAGCGGCCAGACCGACTGTTGCTGGAAAGCAAATGGAGGTCATTTAGAATAAGTTGTTCTACAATTTGTAGCCATTGAATGACCAGATAAATAGAAAAAAAATATTCATTCGTTTTCATTATACGAGTATTAGCTAAAAAGCGTGTAGCAAAACAATTGCCAGTAATAAGTAGTTTTCAAATGCGAAATATTCTATCATACTATGTCGGTGTTTGTGGACTATACGGTCAACCTCTCTAGTTAACGCGATTTTAAGCCAACTGCATTCAGTTACGCACTCGTAGATAGTTAAGATGCCCTTCAACTTGTGCGCACCACCTAAGACGGGGTTTTCCCCTACTGCGTCGCCGCTCTGGGTAGGAAGCGAAGACATCTTGTTGTTTCATATCCTCCTACAAAGCCCGCCTATGGAAAACGGACCAAAAATCACCAAAGCGACGCTGAAAATTACCAAGAATATCTTAATCCGGCTTCGTTTACGTCCAAGCTTTTGCGGCAAATATTAGAACTGGGATGTTAAGGGTCTTATATAGACAACGGACAATGTCTTATTACTCGTTTATATTCTTAGCCCAAACAGCGATTGGCAAGTGTAATTCCTCGTTTTATATCTGAAGAGGTGTCAAGAGAACGGAGCCGAGGAAGATAAAATTGATGATGTTCTGCCAAATTAGTCGCTGTTATGCGTCCTTTCTCGTTG
Source organism: Volucella bombylans (assembly GCA_949129095.1). Classification (NCBI taxonomy): domain Eukaryota; kingdom Metazoa; phylum Arthropoda; class Insecta; order Diptera; family Syrphidae; genus Volucella; species Volucella bombylans. The sequence continues at coordinate 94,337,012 of OX422141.1, read as the reverse complement.
ATAGAATGTACTTGGTTTTGCTCGCATTCACAGCTTAAACCTTGTAATCGAATCAGTGACAGCTTGCTGCGTTCTGACAATGATTTCCATGCCTCCAGCATATTCAAGTATTTCCGCAGACTTTTCAAGAATTGTGCCTCTAATGTTGACTTGTGAGTTGCGCTCAATTTTCTCAAGTATAATGTTAAAAAAGTCACATTTTAGTATACCACTTTGTTTTAATCTAGCGAGAAGGCTTCCGATCATCGTCATTCTGCCATGTGTAGACGCCAAAACTAGACATGGCCTGTATAGCTTGTTTCTATTGATGCTACAATATGCAGTTTTGAAATCGAAAAGTCTAAGCGTTGATCTGGATTTCTTGGCTGTTCTCTGAGATCTGTATTGTAAATATTCACAATTGTGGACTAAGCGGGCGTAAAACTGATAGGGACAAACTAGATTGTTGACAAATGACTGTAGGTCTTTCCACAATACGGCGGACAAAATTTTGTACGTGATGCTTAAAATACTGATGCCCTTAAAGCTGGGGCGGTTTAGAAGTTCTCCTTTCTTGTAGATCAGGCAAGCGATGCTGAGGGCCCGTTCATCAGGTATACATACATACCTTCGACTAATCTACTGCTGTTTTAAATATTTCGATAGATAGGCCTCGAGTCCGTATGTCTTGTTAAGAGTATGCTATCTTTACCTGATTTTAGAAAGGGGACGGAATTCTTAGCATTTATCGCCCAAGTTAAATGGCTCGTTCTGCCTGAGAGCGTAGTTTTGGTCATACCCACCGTTTAACAGTCTGAAAAGTTGGTTCTTTCGTCAGCTCTAACTATGCTTTTACTATTTTTTTTATTTATTTACATACGAGTGTGTACTTGCACTTGTCGAATTGACATGTTCTTTTTACCTTTTGAAAAGGTTTGTAGACGTGGTGTAGGATATACTTTCTGATTGAGCTACCATACACACTTTCTACTTACTTATTGTACATAAATTCTGTTACCACTCGAGCGGCATAGGGCGTCAACAAAGCCTGCGCGCCTTCCTGTTCGGATTTCTGCAACGGGTTTCAACTCCCTCCAGCTCTTTCCCAGCAGTCCCGATTCCTCTTTGACTGTTTTTCGCCATGTTTGCTTAGGCCACCACGCTCATCTGCCAGAATGGCTGAGTGGATTCCACTGCATGGAATTCGTTTTCGTGGCGTAAATAAGGTGTGTTCGGCTAAAAAATCCCTAAGATGTTACATAGAAATCTATTTACGAAGGTATACAGTCTTCGAGTGGCAATGCTGGTAAATTTCCAAGTACTATACCTGATTTTTGCATTAGATCTAAACACCCTCAGCTTGGTTTTTGTGCTGAGAACATTGCTTTTCCAGATTTTTGATAGCATTCCAAACGCAGATTTAACTTTCCCGATTCTACTGCCCATATCGAGTTTGGTGCCACCGTCGGCCGAGACGATGCTTCCTAATTATAGAAAGTTTTCGACTTTCTCAACCTGTTGTCCGGCAATGCTGAGTTGAGCGTCGGAGTGTGAAATGCTCAGGGCTTTTATTTTTTCTGCATTTACATTAAGCCCTATTTTGTTTGCCTCAGCTTGCACATTTTGTGTCATTTCGTGGAGATCCATTATTTTATATTCGAGGTATTTGAGGTAAGATGTCATTGTCCTCCGCAATCCTTGGTTTCTTTTAGTTAGTGCTGCCCGAAGCACATCGCTGATTACAGGAATTACAACAGTGAAAGTATACAGCCTTGACGTACTCCACTATGGACTTCAAACTCATCTGACATCTTACAACTCTCGTAAGTACCCTTAATAATAGCTATAAAATTTAAATTTCCCGGGACCCCTCTCCTGCGCAAGGCTATGCAGATAGCATCTCTTTCCAAAGTCGATGAACAGTAGATGTAGCGGAGACAAGAACTCCACGCATTGCTCAATAATGATTCGCAAGGTGTTGATGTGATTTACGCAAAAGTATCCCGACTGTTCAAAATCGAGTGTTGAGTCTATTGTGTTGCTATTATCTTGGTTACGACTAGGAGAAAGCATATTCCCCTCCAGTTCCCACATTCCATTATAATGCCCCTCTTTGGAAGTATGATGATCACTCTTCTACTACTCAGTTTTCCACGCTCTAAAAATAAACGGCTCAGCAGGGATACCATCAATGCATATCGCTTTATTTTTTTGAGGGATCTGATATCGGTTACCATCTCTGTATTGCTGCAAGGTTCAGTTCGAATTCGGTAATTTGTAGCTGAGACACGCTCGTTGGAATTTGGGACTATGACGCTGTCGCCTAAATTATTTAGCACTAACGCGAAATGTTCGAACGATCGCCGTGAGATGACCCAGTCGCCAAATTTCTCCTTCACAACTTCGAGCGTTGTGTCGCTTGTATGGCTTTTATCGCCGTCTTGTTGGAATCACAGCTCGGACATATCGATGTTGTCGAGCTCTGGCCACAGAAAGTCGGTTAACATCGCTCTATACCTGAGACCATTGACGATAAGGGTGTCTCCTTCCTCATTTGAAAACAATTTTTGTGGATGCATTGATTCTTGGCCGAACATTCTTGTGGATTGTGTTCGCTCCAATAACATAAATTTTGCTTGTTGACATAGCCGCTAAGTCAAAAATGGGCCTCGTCTGAGAAGATGATTTTTTGGCCAAATTCCGGATCTCTGGCCAACATTTCCAGCGTCCAATTAGCGAAATTACGGCGTTGTCTCTGGTCGTACGGCTTCAATTCTTGCGGCAGCACAATCTTATACGGATGTATGCCTAAACTGATCGGCGCCGAATCGACATTTCTGGGTTTTTTCGATACTAGCCGCTACGGCGGCTACGTTTTCTTCATTTCGTACCAATCTCTATTTGGTTGGTGGCTTAAAATTCAAAAGAGTGTACTCACTCTCAAACTTTTCCACGGGGCGGTGAGTTGCCTGCACACTGAAGCCGTGATGAAGACCGAATTCACGACGAAATTCATGTTGCGTATTTACAATGAGCCGGAATTTCAAAAACATTTGTTAATAGTTTCTGCACGCGTAAAACGATGCATGATTGCAATTGGAAAAACTATCATTGCTATCTGGTCACCCATACTTAGAGCATTGACGGTAGGTTTAGTCGAGAAGTTTGTGGAAATATTTTTTTAGCATCGTCTATTTCTTCTGTGAGTACATCAGACAGATGCTACTGAATTTAGCCTTTATGTAGATTGCTACAACGCGTTCGCTTCGCTCACGGCACGGAAGCTCACGATTTCTTGCCATAAGTCCACATCCAAATAGTTGCTTCTTCTGTTCCCTGTAGCAATCACAATAGCAGTGCTTTTTTTTGAGCGTTTTTCAAGATTTTTTTTCGCTACGATATTAAATTAATATAAAAAAAAGTAAAATATACATTGTGTAAAGTATTCCTTGACGAGTACAAAACTTTATTGACAATTGAAGAAAAACAATTATAAAGTATACATTTCGCCCATCTCCGGACACCTCTCTTCAAAAACGTGCTAGGCTGTACCAGGAATATCTCTGGTAGGTTCCATCTGAACCAAAAAAAAAAAACCTGTTAAAGTAGATGGATAAAACTAGTCTCTATCATAGCCGTTTTCAAAAAATTTCATTTTTAACAAAATGGCAGCTTTTTGAACGTACGAGGCTATTTTTGACTAAAAAACGAGTCACATTTTTATTTATAACAAATCTAAAAATTAAGGTATCAAAAAAAAACCTACGTAGGAGACTAGATAATGGTATTAAGAATATCATGGTTCAAGAGATATTTAGGTACCGACTCGGAAAACACTGTTTCGAGAAAAACGCAAACGAAATGCAAAATTTGCAGTGTGTATTGCCTGCGTGGCTTCGAAAGCAAAACTGAAAATGTGCTTGAGTAGCGCCTTCTGGAAAATTCTGAATTCTAATATTCTTATACAAGGTTTAAATTTATTGCTAAGCAGGTATAAATATTTGCGAGGGCACTGACCCGTCATTAGAGAAGGTAGGAAGGCAGAGCAGGCACGCAGCTGCTCATGTCCCTAATGAGAGCTCCGCCCGGTCTGACGTCTAACGGTCATAACTTTCTTAATTATTGGAATTTTTGAAAAATTCTTGCGGCATTTGATGTGCAAAAGAATATAGAATTTTTTCATGCAAAACAAAAATCAATTTTTTTGAGCGGAGAAACGTATGTAACCCCTTAATAGTATGTAGTATAGCATGTGGTACTATCATGTTGCAACCAAATGTAGTGTAGCTCATTTTTGTAAGCGTGTAAACCAGGATCCTTTCGAAAAACTTTCCACAAAGCCTATAAACTCAGGCCAAGTTCTTTTACACGATGACGAATCGATGAATTAGGGTCTTCTTCAATAGGGCCGATGTTTTCATCTTTGCCCACTCTGTGCATCAGTGTCTTGGATTCCAAGAGAGTTAATGTAGTGAGAAATTTTTCAATTGTGTTCCGAACAGTCGGTCTAACTTGGTCGATTATGTTGAATGTAAAATTGGGATTGAATTTTTTACTGAACACTGAACGAATAAAAAGATGGTGTTAGTTGTCGGATTAAATATCAGTTGTCTGAGTGTTGCTATATTGAAAAAAAAAACCTAAAAAAACACCCCTTACATATCAGTTGTTCATCCTTTTTCTGTTCCGCCAATCCTACCGGATATCCCGAATGGCGTTGATGTCTGCTTTTTAGCAGTTTAAGCCCTCCGCTTGTTGTTCGCCTGTACAAGGAATCAGGTCCTTTTTTACAGGTTATTTTGACGCAACAGTAGGTTTTTAAGTGGTTAGTTATAAAATCCCATGCACAACCCCCAATCTGAAGAACTAGTTCTTTTTTGGGAATTCTTTGGCAAAAGGGACTGGATATTCTGGAGCCAGTAACACTCCTCGAAAATATGAGATCTGCCGCTCAGCCATTAAGGGTACATCAGCCAACATCTATGTATTGAGACCAGTTGGCGAGACCAGTACCAGTACCAGTACGCAGTGGATCGCCAGATTGGTGCCGCTCAGTGCCTATCTTAATCTTACAATATTCAGTCAACGAATAAGAATCAGATGTTATCATCCTTGAGGTAAAATATTTATGTATCCTGTCTCTTCCAGCTGTCGTAGTCGATAAAGGACAATATGGAAATTCAAAGAAAATTAAGACAGAAAATAGATTTATCGTGATAAGATTTTTCCAAAGAATTAACAATTATTACTTTGCAGCAATATTAGAAGGCCATGCTGAAGGAAATTATAGGAAAACGATGAATTCAGGGGCCTGAATCAAAAATTGTACCGAAGTTTATGTCATTAAATATAAAATAGAAAAAAATACAGAAAAAAAGACAAACCTCAGATTTAAAATTGAGGCAATAGGGGAATCAAAGCGTTGGGGGTGGTAAATACCTAGATGGTACTTCCCGCGTGCTATTGCCTCTCGGAACACATGGAGTACAACGGACCAGTTTCGTGTCTGAGTGATACGGTTACGAAAAAGATGTTGCGAATTACATATATTCGAGTGAAAAGTGAGTAAAAATTCACAAAACTTAGGTAAATCATTTTCGTATGTGAAACTTAGAATAAATGTGTGCCATAAAAAATGTGAGTACTTTAATAATATTGAATTCAAATCCAAATATTTACACATGTAGCAAGCTCATCTGCCTGAGATAAACAAAAACCCAAAACTGAAAAACTCAAATCGAAAAATAGTTCATAGTCCAGAGCCAGTATGCTCTCAGATAAGCCTTAAGTGGAGTTTTTTTTTTATATCCGAAATACGCGTATACACATGTCATGTCTGTATATTTATGTTATGTCAAAATGCCTAAGCTATTAAAAATAATGAATGGAATAACAAATCAATTTTTAATTTGATACAAGTACTCGTGGTAAGCTCAACGGTCAATAGGCATAAAAAGAGCGCGAAAACCAGAAAAAAGCTCTCCCCCATTGTTTATCAACAAATCGCAATCTACGGATACTATACACCGTCATTCGTACATACATACATACTAATCTCGAGGATGGGCTAAAAATAATTTCTTGTTATATACTTTAATCATGCTCCTACTCAAAAGTATCACACAGTCTAACCTTGAATTTTCGAATTTAAATTTAAAAAACGAAAAAAAGAAAATCTACACAACTCAGTAAAGAATATTAATTGTTTTTGGCTGTTGACTCCAACAGAAACATGTTTTCTATACAAAAGTTCCAAAAAGATTTTCCCACTGTTCACCTTGAATGTTCCAAAAAGAAATTAAAATAAAATTAATCAGACCTTCGCACGGGTTTGTGTGTGCATGACCCGATTAATGAAGCTGATAAATAAGCAACGAATATAGAAAGAATCGAAAATGATAAATAGCACTCGACGGGTTTTGAAACCAAAGCAAATTATTAGATTTAGTTTCTAATAAGCTGGCAAGTATTGTACCTAGGGCTGGATTTGTCGATTGGGGAAATTTAGCAACTTAATTAAGGCTCTACCCTCTGAGAGACGTACGAGCATTCGGAGCGATTTCGTAGAGATATGAGTGTGCTCGTACATAGATAGAAATGATGTTGTCATCAGTTATTCTATTTTGCTGTGAATATAAAAGTGTCTGTACGAATGTGTAATGCAAACAAATATATTACTCCTTCATAGGTGACTGGGCACTGTCATGTCAACCAGAGGAGTCAATCAGTGGCATGAACATTTCGCTTATGATTCTTCTCGGATGACAAAATCTGATTGACAAACAAAAAACTCGACCCAACGAACTCGACTTTAAGTAAACGATTCATATCAGCAAACGTCAGACAGACATTGCCATTGGATAAATGAAACTCAATAGACATTCAAGCATTGTGCTTCTATTGCAGAACTCCCAAAATTTGTTTGTAGCTTACTTTGAATTTAAGAGCTCCAATTTGCTCATATGGATCATTGGGAAACAAACCGAGTGAGGTATTACTAAAAACACATAAGATTGCACAAGTGTGTCACTGGTGAGTAGATAGGGGTCATATAAGTTATAACAAGAAATTCTTCGTGAAAAACAGCAGGGCGTAGCCTTGTGAGCAATAAATGCCCGTATTGATCCGCAAACAATTGAATCTTAAGATTTAATAAATTTCAAAAAATAATTTGAAAAGTTTGCTATACGACATAGTCTTTAATAAAGGACAACAAGCGAATGTACATATCTAAATTATTAAAATATTGTAGAACCAAAAAAAACTATTATACAAAAATAATACAGATATAAATAAAAAGGAAGCAAGAAAATTTATAAATGTGTCAAGATTATACAAAAAAAACTGGTTACATTATAAGAAAAATATACTATCCAAACTTTATATTACAAAACTGGTAAAAAGAGCATTGTATGGTAGTTAAGACAAAAAAGCCATTTTTTTTTTTATTCCATTTAAAAACACTATTTTCGCTCTACCAAACAATTAAATAGACGAGGTGCAGTGAAAAAATTAAAAACGGGATCAATGTGTTTTTTGTGGATCGCCAGTGTTGTCACAAAGCATTCTAGCATTCACTCGCAAACTGTGGTTTTCATGAAATCTTGTATCGTAAAATCCAGAATTTTGGAAATATATTTTTGTAACAGTATAAATGTATTAAGGGTAAAATTCTGTTATATATGATATACACCCAGCATTTTGGGAAAATATTGATTTTTTTTTGCATTTTCTTGAAGCTTGATGTCTCAAGAATATCAGGTAAAATTCGAAAAATAAGCCAGTTACACCCGAGAGGCAAGTATAGAGCTTCGAATAGAGCGTCGTCCCTATTTTATAATTCTATTGGGTTTTTGGGCGTGATCGGCTCCAGATATAACGGAAATATCATACGACTGTTATTATTTGCTTATGGGCCTGGTATCGATGATTCCATGTACGAGTTATGTTGACAAATTTCATGATTTGTTCATTCCCAAATTTTCAAAAGCGTTTTTCCTCAAAACCGGATTGTTCAAATCGCTACCCAAAATTTCTCGAAAGCCAATAAACCGGTTACCTTGAATTGTTTTGCGATTATTCTTACTTGTCATAGGATTTTTTTTCACTACTTAATTGTTGTTTTATAGGCAAAATAATAACTAATTTTTGGTCCAAAAATCACTATTTATGTTCAAACGTCCGCCATTTTGTTATAAATCAATATTTTCAATATCGGCTATGACAAGAACCAGATTATAATATCTAATTTAATAATCTTTTTGGTTTTTGTTTTTTTTGCAGATGATTTTTGAAGAAACGCCAGTGGGTACCGACGCAACACAAATATTAAGACTTTTAACAAGGAATGTACATTTCTAACACACCACCTTGATCAAAAACGGAATAACCACCGTGTGGTGCTCCCATTGTTCCGATTTGAGTTCTGTTTTTTTTTTTGTTAAGTTGGTAAATCTGTTGTTGACATTCCCTCTAAATCTTCGCGTCATAGCTTCCCATTTGCAAAAGTTACGTATCCAAGAGTACAACATCTATCTCTGTGTGTGTTGGCGATTTTTTACAATTTTAGTTTTTGCGTAAAAAACGGATTTAATGGTGCGCGAACGTTGGAAATGTCGGTCGTTTACCCGTGGCACGAGCGGTTCAAAAGTGTTCGTGAGTCAATCGAAGATGATGAACGCAGTGGCAGACCATCGACATCGAAAACCGACGAAAACATTGATGGAGTAAAACAAATGTTAGACAATAACCGCAAATTAACCATCAGAGAGATAGCGGAGGACTTGAACATTGCCTATGGATCCGTCCAAGACATTTTGGTTAATGATTTGGGTTTCCGTGTTGACGTCGCAAAAGAGATGATTTGCGAGGCTGAATCCGATCCCACATTCATTAAAAGGATCATTACTGGAGACGAGACATGGGTTTATGAGTACGACACGCAATCCAGACATCAGGCAAGTGAATGGCGTGCACCAAATGAGCCGAGACAAAAAAAAACACGTCGTTTTAGTCAAAAAAGAAGGCAATGCTCACAGTTTTCATGGATTACAACGGTGTAGTGTATCATGCATTTTTGCCAGAAGGCCAGACAGTAAACAAAGGGTATTATTTGGGCGTTATAAGACGTTTGCGTGAATCAATTCGCCGAAAGAGACCAGAATTGTGGGCAGAAAACTCGTGGATTTTGCACCATGATAACGCACCGTCGCACAGTGCCATCATTATTAGTAATTTTTTGACGAAAAATGCAAAAAATACCATCCAACGAATTCACTTGATTTGGCTCCCTGTGACTTCTATTCTGTTCAATCGAGTTAAAAAACCACTACGGTGAACGCGTTTCAGCAGCCGAGAGGAAGTAATGGAAAAATCGCAGGAGCACTGATGGACATACCGAAAACAGAATATAAAAAAATGTTTCGAGGATTGGATCAAGCGCTGGCATAAGTGTGTTGCAGTCGATGGGGATTACTTTGAACGGGACAATATAGATTTACATGAATAAACTTGTATTTTAAATTTTCTGAATAAATTCCGGGAACTTTTTGATCAAGGTGGTATGTAATCCACTTTTTCTTGTTTAAAATTGTTGCACTGTAGTCAAAATGTGGTAAAACTTATGTACACTTCACTTATGTATATTCTTACATTCAATATACAAAGCGCTCTCGTTTTTAACAACCCAGGTAACGGAAATTGTACGACACGAAATACAAAATATGTGTACACTTTACTATGCAATGTAAAGAGTAAGAGCAAACTCTTGACGACGCGACGTCATAAGTCGTCTAGACGTAGTGCCGTTACTACAATGCGCCTAGAATTTTTTTCTTCTTGTTTTTGCATAAAAAATAACTTTATGGGGTTGGAAAAAAGTTATCAGAACTCCTGATCATTGGGAGCATTTGGGAGGAAGAAGAAGCGCGTTCCTTTGCTTCTAAAGGGGGATTAAATTTTGTCAGAAAAATCTGACATCACAACAATGCTTAACCAGACGTGAATTTTGGCAGCGATGACATCTCTGAATGGATCTTCGACAATCTGCTAAAAACCAAAAACAGAAGAAATTTCTGTTTATATTCTGTTGATAGTGTGAAAAATGGATATTATTGATATACAGCTCAATGTACAATTAGAAGACACAATAAAATGTTTAACTACATACTTGCAGTGGGCAGTACAAAATTACCTAACCATTGAAGAAATGATGCAACTGCAAACCAAAGTTTTCCAAAGTGATCCATATTTTGCCAGTTTGTCAAGTACTATATAATCTTCCTATCAATTAAAATCTAGAAAACTTGCAATCACCTCCTTGTCGACGTCAATAGCCTTGTACCAATTGTGTATTATCCATATTAATGTTGTTTCATAAGAATGACTCGATGCAAATCCCAAAAACTTCTCCAAAAAGATACATGTATTTTTGTTTTATTTGTTAAAAATATTAAGAGATTTTTGGTTTTCAGTTTTTTTTTTTTTTTTTTTACAAGGTTATTGTTGCGGTGTTCTTGGACCTGCAAAGGGCATTCTAGACCATAGATCGGGATATACTTGTTCAGAAGCTGAATAGATAGGGCATAGAAGGAGTTGAACTCGAATGGATCAAATGTTACTTGTTGAACAGATCTCAACGAACCAAAGTTGGGGATGAATTTTCTCGGAGCAGTTTTGCGAACACTTCTGTTCATAATTTTATCAACGATGTAGAAAGCGTATTATTTGTAATAATGTACCACATGGAATGTCCGATTTTCGCTCAGTCTGAAATAAGAAGCCCTCGAGTGAACATGTGTGCCAGAACATGAAGTATCGTTATTTTTTCCTAGGAATTATTTACCATGCTGTCGGCAGTTCAAATTCGAACCCTCTTTCTTTACGAATTTAAAATGGGACATACTGCATCATTGGCAATGAAAAACATTTATGACGCAATCGAGGTAGTAACGGTAAACGAACGCACTATACGATGTTTGTTTGGAAAATTCCGTTCGGAAGATTTCAGCCTCGAAAATGAACCACGTGGGAAGCCGGAAACGTTAGTTGACGACGAGGTTTTAAGAGCAACGGTAGATGCGGACCCAACGAAATCGATGCAGAAGATTGCGCAAAGCATGGGAGTATTCAGAATGACAATAAGTAGACACATTTCTCTCATAGGAAAGGTAAAGAAACTCGATATGTGGGTCTCACACAAATTTTCTCGACAGAGTCGGTCATCTTTTGGGGTGGTTTTCCGGTCCATCGGCTTTTTTGTGAAATTTTGGAAGCTGCCAACATGTGGAAAAATTTGTATTGCACCAAAAATAATCTTCTTGGAAGAACTAAACCTTTTTGTTATTGAATCCACGGATTCCTGATCGTTTTCAAGCAGGAATGTCGACTGCAAACGAAGTTCTTAAAACTACGACGTTTTGACTACTCGTGTTCATTTCATAGGAACACATGTGAAGAATACACATCCCAGTTGCTAATGTATAAAGGTACCAGCCAAATACAATAACGTTAAAAAAATATACATACATATGTATATCTGATTGCTAAATATCGTTTAGAGTTATTTATAATTGTATGGCCACCACTGCCGCCAATTGGTTTACCATTTTAAAACAAAAATAGCTTCGGTAGTCGAAGGGTTAAACACGGAAACGTCTAACGCTGTAAAATGGTGAAAAACGACACAAAAACAAACAATTGTTCAAGTGTTTCAAATTATATGTACGTAGCTATACATAAACGGCTCCACCCTGCTGTTACTTCATCTGAAGATTATCTTTTCCGACGTAAACAAGAGTCGTAGAATTAAAATTCTTGAGCAGAAAAAAATTCCACCATAAAATCTAAATTTAAAAATATAAGCACCAACATTGAAGGCCTCTTCTGTTCCCTGCATCATAACGAAACGTCTGTTTGTTATCAAAACAAGAGTCATATCAACAATAAAAACAAATCACCAATTCATGCCATATGCCGCCCAATTTAGATTTCAATTTCATCACATCACTATCTGAACACCACAGCACTATCCAGTAGTGGTCCAGCTGACTGAACGAATACTAAACGTGAAAATGCGTGATAGGAACGCAAGTAAAGCGAATGTGTCATCTTACAAACACAAAACAACTGGGAACTATGCCACACAATTTTAAAGTAAACAACACTGCGTCGGAATCAAAATAAATCCAATTATTCTATCTACTAACATTGAATCATTGAATCAATGCCCAATTGTGACCCCCTTCACTTGTGGTGACTCAATTTGAACAGTGCATTGCGCCTGCACTTATCATCGCAACAGTAACCATTCATGAATGTACACAGCTATTGGCTTTAGCCCAAGCATACACATGCGACTGCAGCTATTGAATTGTTCCGAGGTACTAGCAAAAACTTCAGGCACACAAAATTGGGTCAGGGAAACCTTTAAGTTAATGAGTTGTACAGAGACAAGATAGGCGCCGTAGATATTATGACACACCACCTAAAATAAAACAAACGAATGTAACAAATCCACTGGTGAATAGCACTTACCTCCCCATATTCCAATTTTTAACTGCTTCCGATCCAAATTCTCCACATAATCACCGAGAATTTTATTTAAAACATCGGCTACGACTGATTCGAAGACCATTTTGACGATTCTCCAGCTTCAATATGCCACTTCGCACTACGATAACACTTGGTTATGAGATTTCGCTATTTCTTATTCGACTGTGCTGGAATTTTATTTTCCAATTTCATAAACAACCCAACACCAGCACGACTGGACAACACGAGTATACGTAGAACACCACGCTGTGGTTCTTGCTTAGATTTCTTTGACTCTATTCTTATGGTGAACACTTTTTTCTAGACTTTAACGATGACCTCATCTTTGGGTTGAGCAGAAGAAGCTTCGAATTGGATTTTACAAGGGAAGAAGCACTATTAAAGAGATCCACCCAACATGTGGTGGTGGTGAGGGATAATTAACTCTTTTTTGCGAGGGTGCACCCTACCGTTCTTCCGATTGCAATATGGAAATGGAAGTCTGAACTCAACTTTAACTCCGCTGAGGGAGATTTTCCCAGCCCACGAATGAAACCCAAAAGAATATTGGAAGTGTAAAAAAAAGAAATGTGTCGCAAGTATTTTTTTTTTAATTTTTTCTTTCTATTCGCAGACTTGGCGCACTTCAACGTCCGTTTTACGGTAAAAATAACTCGTACTAATGTACAAACGGAACGTAGCAAGAACAGTTCACAGAAACTGTATGTAAATGTCAAAAAATTTGTTGTAATTTGATCAGCTGATTTGAAGGAGGTTATCTAGCGATCGGATGATGATTTCTTTAAGAATGGTGAAAGTATGACGATTCGAATTGGTTTTTATTAAAAGGGATTAGCAGATTAGTTTTCAATCCTATAGTGCTAATAATTATGCGTAATAGTCCTCGCTTTTAAAGTCTTATAAGAATTTTAATTGGCGCTTGTTTCCAACTTACTTTAGCAGTTGTCAAACTTTCCATCAGCTGGTGGCTGTCAAACAAGAAAATAGGGTGCGATTGGAAACGATAAACGATTTCCAAGTCACAATAGGAAAGTATATTCGTATACAGGACAATTTTGTGTTTTTATTTTTATGTTAATATAATATGTATAGGTATATTTCTTTCATTCATACAAGGAACTAGTCGATTGTACTGTTTGTATGTTTCCTCTACTGTAAGATTTCAGTCTTCGTAGAAAAGATGAATTTGTGCTTCACTGATAAAGCACCTGTACGACCAGTTCCCACCAAATCAGCGCCGAATACATGGAGCCAAGTGCGATCAAAGGGCATACACTTTCTGAGTAAAAGCTCCGCAGTTAATCACTCCTCTCTTGGGAAGTATTATAAGATTTTGTACTATTTAGGCCTTGTACACTTAGGTAGGCGTAGTAGCCCGTAACGACATGAGTATGCAGTCTCAGGCTTTCTTTTCCTCAGCATTCGTTTGGTCTGAGTGGTGTCATCTGCAATTATGATCACAGTGGGGTCACTGTCAATGGAAGCGGTAAGTGAGAACTCAAGCAATCCTAATCGAATGTGATATTCCAACAAGATTTATTTGATTTCAATTTTTTCACTGCGTTCAAAAAAGCCTTGCATTCTCGAACAGCAATTTTGCTGTTGGTACATACTACGTAGGTACTTCGTCCCCACTGCGGATTCTTTAGAATAAAGTTCATTGCGTATATCTTCGCTTTAAGACAAACCCAAATTGTTCTAACGACGAGTAAAATTTAACGTTGTCATCCTTCAAAAAGAAACCAGCGCTTTACCCTGATTAGTTTTCGTGCCATACCTGAAGACTCGATTGCATTCTTTTTCTGGCCGAAATCATTCCCCAGCACAGCGACACTGAAGTTCATACTTTCGCTGCAACTCAAGTGTTGCTGACCTTGGATCAGATAGCATGATATGACTCATCACTCAAAAGATATTCACGGCGCAATTCACCAAAACTCTAGTACTAAAGATCACTTCTTTTTAACTATAGTGTACAGCTCATAATATGAATATCAACAACAGCGTGATTCATCAGTTAGTCCAGAGGAAGGAAAGGCCCGGTGTAGCCGCGACAAACCACTCCTTGGAGTCTAGTAAAAGCATGAATAATGTATTTCGGTGAAAATTTGTTCTACTGCACAATCGACGCGTAGGATGTGATTGGCCTTATCATAGCCGTGTAGATTTCAAGGACCTTCCTCGGAGAGGGTCCCCGTGTTTCCCGGAAGCTCTTTTAGAGAATTTTGTTGTATGCAGGATCCAGGATGACATCCAGATAGTTAGCTTCATCGGAAAAACGAAATTTCTATTGCACCAATCGTTGATCATACTTGGGGCTGCCAATGCTTTAGAACAAATGATCGTATGACGTGATCCAACATCTTCACATATGCCGGAGCATAAACAGTAAACGATTTAATGGTAACCCCTGTTTAAGCTATCACATACTGAACGCAGTCAGCATCCGTAATCTGGGTCCTGTTCATTAGCAGCCAAGTTACACATACTAAGTAAAAGTTACTCTGTCCAAGGCATTCTGAATGTCGACCAAAATGCCCAACCCTACTTCATTAATGCGCCTTCAAATTCTATCCATCAGATTTAGGGTTGAATCTTTGATAGAGGATGCATTCCCAAAGCACTTTTACGCACATGAACCCTACGTATTCCCTCCATGATCTTCAACATATACTCAGTTTATCCGACAGCTCAATTTGCGTTGAAGCAATATGAATTGGTTCAATACCGGTAGAAATGCAGGTGTTTATATGAAATTATCTCAGAATGAGCAAGAGAAAATTGAGAGAAGTTTAACAAACAGCTGGTTGAACCGACACTTCACACTAACACTATAGATTTATTATCTGTGCTAACACTGATACATTGTTCTTATTTCTTTCTCTTTCCAAATATTTCGTTTGCAATCCCACATTTTAAATACACAACTGATTACCTGCCCGATAATAGAAGAATACATTCTTTTTATTTCTTTGTCTATCCAAATATTTCATTTGCAACCCCTTATTTTAAATACACAACTAATACCTGCTCGATGATGAAAGAATGATGAGAGCGAGAGAGAGTAAAATGTTTCTATGCGATTTGAAAATGTTTATATGATATTTCAAAGCGGTTACAAATTTTCAATGCGTTTTATAAGCAGGAATGAACGTATGCGTGTAGAATATTTCAATGCGCTTTGAAGTGATGTTTATTCGAGCGTATTGAACTAATGCGGATTGCTTCAACGCAAATTGAGCTGTCGGATAAACTGGGTAATAAAGGAAGTCAGATTAATTGGTCTGAAGCTAATTGCTTCAGGTTCTAGAGATGGAAATGTGTTGGTAATTCACTGACAGTGTGTCTGTGCGAAAGTTAAGGGCTTGCAACAGTATTAGCAGAGTTTGACATCTACGTCAGTTTATCTTTGATAGGCTTCTCAAAAAAAATAAAATAAAAAAATAAGTTTTACCGATAAATGTAACGAACACGCCGAGCTGTTTAGAGCAACAGATGATTGCATACGATGATACGGAGGATACATCAACTCATCTCCCAAATCTGGGTTGACAAAAATATGCCAGATGAACGGAACTTCAACATTGTTTGTCCGATTCTAAAGAAGGAAGATCTCTTGATCTCTGATAAGTGTCCATTGCATATAAAATCCTATCTGCCGCAACTCTTAAGACTTTTGGTCTACAGTTCGACCGACTCCAATCAGTATGGTTTTAGGCAAGGAAAGTCTTGATTACATGTTCACATTAGGGCAGATATTGGAAAAAACCCAGAAATTCCAAATCGATAGACACCACCTCTTCATCGATTTCGAAGCTGCATATGACAGCATCTACATATAAGGACCAACTACACAAAGCCATGTCTAGTTTCGGCATCCCTGCCAAGCTCATTTGACTATGCACGCTGCTCCGTCAAGGTCGGTATAGACAAAACTGAAGCCTTCAATGTCAGAAAAGGGCTTAATTTCTCATTTGATTTTTTCAACATCACTCTTGAAAGAATTTTGCGAAACTCACAAGTCTATTCATGTGCGAGTGTACAGGTGACATTGACATAATGGAAAAAAACACAGCGCGCTGTCAATGGAGCGTCTGGGACTCCGACTATGGGTTTAGCGGCCAACGAAGGGAAAACAAAGTATATGGTGTCCACAAATGGGCTCACAAAACATCGACACCTAGACAAAACGTCACGATAGGTAGTTTGAGGTAGTATGGGACTTCATCTATCTCGGCCCCGGTATCAACTACAACAACGACACCAGTCCGGAATTCATGCGAATAATAACGCTGCTTTTTTGGCATTACAAGGCAATTGAGTAGATCATTGCAGTACGATCACGGCGTAGAAGCTAGGACACTGACGAAAGCGGATGAAACTGATCTCGGACGCTTCGAGATAAAAGTAATTTTAATAGCGACGCCAACCTCGTCAAAAAAGCTCGGGTAACCCGGTTCAGATAACCGGAAAGTTTTTGACTCCAGAGGGATAACGCAGTAATAGACGAACTCAGCCAACTTCGCGTGCGCAACGAGAAAACGGCCCTTTTAGCGAAGGCCGAAGAAAGCGAAGCAGTAAATATAATAAACCGGAGTTGTACAGTGGCATCGAAACCCTAGCCTAAGGTAGCTGGCGAGAATAAAATGATAAGAGGCGATCAAATACCTAACCAGTGGAGAGTGCTTTCTTTTTCGCCTGTACACAAATGGGCAAGGACGACAGGAGAAATCGCAACAATTACCAACGGGTGAAACTAATGTCGCAGCCAATGGCTCTTTGTAAGTCGGTATTTGATGCGATTTAAAGCTAATGGATAGTAATAGAGAAACATCGAGACACTTCGAAAGATCTTATCAATCCCAGAGATTTAAATAGACGGCATTAAGAAATCAAAATATACTCGACATGTAAACAAGAATGATATGCGAAATGTACGATGACATTAAAACTAAAGTTGAATGCACAGCGTCAATTAGTAAAAGTTGCTGTGCACGAAGGACAATGTACAAATTCCGTTGCTTTTAAACGTTGTGTTCAAGTTATAAAGAGCAGTAGGTATTCAGATCCAACCGATTTTCAAAGAACGAGGCGATCCAAAATAGAGCGACCTGTAGAATGGAACTAAGGACAGCAAAAATAAAAACTAGAGATACATGGGAAAACCATTTATCACTAGATATAATTATGGGCGTTAGATGTATCAACGTTTAATAAAACAAAAAGTCGCTGATAAAATTGCCGGAACCAGTCATGTGGAGTATACCTTTGATAGATATACAGCTTAAAACCATCCCTTAAGGACTACCTAAAAATTGGTAGTCAACTTTTATTTACAAACTTTTGAGTTTACGAATTTACGAATGACAAATGAGTTGGTTGGTTACAATTCATCATTCTTTACACTGGCATGCTGGCCTGGGTATTCTTTGTTCTCAATAGTCACACCTTTGCATCGTTCTTGTTCTATCAGAAAGTCTTTGGCTTCCCAAGCTTGCGAACCGTCTTTAAATAAGAAAATTGCCCTATCATCATCGACCATATAACGTTCAGCTTGAATATGGTTATTCCATAAACTGGTTTGCCAGAGCTTAGTAATAGTCTCAGCTTCGTCACGAGTTGGATTCCCAGAAACACTAACAAATGTCATCAATGTGCGACCTTTCTTTGAAACTTTCAGAACATCTTCTGGATTGCCAGAATTTAATTTTGATAAATCTATCTTGGGCTGAGGTCGCAAATGTTCTGGCAACTCATCTGGCTCGAGTGGATCATCATCTTCCTACAGAAAATAAATCAATAAATTTTAACATTTTAAGGGAATCGTTCTTTGTACCTCCCATTGTTCCAGTAAGCGTTCCATATCGGCATCGTTAAAGTCTCGTATGTTCTTCTTTGCCCAGTCGGGTTTTGTTTCCTCATCGAATTTTTTGGCGAATATTACCGGAAGAGCCACCAGTAGAAGGAAGATTAGAAACGATTTCATTTTGCGCTAGTTTATGCGTAAGAAATCCAAAATTGCGAAATGAATGCAAAACCGGACAAACAACGGGATCAACAAACACACGTCAGCCTGACAGAAAACGGCTGCACAGAATTTTCGATAACGCTGTTATCGAAAATGGTATAATCGGAAGTTATACTAAAAATCGAACAACGGGTGACCAAATAAAAAAAATAATAATAAAAATATTAAAAAAATAGACGACGACGAGAATTGTGTACTTCATTTAAAATACGAATACGAATATGCATAAGCTATTGAAACATATTAATGTATAGAAGCCTGGAAAAAGACACCAAATTGAATGCATGATCAAAAATGGCTCACGTTTTCTTGATATTCATATCATGGACTGTATTGCCAGAGCCATCTTCTATTTTAAAAGAAGTAGTCTTCGGTACAAAATACATTGGAGTTTTATCATTAGAACTCTTGCTACTGCGAACATGCGAAATCGTTTTCTCCTGTGCTAGGGAATGGTTTTGGAAAGCATCCGAGCTAGGAAGGGAATGTGGTCGTGTGCCCAAGGATGGGCACATGAAACCGATCTATGCGGCGCTTGTAGATTTCATTCGTCATTAGGAAAGTCTGCTTCTACCGTGAGCATCGAACTTGTCGAGTTGTAGAGGCTGAGTAGGGTCAATGACTCTCGAGAAGAAATTCTCCAGACGAGTCCTGAAACCAAAGGATGCTCCCCCCCCCCCAACTCCCAAAGCACTCCATCATTCCCCTGGGCTGGATCAAGGTGTTATACGACCCGTGCCGAAGATCAAGCTGGCTGAGGGCCCAGTATCTCCAAAAATAGCTCAGTCGCAAACGGAGTATCCGGATACCTGGCGACCTCCGGATTAGCTAGCCTTATCTGTATATGGCGGATCTCTGTACAGATGGACATCCCTTTCTCCGCTACTCGTGGGACTATTATGGACAACAACCTGACAACAAAAACCGAGGCCGGTACTCCTCAATTACCGGGCGGTGGAACGGTGACTACACCGACTACCGGCAAGGCTCCTGCATTGCCGAGAGGAGGCAAAACTGTGGCAGGCCATGGTGCGCCATCCTCTAAAGGCAAAAGGAACAAGCCAAATAAAAAGAATTCAGGAAGTGTTAAGACTGTGGCAGGCCATGGTCCTATCACCTCCTCCACCCCTAGCAGCAGCAAGTTTGTGGCAGGCCACGGACTTGTCGCGGCTACCAAAACTCCTTCAGGGAGTGTTAAGACTGTGGCAAGCCACGGTCCTATCACTTCCTCCGCCCCTAGCAGCAGCAAGTTTGTGGCAGGCCACGGACTTGTCGCTGCTACCAAAACTCCTTCGGGGAGTGTTAAGACTGTGGCAAGCCATGGTCCTATCACTTCCCCCGCCCCCAGCAGCAGCAAGTTTGTGGCAGGCCACGGACTTGTTGCTGCTACCAAAACTCCTCCCTCCAAAGAGGAATCTGGAGCTCAGCCGCATCGGCAAGCTCCATCTAAGGCGCTATACATAAGACGCCGAAATGCTTCACGCATTATCAAAACCTTCGGATCCATTCCGGAGGTGGAGAGAAGTGCGGAAATAAAGAGCAAGGTTGAGTGGGCTAAAAACATCCTAAAAGACGGATTTCCCACTGCTTCCATTGCTCACAAAATGTCAAAAGACTCCTCTAAGCGTCAGAGATCGTTGGAGGAAACCGTACCGGTTTCCAAGAGGCCCAAAATTCACAGTTCCACAACCCCTGGGCCATCCAACAGCAGATCTCTGAAGTCTTATAACGAAGTCCTAAAGGACGCATTGGTGATCGCGGTGATCGATAGAAGCGATACCGACGGTTCCATTACACCGGAACGGTGGCAATTGGTCAAGTTGAAGCTCTCCAGCAACTTCTTGGCCATCATGCGGGAGAACCCAGGACCACCTCCTATCACAAGAGACGCTGGCTGGCACCAAGGCCATGTCAAGCTCATCGCTTGCTCCGACCAGAGATCTCTCGATCTCTTCACCAAGGCCATCGATGGTTTAGGAGAGGTTTGGCCAGGTGCAAAACTCGAGGTCGTATCTAAGGAAGACATTCCTAGTAGACCTCGAACTCGTACCTGGATTCCAGCCGAACCCTCCTCTCCAGAAAATATCCTGGAAATCATCCGGCTCAGCAACCCGACTCTTCCGACTCATGACTGGAAAGTCGCGAAACTGGAGGAACTAAGGGGTTCTTATAGATGCGCGTTAATTGTGATCAATAAGGAATCCCTTAATCCTCTGGCGCAGACGAAAGGCATGATTCGGTTTGGATTCGAGTCCATTCATTTAAGGGTGTACAAAAAGGATGAGTTGGATGCTGATAAGCAACCTCCTCCTCCTTTAACACCTGACATCACAACCGTGGATCTTGGAGCATCGATATCCTTTCCAGAATTGGATAGCGACGACTCCAATCTGTCCGAGGTGACTACAAAGCCGTCGGTCTCCGATTCTGACACATTGTCGGAAATGGAAACCGATGGCGAAGCAAATAGAGGTTCTACACGATCAGAGATTGAAGATGAGCTCTTGGGCACATCTTCAGAATCGGAGGACCTCAACAACACCGTGGTGGAGGCGACTCTGGAAGACTGTAGCAATGATACGGTTTCTCCAGATTAATCTCCACCACTCAAAAAAGGCTTCGGTCACACTCATTCTGCGTCTTTCCAAAAGCGCAGAAGACATTATTCTAATCCAGGAACCATGGATTGCAGAAGGCGTGGTTCGTGGACTTAGGACACCCTCATACGTTCCGCTCTATACAAGAGATAAAGGTAAGATTAGAACTTGTATATTAGTGAAACGTAGCCTTAATGTATTTCTACTTCCCAACCTCAGTGACCCCGACCTAACCGTTGCCAGATTAGAAACTGCCAAAGGCTCATACTGGCTGGCATCGGCTTACCTTGGCCATGACCAAGTGGGCCCTCTCCCTGGTGATAACCTAGAAAGGGTGGTACTGGAAGCGGGAAGGCAAAAAACTGGCCTCATAATCGGATGCGACGCCAACGCACATCATACGGTATGGGGCAGTACCGACATCAATGATAGAGGTGAGTCACTTTTAGACTATATTTTAAGTACTAACCTCTTAATTTGCAATATTGGCAATGAGCCCACTTTCATAACAAAAAACCGACAAGAAGTTTTAGATATTACTCTTGTCTCCGACAGCATCACCCAAAGGCTAACAAACTGGATGGTATCGTCTGAACACTCCTTTTCGGACCATAGGTACATCCAATTAAGTCTGAGTGATGCTCCCCCTCGCCAACCAACTTTCCGGAACTACCGGAAAACTGATTGGACAAAATATAGAGGAATCCTATCGGAAACGATATCCTCCAAACTATCAAGTCCCCCGCGTGACACCAATGAGCTCGACATGAAAGTCAGGGAATTTACTCTGACTCTCAATAAGGCTATGGCCGCTTCCTGCCCTCTTATTCAACCAAGAGGCAAGAAAAAGCCACACTGGTGGACATCGGCACTAGGACTGCTCAGAAACACATGCAGAAAACTTTTCAACGCAGCAAAAAGCACAAGAAAAGTGACCGACTGGGACTCATATAAAGAATCCCTCAAATTATATAAAAAAGAACTGAGGAAGGCAAAGCGACAATCCTGGAGGTCATTCTGTGACAAAATTACAGAAACCTCTGAGGCTTCGCGGCTAAGAAAAATCCTCTCCACAAATCCTATGATGCCCAGCTGTTTGAAAAAAACCGATGGCTCTTGGACAACCTCAAGTGATGAATCACTCAACCTGCTTCTGGACACCCACTTTCCAGGTAGCTCCCAACTCGCGGCCAGTAGCAGCCCAAACAAGCCTACTGCAACCGTGACCAAAATTCATAGTCTGATTACGAGAGACAAACTGCTCTGGGCGCTACATAGCTTCAAACCATACAAGTCTGCTGGTCCGGACGGTATTATACCTGCCGAGCTACAGAGATCCTCAGATATTATTCTACCAGTGTTGGAAAATATTATGAGGAGCTGTGTAGAACTTATCCACATTCCACTGTTATGGAGAGAAGTCAATGTAGTATTCATTCCCAAAGCTGGAAAATGTTCTCATGTGGTCCCAAAGGACCTCAGACCCATAAGTCTATCGTCATTCCTTCTGAAAACTTTAGAACGACTGATTGATATCCATATTCGAGCTAAAGTTGATCCAAGACTTCTGTCTACGGCTCAACATGCCTACTGTAAAGGAAAGTCGGTGGAAACGGCTTTGCACTCTCTGACTAGCCACATCGAACGATCCCTACAATATAAGGAGTACACAATGGTTGCTTTCCTGGACATAGAGGGCGCCTTTAACAACGTCAACACATCCGCAATCACGACTGCGTTGTCAACTCTGCAGGTAGACGACTCACTTGGGGAGCTGATTAATCTAATGCTAACAAGCAGGATAATCAACTCCAAACTGGGTGAGACTTCTGCTAAAAGATATGTCAGTAGGGGTACGCCGCAAGGCGGTGTCCTCTCCCCCCTTCTTTGGAACTTAGTGGTTAACGAACTACTGATATACCTGGAAGCGGGGGGTAGCAGAGTGATTGCCTATGCGGATGACGTTGCCATAGCCGTCTCAGGAAAACATTTAAATACCATTAAAGAACTCCTCCAAGTAAATCTTAACAGATTAACCTGCTGGGCAGATCGCTGTGGATTGGGAATAAACCCCCATAAAACTGATCTTGTCCTCTTTTCTAGGAAATATAAAATTCCAATCATAGACCCTCCTTCAATAAACGGTACCAGTTTAGCTTTCTCCGATACAGCAAAATATCTGGGTCTCATTTTTGACAGGAAACTAAACTGGAAACCTAACATTCAAGAAAGAGTCAATAAAGCTACAATAGCTTTATTCTCCTGCAAGAAAGCCATTGGGAACAAATGGGGACTTCAACCTCGCATAACCCACTGGCTATACATCTCGGTCATAAGACCGATACTCACTTACGGGGTGGTTGTCTGGTGGACGGCCTTGGAAAATGCAGTCAACTGCATTAAATTAAGCAGAGTCCAAAGAACAGCATGTCTATGCACAAGCGGAGCCTTGCGGTCTACCCCCTCTGCGGCATTAGATATTCTGCTTCACTTGACACCCCTCGACATTTTTAGCAAGCAAGTAGCTGCGACTGCAGCTATTCGCCTTAAAGCGACTAAACTGTGGACAAATAATTCATTTGGCCACGCCAACATTCTTAATACATTAGGAATCCTCACAGAGAACACCGATTACACCATACCTGAACTTTGGTTTGACAAAAACTTCCATGTAAGCTTCCCCTCTAGATCATTCTGGGAGGAGGATGCTTTCATGGAGGACAAGTCAATCCATCTCTACACAGATGGATCTAAAACCGACAGCGGAGTTGGTGGCGGTGTTTTCTCAGATAAGCTTAACCTAAGCCTCTCTTTCCGCCTTCCAAATCACTGTAGCGTGTTCCAGGCGGAAATTTTGGCGATTAAAGAAGCTCTGTCCTGGCTGAAGAAAAACGTGATATCTGCAAAGGATATCCGCATATTTTCGGATAGTCAGGCCGCCATCAAGTCCCTGGACTCGGTCTCATTGTGTTCTAAAACTGCCCTTGAATGCCGATCATCTCTCATGGAGATGGCAGAGCAGTTCAACATTCACCTCTGTTGGGTGCCGGGCCACAGAGACATTCCAGGGAACTGCAGAGCCGATGAACTCGCCAAAATTGGAACCACTCTACCTATCCTACCAGACAAAGGTAGTATAGGTATACCAATCGCTACGTGCAAACTAACACTAAAGCTAGATGCCAATAAAAGAACGGACCTTAGGTGGACTGCTGGACAAACATGTCTAGCGACAAAACAGATCTGGCCTAAGCTGGATCTGAGTCGATCTAAGTGTCTGATCCTCTTAGAAAGGAAACATCTCAGCGCCATAATAGGTGTCATTACCGGACACTGCCTCATAGGCAAGCACGCAAGAAGGCTTGGCGCTTTTACTAACGATTTTTGTAGAAGCTGCATGGACGAGGAAGAGGAGGAGACAATCCCCCACCTACTCTGCACATGCCCAGCTCTCTCTCAGAGAAGGAATCTTCACCTAGGAGCTTTCTTCTACAACGACCTAAACGATCTAGAAAAAATAGACGTTAACAGTCTCCTACGCTTTATTAAAAGCTCAAACTGGTTCCAGTAGTAAGAAGATCATAGATCCACGTGGCATCACAATGGGCCAATAGGCCTAAGTGGGTTGGTATTTCCAACAGCCACTCTTACCTAACCTAACCTAGGAAAGTCTGGATTCTCCTCATGGATGTAGTTGTTTTTTTTTTTTTTTTTTGTAACTTATGACGTAATCAAAATTTGTAGCGAAAGTGTACTTAAATATAAAACGTTTGTACGAAAAGTATCATATAGGCAATTGCCTTCATAACTCTTCAGCATAAGTGTTTTGTTTGTAGTATCATCTCATGAAGCACATGTGGGTTTGTAGCTTTCTAATACCGCATATTTTGCTTGTTGACAAACCTATTTACCCAGAAATGAGGTTGATCGTTGAAGATGATTTTAATAACTTGTAAACGTTGATCGTTCGAGTACTGAACCATGACTAAAGGGCTGACCAGAATGTGAATCTGAAGCTTGAATCTTGAATTGCTGTCAAACGCAGATATACGTGAATCGAGAATCTGCATCTCGAAGTTGGGTGCTTTTTAACTTCGAGATACAGATTCACACAGATACGGATTGTGTTGGCTCTTAAGGCTATACATTTATTCGACTTTTGACAGTTCGATATCAGATACAGGTTCAAGTTTCAGATTCACATTCTGGTCAGCCTTTAATTGGTAGCTATTGACAAGCGGAAGAGTATTGACAATTCACAAAAAACATTAAGGGTACGTTCACATTAAAAAAATATGTGTATAGTTTTTAATGGAGAACCTTGTATTAGTCGAAACAAACGCGAAAGTTGAGTTGATTTCTTTGGTAATTACGGAAATTTCTTAGACACAAACATTATTCATGATGTTAAAAACATAAGAGTCTTTTCCACCAATACAAGTAATGGATACAAGTCCAAGAAAATAACATTCCTAATTAGAGGTTAAGAACTTTGCTCCCAGCTCGGCTTTATGACGTAAGGAGTTTAGGGACCAAACTACAGAATCAAATGAATGCTTATATTTAAAAAGTTAGGCGATCCGAGACCAATTCCCTGTCTGAGCTATGAAATGTTACCCCGTTAAGAAATTGCAGTGCGCCAAATGGGTACGATTCCACGGTTGCTAAGAAAACAGCACTTGTTCGTGGTGAATCGAGAGGATAAGAAATCCTACAGAATTCGGCATCGCTTTATGGTGTACTAAAACGAGGGGTTTTATTCTTCCTTACTATCAGGACTTGGAGGCTGACATGCTAGACCGGTTACGAATAAACTAATGAAAACATTACAAGTTTCTGAATTATGTATGTACTCGTATATATTTTTCGCGCCATTACTTCCTCGACTACCTATTTTTATTATTGTAGGTCATTTAGACCATTTATGCACTTGTTAATAATGAGAATGAACTAGATGAATTGAGAAATGAGACTTGGGACTTCGTACTTTTATCACTAATTAGATCTATTAATTAGATCCAGCCTCAAGTTAAAATTCACTCTTGATGCCGGATATACTAATAATCTTGGCTAAGTCTTCGAAAAACCTAGTAGTCATGTCTTCTGTCTCAAGGTAAGCTTTACTATAAAATGTAGACTCCGCTAAAATATTCAATATAATATTTTGTCGTGTGCTGTTTCTACAGTCATGGCGCGTTTTTGGATTCCCAATGTCCTGTGAGAACGTTACTGTTATTGTCCACATCATACTTCTAAATAGTTATACTTTTAATAAGATGTACGTGTTCCAAATGAACTGGGTATATCTTTTTAAATGACTTTTCCGTAGATTGGCGGTCATGTGCAAGAAGTGGTCATGTGCAAAACGAACGTTTGTCGACCATATACGAGTATTTAAGATTTAATGCATGACGTAATATTGTTGGAAATTCAATTATCTAAAACCTGTATGAATTGTTTGTGAGGAAATTTTTTGCTATTTATAAGATGCTTTAAAATTGAATAATCGCAACCCATACAATTTTTCTATCCATTAAGCTACCAATGAAATTTTTCTTGCAATTTTTTTTTAATTTTTTTTTTTTATAATGAGCGCGCGCTCAAGGGGTTTGTGTACCCTTACGGCGATTGTTCACAGCGCGGGCAAAGGAAATATAGGGAGGAAGAAAAGAGAGGTACCGATGTACATTGCTTTTAAATGTTTGCAAGTTATAATGACCAAGAAATACGGAGATCGGCAGGGCATTCTATAAGCGAGTTGTACGACTTAGGAACGAATCACGATATTTTAGAGTACGTCCGAAAATGGGCTTGAGGGTATACTGATGAGCATTCATAGCGAGACGGGTGTTACGGTTGAAAGTTTGAATGGGCGGAATGCTACTGGCGATTTCAGTGGAGCACTGGTGGTGGAAATAGCGATAAAACAAAGTGAGACAGGAGACATTACGTCGGTGTTCGAGCGTGTTAATTGATTGACTGGTATTAGTATCATCAATAAGTTTTATCGCACGGTTTTGAATCCTATCTAGCAGGTGCAGAGATGTTTTAGGAGCACCTGACCAGATGTGGGCATTGTACTCCAATTTTGGACGAATGAATGCCTTATATATTGAGGCCAGATCAGAGGGCACACATACCGAGAATGGAAAGTTTTTCGGTTTCGACGATGCAAGTGCCATTCATAAATAATGGCTGGGTGTTTAAATTTCGCTTTAAAGACAGCAGACAGCATTGTGTTTTGGAAGCATTAAATTCCACTCTGTTGATAATTCCCCAATTGGTTATGCTGTTGATATCGGAATTTAATGAGCTTAGCATACGCTGCCGCTCTCGTTCTACAGCCGAAGAGCAGGGCCGTGAGTTCGGAAACAAATATGAAAAGCAGAGAGTACTGTCATCAGCAAAGGAATATATTGGATTAGAAGTAGCAGACAAGAGATCATTAATGAAAATTAAACAGAGTGTCTGAGACAGAACAGAGCCCTGGGGCACACCAGCATTTATTTTGTGGATATCAGTCTTGAAACCGTCCAAGACAACTTGAATTGAACGTTCCGAAAGGTAATTTCTAATCCATTGAAGAAGAGAGTCGTCGATCCCAAATGTACGCATTTTCGACAAAAGAGCTTGATGCCAAACTCTGTCAAATGCCTTAGAAATATCAAGTGCAACTATCTTGCTTTCGCCAGATTGATGTACGCTTTGGTTCCACTTTTCGGTAGGACATGCCATCAAATCACCAGTGGACCTTGTTCGCGCTGAAATACCTTCAGTCTTAGGAGGTGGGTTCCAAACACGATGACTACTTGGAGTCTGGAAAGATTGCAGGGTGGCTTAGATAGAATCTCCTTCTACCGCGAGCATCGAACTTGTCGAGTTGTAGAGGCTGAGTAGGGTCAATGAATCTCGAGAAGAAATTCTCCAGACGAGTCCTGAAACCAAAGGATGCTCCCCCCCCCAACTCCCAAAGCACTCCATCATTCCCCTGGGCTGGATCAAGGTGTTATACGACCCGTGCCGAAGATCAACCTGGCTGAGGGCCCAGTATCTCCAAAAATAGCTCAGTCGCGAACGGAGTATCCGGATACCTGGCGACCTCCGGATTAGCTAGCCTTATCTGTATACGGCGGATCTCTGTACAGATGGACACCCCTTTCTCCGCTACTCGTGTGACCATTAATGGATAATAACCAAAAAACAAAAACCGAGGCCGGTACTCCTTCATTACCGGGCGGTGGAACGGTGGACTACACCGACTACCGGCAAGGCTCCTGCATTGTCGAGAGGATGCAAAACTGTGGCAGGCCATGGTGCGCCATCCTCTAAAGGCAAAAGGAACAAGCCAAATAAAAAGAATTCAGGAAGTGTTAAGACTGTGGCAGGCCATGGTCCTATCACCTCCTCCACCCCTAGCAGCAGCAAGTTTGTGGCAGGCCACGGACTTGTCGCGGCTACCAAAACTCCTTCAGGGAGTGTTAAGACTGTGGCAAGCCACGGTCCTATCACTTCCTCCGCCCCTAGCAGCAGCAAGTTTGTGGCAGGCCTCGGACTTGTCGCTGCTACCAAAACTCCTTCGGGGAGTGTTAAGACTGTGGCAAGCCATGGTCCTATCACTTCCCCCGCCCCCAGCAGCAGCAAGTTTGTGGAAGGCCACGGACTTGTTGCTGCTACCAAAACTCCTCCCTCCAAAGAGGAATCTGGAGCTCAGCCGCATCGGCAAGCTCCATCTAAGGCGCTATACATAAGACGCCGAAATGCTTCACGCATTATCAAAACCTTCGGATCCATTCCGGAGGTGGAGAGAAGTGCGGAAATAAAGAGCAAGGTTGAGTGGGCTAAAAACATCCTAAAAGACGGATTTCCCACTGCTTCCATTGCTCACAAAATGTCAAAAGACTCCTCTAAGCGTCAGAGATCGTTGGAGGAAACCGTACCGGTTTCCAAGAGGCCCAAAATTCACAGTTCCACAACCCCTGGGCCATCCAACAGCAGATCTCTGAAGTCTTATAACGAAGTCCTAAAGGACGCATTGGTGATCGCGGTGATCGATAGAAGCGATACCGACGGTTCCATTACACCGGAACGGTGGCAATTGGTCAAGTTGAAGCTCTCCAGCAACTTCTTGGCCATCATGCGGGAGAACCCAGGACCACCTCCTATCACAAGCGACGCTGGCTGGCACCAAGGCCATGTCAAGCTCATCGCTTGCTCCGACCAGAGATCTCTCGATCTCTTCACCAAGGCCATCGATGGTTTAGGAGAGGTTTGGCCAGGTGCAAAACTCGAGGTCGTATCTAAGGAAGACATTCCTAGTAGACCTCGAACTCGTACCTGGATTCCAGCCGAACCCTCCTCTCCAGAAAGTATCCTGGAAATCATCCGGCTCAGCAACCCGACTCTTCCGACTCATGACTGGAAAGTCGCGAAACTGGAGGAACTAAGGGGTTCTTATAGATGCGCGTTAATTGTGATCAATAAGGAATCCCTTAATCCTCTGGCGCAGACGAAAGGCATGATTCGGTTTGGATTCGAGTCCATTCATTTAAGGGTGTACAAAAAGGATGAGTTGGATGCTGATAAGCAACCTCCTCCTCCTTTAACACCTGACATCACAACCGTGGATCTTGGAGCATCGATATCCTTTCCAGAATTGGATAGCGACGACTCCAATCTGTCCGAGGTGACTACAAAGCCGTCGGTCTCCGATTCTGACACATTGTCGGAAATGGAAACCGATGGCGAAGCAAATAGAGGTTCTACACGATCAGAGATTGAAGATGAGCTCTTGGGCACATCTTCAGAATCGGAGGACCTCAACAACACCGTGGTGGAGGCGACTCTG
Organism: Volucella bombylans; assembly: GCA_949129095.1. NCBI lineage: Eukaryota > Metazoa > Arthropoda > Insecta > Diptera > Syrphidae > Volucella > Volucella bombylans. The sequence continues at coordinate 94,307,011 of OX422141.1, read as the reverse complement.
GAAGACTGTAGCAATGATACGGTTTCTCCAGATTAATCTCCACCACTCAAAAAAGGCTTCGGTCACACTCATTCTGCGTCTTTCCAAAAGCGCAGAAGACATTATTCTAATCCAGGAACCATGGATTGCAGAAGGCGTGGTTCGTGGACTTAGGACACCCTCATACGTTCCGCTCTATACAAGAGATAAAGGTAAGATTAGAACTTGTATATTAGTGAAACGTAGCCTTAATGTATTTCTACTTCCCAACCTCAGTGACCCCGACCTAACCGTTGCCAGATTAGAAACTGCCAAAGGCTCATACTGGCTGGCATCGGCTTACCTTGGCCATGACCAAGTGGGCCCTCTCCCTGGTGATAACCTAGAAAGGGTGGTACTGGAAGCGGGAAGGCAAAAAACTGGCCTCATAATCGGATGCGACGCCAACGCACATCATACGGTATGGGGCAGTACCGACATCAATGATAGAGGTGAGTCACTTTTAGACTATATTTTAAGTACTAACCTCTTAATTTGCAATATTGGCAATGAGCCCACTTTCATAACAAAAAACCGACAAGAAGTTTTAGATATTACTCTTGTCTCCGACAGCATCACCCAAAGGCTAACAAACTGGATGGTATCGTCTGAACACTCCTTTTCGGACCATAGGTACATCCAATTAAGTCTGAGTGATGCTCCCCCTCGCCAACCAACTTTCCGGAACTACCGGAAAACTGATTGGACAAAATATAGAGGAATCCTATCGGAAACGATATCCTCCAAACTATCAAGTCCCCCGCGTGACACCAATGAGCTCGACATGAAAGTCAGGGAATTTACTCTGACTCTCAATAAGGCTATGGCCGCTTCCTGCCCTCTTATTCAACCAAGAGGCAAGAAAAAGCCACACTGGTGGACATCGGCACTAGGACTGCTCAGAAACACATGCAGAAAACTTTTCAACGCAGCAAAAAGCACAAGAAAAGTGACCGACTGGGACTCATATAAAGAATCCCTCAAATTATATAAAAAAGAACTGAGGAAGGCAAAGCGACAATCCTGGAGGTCATTCTGTGACAAAATTACAGAAACCTCTGAGGCTTCGCGGCTAAGAAAAATCCTCTCCACAAATCCTATGATGCCCAGCTGTTTGAAAAAAACCGATGGCTCTTGGACAACCTCAAGTGATGAATCACTCAACCTGCTTCTGGACACCCACTTTCCAGGTAGCTCCCAACTCGCGGCCAGTAGCAGCCCAAACAAGCCTACTGCAACCGTGACCAAAATTCATAGTCTGATTACGAGAGACAAACTGCTCTGGGCGCTACATAGCTTCAAACCATACAAGTCTGCTGGTCCGGACGGTATTATACCTGCCGAGCTACAGAGATCCTCAGATATTATTCTACCAGTGTTGGAAAATATTATGAGGAGCTGTGTAGAACTTATCCACATTCCACTGTTATGGAGAGAAGTCAATGTAGTATTCATTCCCAAAGCTGGAAAATGTTCTCATGTGGTCCCAAAGGACCTCAGACCCATAAGTCTATCGTCATTCCTTCTGAAAACTTTAGAACGACTGATTGATATCCATATTCGAGCTAAAGTTGATCCAAGACTTCTGTCTACGGCTCAACATGCCTACTGTAAAGGAAAGTCGGTGGAAACGGCTTTGCACTCTCTGACTAGCCACATCGAACGATCCCTACAATATAAGGAGTACACAATGGTTGCTTTCCTGGACATAGAGGGCGCCTTTAACAACGTCAACACATCCGCAATCACGACTGCGTTGTCAACTCTGCAGGTAGACGACTCACTTGGGGAGCTGATTAATCTAATGCTAACAAGCAGGATAATCAACTCCAAACTGGGTGAGACTTCTGCTAAAAGATATGTCAGTAGGGGTACGCCGCAAGGCGGTGTCCTCTCCCCCCTTCTTTGGAACTTAGTGGTTAACGAACTACTGATATACCTGGAAGCGGGGGGTAGCAGAGTGATTGCCTATGCGGATGACGTTGCCATAGCCGTCTCAGGAAAACATTTAAATACCATTAAAGAACTCCTCCAAGTAAATCTTAACAGATTAACCTGCTGGGCAGATCGCTGTGGATTGGGAATAAACCCCCATAAAACTGATCTTGTCCTCTTTTCTAGGAAATATAAAATTCCAATCATAGACCCTCCTTCAATAAACGGTACCAGTTTAGCTTTCTCCGATACAGCAAAATATCTGGGTCTCATTTTTGACAGGAAACTAAACTGGAAACCTAACATTCAAGAAAGAGTCAATAAAGCTACAATAGCTTTATTCTCCTGCAAGAAAGCCATTGGGAACAAATGGGGACTTCAACCTCGCATAACCCACTGGCTATACATCTCGGTCATAAGACCGATACTCACTTACGGGGTGGTTGTCTGGTGGACGGCCTTGGAAAATGCAGTCAACTGCATTAAATTAAGCAGAGTCCAAAGAACAGCATGTCTATGCACAAGCGGAGCCTTGCGGTCTACCCCCTCTGCGGCATTAGATATTCTGCTTCACTTGACACCCCTCGACATTTTTAGCAAGCAAGTAGCTGCGACTGCAGCTATTCGCCTTAAAGCGACTAAACTGTGGACAAATAATTCATTTGGCCACGCCAACATTCTTAATACATTAGGAATCCTCACAGAGAACACCGATTACACCATACCTGAACTTTGGTTTGACAAAAACTTCCATGTAAGCTTCCCCTCTAGATCATTCTGGGAGGAGGATGCTTTCATGGAGGACAAGTCAATCCATCTCTACACAGATGGATCTAAAACCGACAGCGGAGTTGGTGGCGGTGTTTTCTCAGATAAGCTTAACCTAAGCCTCTCTTTCCGCCTTCCAAATCACTGTAGCGTGTTCCAGGCGGAAATTTTGGCGATTAAAGAAGCTCTGTCCTGGCTGAAGAAAAACGTGATATCTGCAAAGGATATCCGCATATTTTCGGATAGTCAGGCCGCCATCAAGTCCCTGGACTCGGTCTCATTGTGTTCTAAAACTGCCCTTGAATGCCGATCATCTCTCATGGAGATGGCAGAGCAGTTCAACATTCACCTCTGTTGGGTGCCGGGCCACAGAGACATTCCAGGGAACTGCAGAGCCGATGAACTCGCCAAAATTGGAACCACTCTACCTATCCTACCAGACAAAGGTAGTATAGGTATACCAATCGCTACGTGCAAACTAACACTAAAGCTAGATGCCAATAAAAGAACGGACCTTAGGTGGACTGCTGGACAAACATGTCTAGCGACAAAACAGATCTGGCCTAAGCTGGATCTGAGTCGATCTAAGTGTCTGATCCTCTTAGAAAGGAAACATCTCAGCGCCATAATAGGTGTCATTACCGGACACTGCCTCATAGGCAAGCACGCAAGAAGGCTTGGCGCTTTTACTAACGATTTTTGTAGAAGCTGCATGGACGAGGAAGAGGAGGAGACAATCCCCCACCTACTCTGCACATGCCCAGCTCTCTCTCAGAGAAGGAATCTTCACCTAGGAGCTTTCTTCTACAACGACCTAAACGATCTAGAAAAAATAGACGTTAACAGTCTCCTACGCTTTATTAAAAGCTCAAACTGGTTCCAGTAGTAAGAAGATCATAGATCCACGTGGCATCACAATGGGCCAATAGGCCTAAGTGGGTTGGTATTTCCAACAGCCACTCTTACCTAACCTAACCTAGGAAAGTCTGGATTCTCCTCATGGATGTAGTTGTTTTTTTTTTTTTTTTTTTGTAACTTATGACGTAATCAAAATTTGTAGCGAAAGTGTACTTAAATATAAAACGTTTGTACGAAAAGTATCATATAGGCAATTGCCTTCATAACTCTTCAGCATAAGTGTTTTGTTTGTAGTATCATCTCATGAAGCACATGTGGGTTTGTAGCTTTCTAATACCGCATATTTTGCTTGTTGACAAACCTATTTACCCAGAAATGAGGTTGATCGTTGAAGATGATTTTAATAACTTGTAAACGTTGATCGTTCGAGTACTGAACCATGACTAAAGGGCTGACCAGAATGTGAATCTGAAGCTTGAATCTTGAATTGCTGTCAAACGCAGATATACGTGAATCGAGAATCTGCATCTCGAAGTTGGGTGCTTTTTAACTTCGAGATACAGATTCACACAGATACGGATTGTGTTGGCTCTTAAGGCTATACATTTATTCGACTTTTGACAGTTCGATATCAGATACAGGTTCAAGTTTCAGATTCACATTCTGGTCAGCCTTTAATTGGTAGCTATTGACAAGCGGAAGAGTATTGACAATTCACAAAAAACATTAAGGGTACGTTCACATTAAAAAAATATGTGTATAGTTTTTAATGGAGAACCTTGTATTAGTCGAAACAAACGCGAAAGTTGAGTTGATTTCTTTGGTAATTACGGAAATTTCTTAGACACAAACATTATTCATGATGTTAAAAACATAAGAGTCTTTTCCACCAATACAAGTAATGGATACAAGTCCAAGAAAATAACATTCCTAATTAGAGGTTAACAACTTTGCTCCCAGCTCGGCTTTATGACGTAAGGAGTTTAGGGACCAAACTACAGAATCAAATAAATGCTTATATTTAAAAAGTTAGGCGATCCGAGACCAATTCCCTGTCTGAGCTATGAAATGTTACCCCGTTAAGAAATTGCAGTGCGCCAAATGGGTACGATTCCACGGTTGCTAAGAAAACAGCACTTGTTCGTGGTGAATCGAGAGGATAAGAAATCCTACAGAATTCGGCATCGCTTTATGGTGTACTAAAACGAGGGGTTTTATTCTTCCTTACTATCAGGACTTGGAGGCTGACATGCTAGACCGGTTACGAATAAACTAATGAAAACATTACAAGTTTCTGAATTATGTATGTACTCGTATATATTTTTCGCGCCATTACTTCCTCGACTACCTATTTTTATTATTGTAGGTCATTTAGACCATTTATGCACTTGTTAATAATGAGAATGAACTAGATGAATTGAGAAATGAGACTTGGGACTTCGTACTTTTATCACTAATTAGATCTATTAATTAGATCCAGCCTCAAGTTAAAATTCACTCTTGATGCCGGATATACTAATAATCTTGGCTAAGTCTTCGAAAAACCTAGTAGTCATGTCTTCTGTCTCAAGGTAAGCTTTACTATAAAATGTAGACTCCGCTAAAATATTCAATATAATATTTTGTCGTGTGCTGTTTCTACAGTCATGGCGCGTTTTTGGATTCCCAATGTCCTGTGAGAACGTTACTGTTATTGTCCACATCATACTTCTAAATAGTTATACTTTTAATAAGATGTACGTGTTCCAAATGAACTGGGTATATCTTTTTAAATGACTTTTCCGTAGATTGGCGGTCATGTGCAAGAAGTGGTCATGTGCAAAACGAACGTTTGTCGACCATATACGAGTATTTAAGATTTAATGCATGACGTAATATTGTTGGAAATTCAATTATCTAAAACCTGTATGAATTGTTTGTGAGGAAATTTTTTGCTATTTATAAGATGCTTTAAAATTGAATAATCGCAACCCATACAATTCTTCTATCCATTAAGCTACCAATGAAATTTTTCTTGCAATTTTTTTTTAATTTTTTTTTTTTATAATGAGCGCGCGCTCAAGGGGTTTGTGTACCCTTACGGCGATTGTTCACAGCGCGGGCAAAGGAAATATAGGGAGGAAGAAAAGAGAGGTACCGATGTACATTGCTTTTAAATGTTTGCAAGTTATAATGACCAAGAAATACGGAGATCGGCAGGGCATTCTATAAGCGAGTTGTACGACTTAGGAACGAATCACGATATTTTAGAGTACGTCCGAAAATGGGCTTGAGGGTATACTGATGAGCATTCATAGCGAGACGGGTGTTACGGTTGAAAGTTTGAATGGGCGGAATGCTACTGGCGATTTCAGTGGAGCACTGGTGGTGGAAATAGCGATAAAACAAAGTGAGACAGGAGACATTACGTCGGTGTTCGAGCGTGTTAATTGATTGACTGGTATTAGTATCATCAATAAGTTTTATCGCACGGTTTTGAATCCTATCTAGCAGGTGCAGAGATGTTTTAGGAGCACCTGACCAGATGTGGGCATTGTACTCCAATTTTGGACGAATGAATGCCTTATATATTGAGGCCAGATCAGAGGGCACACATACCGAGAATGGAAAGTTTTTCGGTTTCGACGATGCAAGTGCCATTCATAAATAATGGCTGGGTGTTTAAATTTCGCTTTAAAGACAGCAGACAGCATTGTGTTTTGGAAGCATTAAATTCCACTCTGTTGATAATTCCCCAATTGGTTATGCTGTTGATATCGGAATTTAATGAGCTTAGCATACGCTGCCGCTCTCGTTCTACAGCCGAAGAGCAGGGCCGTGAGTTCGGAAACAAATATGAAAAGCAGAGAGTACTGTCATCAGCAAAGGAATATATTGGATTAGAAGTAGCAGACAAGAGATCATTAATGAAAATTAAACAGAGTGTCTGAGACAGAACAGAGCCCTGGGGCACACCAGCATTTATTTTGTGGATATCAGTCTTGAAACCGTCCAAGACAACTTGAATTGAACGTTCCGAAAGGTAATTTCTAATCCATTGAAGAAGAGAGTCGTCGATCCCAAATGTACGCATTTTCGACAAAAGAGCTTGATGCCAAACTCTGTCAAATGCCTTAGAAATATCAAGTGCAACTATCTTGCTTTCGCCAGATTGATGTACGCTTTGGTTCCACTTTTCGGTAGGACATGCCATCAAATCACCAGTGGACCTTGTTCGCGCTGAAATACCTGACCGGATACCTGGCGACCTCCGGATTAGCTAGCCTTATCTGTATACGGCGGATCTCTGTACAGATGGACACCCCTTTCTCCGCTACTCGTGTGACCATTAATGGATAATAACCAAAAAACAAAAACCGAGGCCGGTACTCCTTCATTACCGGGCGGTGGAACGGTGGACTACACCGACTACCGGCAAGGCTCCTGCATTGTCGAGAGGATGCAAAACTGTGGCAGGCCATGGTGCGCCATCCTCTAAAGGCAAAAGGAACAAGCCAAATAAAAAGAATTCAGGAAGTGTTAAGACTGTGGCAGGCCATGGTCCTATCACCTCCTCCACCCCTAGCAGCAGCAAGTTTGTGGCAGGCCACGGACTTGTCGCGGCTACCAAAACTCCTTCAGGGAGTGTTAAGACTGTGGCAAGCCACGGTCCTATCACTTCCTCCGCCCCTAGCAGCAGCAAGTTTGTGGCAGGCCTCGGACTTGTCGCTGCTACCAAAACTCCTTCGGGGAGTGTTAAGACTGTGGCAAGCCATGGTCCTATCACTTCCCCCGCCCCCAGCAGCAGCAAGTTTGTGGCAGGCCACGGACTTGTTGCTGCTACCAAAACTCCTCCCTCCAAAGAGGAATCTGGAGCTCAGCCGCATCGGCAAGCTCCATCTAAGGCGCTATACATAAGACGCCGAAATGCTTCACGCATTATCAAAACCTTCGGATCCATTCCGGAGGTGGAGAGAAGTGCGGAAATAAAGAGCAAGGTTGAGTGGGCTAAAAACATCCTAAAAGACGGATTTCCCACTGCTTCCATTGCTCACAAAATGTCAAAAGACTCCTCTAAGCGTCAGAGATCGTTGGAGGAAACCGTACCGGTTTCCAAGAGGCCCAAAATTCACAGTTCCACAACCCCTGGGCCATCCAACAGCAGATCTCTGAAGTCTTATAACGAAGTCCTAAAGGACGCATTGGTGATCGCGGTGATCGATAGAAGCGATACCGACGGTTCCATTACACCGGAACGGTGGCAATTGGTCAAGTTGAAGCTCTCCAGCAACTTCTTGGCCATCATGCGGGAGAACCCAGGACCACCTCCTATCACAAGCGACGCTGGCTGGCACCAAGGCCATGTCAAGCTCATCGCTTGCTCCGACCAGAGATCTCTCGATCTCTTCACCAAGGCCATCGATGGTTTAGGAGAGGTTTGGCCAGGTGCAAAACTCGAGGTCGTATCTAAGGAAGACATTCCTAGTAGACCTCGAACTCGTACCTGGATTCCAGCCGAACCCTCCTCTCCAGAAAGTATCCTGGAAATCATCCGGCTCAGCAACCCGACTCTTCCGACTCATGACTGGAAAGTCGCGAAACTGGAGAAACTAAGGGGTTCTTATAGATGCGCGTTAATTGTGATCAATAAGGAATCCCTTAATCCTCTGGCGCAGACGCATGATTCGGTTCGGATTCGAGTCCATTCATTTAAGGGTGTACAAAAAGGATGAGCTGGATGCTGATAAGCAACCTCCTCCTCCTTTAACACCTGACATCACAACCTTGGATCTTGGAGCGTCGATATCCTTTCCAGAATCGGATAGCGACGACTCCAATCTGTCCGAGGTGACTACCAAGCCGTCGGTCTCCTCTTCTGACACACTGTCGGAAATGGAAACCGATGACAAAGCAATTAGAGGTTCTACACGATCAGAGATAGAAGATGAGCTCTTGGGCACATCTTCAGAATCGGAGGACCTCAACAACACCGTGGTGGAGACTCTGGAAGACTGTAGCAATGATACGGTTTCTCCAGATTAATCTCCACCACTCAAAAAAGGCTTCGGCCGCACTCATTCTGCGTCTTTCCAAAAACGCAGAAGACATAATTCTAATCCAGGAACCATGGATTGCAGAAGGCGTGGTTCGTGGACTTAGGACACTCACATACGCTCCGCTCTATACAAGAGACAAAGGTAAGATTAGAACTTGTATATTAGTGAAACGTAGCCTTAATGTATTTCTACTTCCCAACCTCAGTGACCTCGACCTAACCGTTGCCAGATTAGAGACTGCCAAAGGCTCTTACTGGCTGGCATCGGCTTACCTTGGCCACGACCAAGTGGGCCCTCTCCCTGGTGATAACCTAGAAAGGGTGGTACTGGAAGCGGGAAGGCAAAAAACTGGCCTCATAATCGGATGCGACGCTAACGCACATCATACGGTATGGGGCAGTACCGACATCAATGATAGAGGTGAGTCACTTTTAGACTATATTTTAAGTACTAACCTCTTAATTTGCAATATTGGCAATGAGCCCACTTTTATAACAAAAAACCGACAAGAAGTATTAGATATTACTCTTGTCTCCGACAGCATCACCCAAAGGCTAACAAACTGGATGGTATCGTCTGAACACTCCTTTTCAGATCATAGATACATCCAATTCAGTCTGAGTGATGCTCCCCCCCCCCAGCTTTCCGGAACTACCGGAAAACTGATTGGACAAAATACAGAGGAATACTGTCGGAAACGATATCCTCTAAACTATCAAGTCCCCCACGTGACACCAATGATCTCGACATGAAAGTCAGGGAATTTACTCTGACTCTCAATAAGGCTATGGCCGCTTCCTGCCCTCTTATTCAACCAAGAGGCAAGAAAAAGCCACATTGGTGGACATCGGCACTGGGACTGCTCAGAAACGCCTGCAGAAAACTTTTCAACGCAGCAAAAATCACAAGAAAAGTGACCGACTGGGACTCATATAAAGAATCCCTCAAATTATACAAAAAAGAACTGAGGAAGGCTAAGCGACAATCCTGGAGGTCATTCTGCGACAAAATTATAGAAACCTCTGAGGCATCGCGGCTAAGAAAAATCCTCTCCACAAATCCTATGATGCCCAGCTGTTTGAAAAAAACCGATAGCTCTTGGACAACCTCAAGTGATGAATCACTCAACCTGCTTCTGGACACCCACTTTCCAGGTAGCTCCCAACTCGCGACCAGTAGCAGCCCAAACAAGCCTACTGCAACCGTGACCAAAATTCATGGTCTGATTACGAGACACAAACTGCTCTGGGCGCTGCATAGCTTCAAACCATACAAGTCTGCTGGTCCGGACGGTATTATACCTGCCGAGCTACAGAGATCCTCAGATATTATTCTACCAGTGTTGGAAAATATTATGAGGAGCTGTGTAGAACTTATCCACATTCCACTGTTATGGAGAGAAGTCAATGTAGTATTCATTCCCAAAGCTGGAAAATGTTCTCATGTAGTCCCAAAGGACCTCATACCTATAAGTCTATCATCATTCCTTCTGAAAACTTTAGAACGACTGATTGATATCCATATTCGAGCTAAAGTTGATCCAAGACTTCTGTCTACGGCTCAACATGCCTACTGTAAAGGAAAGTCGGTGGAAACGGTTTGCACTCTCTGACTAGCCACATCGAACGATCCCTATAATATAAGGAGTACACAATGGTTGCTTTCCTAGACATAGAGGGCGCCTTTAACAACGTCAACACATCCGCAATCACGACTGCGCTGTCAACTCTGCAGGTAGACGGCTCACTTGGGGAGCTGATTAATCTAATGCTAAAAAGCAGGATAATCAACTCCAAACTGGGTGAGACTTCTGCTAAAAGATATGTCAGTAGGGGTACACCGCAAGGCGGTGTCCTCTCTCCCCTTCTCTGGAACTTAGTAGTTAACGAACTACTGATATACCTGGAAGCGGGTGGTAGCAGAGTGATTGCCTATGCGGATGACGTTGCCATAGCCGTCTCAGGAAAACATCTAAATACCATTAAAGAACTCCTCCAAGTAAATCTTAACAGATTAACCCGCTGGGCAGATCGCTGTGGATTGGGAATAAACCCCCATAAAACTGATCTTGTCCTCTTTTCTAGGAAATATAAAATTCCAATCATAGACCCTCCTTCAATAAACGGTACCAGTTTAGCTTTCTCCGATACAGCAAAATATCTGGGTCTCATTTTTGACAGGAAACTAAACTGGAAACCTAACATTCAAGAAAGAGTCAATAAAGCTACAATAGCTTTATTCTCCTGCAAGAAAGCCATTGGGAACAAATGGGGACTTCAACCTCGCATAACCCACTGGCTATACATCTCGGTCATAAGACCGATACTCACTTACGGGGTGGTTGTCTGGTGGACGGCCTTGGAAAATGCAGTCAACTGCATTAAATTAAGCAGAGTCCAAAGAACAGCATGTCTATGCACAAGCGGAGCCTTGCGGTCTACCCCCTCTGCGGCATTAGATATTCTGCTTCACTTGACACCCCTCGACATTTTTAGCAAGCAAGTAGCTGCGACTGCAGGACAAGTCCATCCATCCATCTCTACACAGATGGATCTAAAACCGATAGCGGAGTTGGTGGCGGTGTTTTCTCAGATAAGCTAAATCTAAGCCTTTCTTTCCGCCTTCCAAATCACTGTAGCGTGTTCCAGGCGGAAATTTTGGCGATTAAAGAAGCTCTGTCTTGGCTGAAGAAAAACGTGATATCTGCAAAGCATATCCGCATATTTTCGGATAGTCAGGCCGCCATCAAGTCCCTGGACTCGGTCTCATTATATTCTAAAACTGCCCTTGAATGCCGATCATCTCTCATGGAGATGGCAGAGCAGTTCAACATTCACCTTTGTTGGGTGCCGGGCCACAGAGACATTCCAGGGAACTGTAGAGCCGATGAACTCGCCAAAATTGGAACCACTCTACCTATTCTGCCGGACAAAGGTAGTATAGGTATACCAATCGTTACGTGCAAACTAACACTAAAGCTAGATGCCAATAAAAGAACGGACCTTAGGTGGACTGCTGGACAAACATGTCTAGCGACCATACAGATCTGGCCAAGGCTGGATCTGAGTCGATCTAAGTGTCTGATCCTTTTAGATAGGAAACATCTCAGCGCCATAATAGGTGTCATCTAGGAGCTTTCTTCTACAACGTCCTAAACGATCTAGAAAAAATAGACGTTAACAGTCTCCTACGCTTTATTATAAGCTCAAACTGGTTCCAGTAGTAAGAAGATCATAGATCCACGTGGCATCACAGTGATCCATCGAGAATAACCATCTGTTGTCTTCCCTCAATTCGATCCAATTTTTTCTGGTTTTGCGACCTTTACCTGGCATTGTTCCGCTATTTTCCGTTGAGCTAGGAGCTGGAATTCACATTGTAGTTGGGGTGCCTTCCTTGTATATATTGGACCTTGCTGTTCGCAAATGTGGTGCCTCTCCCTGATAGTGGAGCATTTCTCGAGGTCACTACCTTTTAGCTGGTATATTGAATCTCGATGTGAGTTGGTCTTACGGTAAGGTAAGGTAAGGATGTCGGTAAGGATGTCTGTAAGAGTCTGTTGTGTCCTTTGTACCTCATCAATGATTAGAGCGGTGTATTGTGCTAATACTAAGGCAGTATTGAATAAGTTTTCTCTCGTGGATTCCGCTGCTATATTTTTGACTAGATAGGCTATTTTCTCTATTTCTCTTTGCATGGTACCCAGTTGCCTTTGTCTCTCTTCCTCTGATTTCTGCATTAAGTTTGTGTTTAAGTTTTCATTAGCTCTAATACGTAATCCTGTCGACCTTGAATGCTCTTAATGGTACCTTCTATTTGACTGGCATAGTTGTCGTCGAGTACCCCAAACAGCTTATTGGCCATGTTTCCGACGAAATTTATTAGACCTCTCTTCTTTCGATGTATATTTTTACCAAATAGTAGCTTATTGTCTTCTTCCCCCTTTAGCCTGTGCTCATATTGTGCGCAGATCATTGTGAGGTAACCTGTTTCGTTCGTTGACTCAGTCAGCAATTTAAGCCTGTAAGTTGCCCTTTGGGCTGTCCCAAGTATCTGCCAATATGTTGACAGGTTTGGGTAGATAATAACCTTCCAATTTGTTGCCGTCAGTTGTGCTGTGCCTAAGTCCTCGAAATATATGCCAGCATTATTGTGGACTTCCTTTATTTGGGGGCTTCCTAGTGCTAATAAGGGGAACATTAAGATTGCGAGGATAAACATTATATGAGAGGAATGTCTCGATCTTTTTGGGCGCTCGTTTCCTGGGTCTCTTGTCCTGGCCTTTGCTCGTTTGGTCGCAGTCTTCTCGCCCTTTTCCGCTCTAAAATAGTCATTGTCTGTTGCTGCATTTTGGTCCTTGTTAATGTCTGAATTGGAGGGTTCAACTGGTAGTAATGCTAGTCTATGGATCGCTCTTTGTACGTGCCCGTTGCCGTTCTCACTATCGCTACTCGTGCTAATCCATCGTTACCAGTAATTACTTGCTCTATTCTACCCAAGGGCCATTTTAGCGGCGGTGTATTTTCCTCCTTGAGGATTACCATCATGCCTGGTTGGATGTTGGCCGCCTCGTCTTTCCATTTGTACCTAGGCTGCAGTCCACTAAGATATTCCTTGGTCCACCTTTTCCAAAGTTCTGTTCTGATGGCTGAGACCAATTTCCATCTGGTTAATCCTTACACGTTACTTTGGACAGCGTTCGGCTCGGGTATTGTGGTTAGTGGTTCTCCTATTAAAAAATGACCTGGGGTAAGTGCGCTCAGGTCGTTTGGGTCTGACGACATCGGGGTTAAGGGTCTTGAATTTAAAATTGCTTCTGCCTCTGTTGCTACCGTATTCAGCTCCTCGAAAGTTAGAGAGACCGATGTGAGCGTATGTTGCAGCAGTTTTTTAACTGATTTGACGGCGGCCTCCCATAATCCCCCGAAATGCGGGGCTCGTGGTGGGGTGAAGTGGAATTGTATGCCCTTTTCGGCACAGCCCCTTACTATTTTTTCTTGGCCCGATTCTTCTTCCAGCAGTGTCGCCAATTCGTTGAGCTTATTTTTGGCTCCCACAAAGTTTTTTGCGTTGTCACAGTGCAGATCTTTACAATATCCACGACGAGCCATGAATCTTCGCAGAACACCTATAAAACCGTCAGTAGTTAGGTCGGACACTACCTCCAGATGTACTGCCTTTTTTGTGAAACAGCAAAATACCGCTATATAGCTCTTCGCTGGTCTTTTGCCCCTTAGATGATAGTGTGTCCATATGGGTCCGCAGAATGCTCTTGTGAGTAACACTCTCTCCTTGGGTGAACTTCCCATTTTTTGCGTAAGCAACTGCGGTTTGCTTCGAACGCACTGTGTGCATTGAGCGACAATAGCCCTGTTCAACGTTTTACCTCGAAGGATCCAGTATTGCTGTCTTGCGATTGCTAATAGTGCTGATGGTCCGGCATGCAGGTGTTGCTTGTGCAGGTGTTCTAGTATCAATCTGGATATAAAGTTATTTCCTGGTAGCAGAGCTGGGTGTTTAGCTTCGTATCCTACCTCTGCATTGTGTAGCCTGCCGCCTACTCGAATGATTCTCTCCTTGTCTAAAAATGGCGAAAGTGTGGTGAGTCGGCTGTGTCCCTTAATTTCCACTCCATTTGTTAGTTGTATCAGTTCCTCCTTAAAGTGCACCTGTTGTATCGCTCTTATGATTTCGATCTGTGCTTCCTTCAGTTCCAGGGTGGTAGGCCATTTGCTGTCTAATGATTTACCCTTCAAACGTCTCGTGGCTCTTGCTACGTATGCTAATACTCTTTGCAGGAATGTGAACGAGTTGCGATGGTCTATGATGAACACCGGGTGTTGAGTGGCTTCTCTTACTTCCCTGCAAGTTGTTGGCATACTGGTTACTCGCTCCTCTTCTTCTATCCTGGTGTGTGCCGTTTCTCTCTTTGGCCATTGTTCCTTATGCCTGCTGAGGAATTCGGGACCCCAGAACCATAGCTCTGAACTTTTTAGTTTGCTTGGTAGAGTACCTCTTGATACCAAGTCTGCCGGATTAGCCTTTGTACTGACATAATTCCATTGTCCTATCTGGCTTTTCTCTTGTATAGCCGCAATTCTGTGAGCTACATAAGTTTTGAAGGTGGATGGTTCGCCTTTAATCCAGGATAGCACGACTTGCGAGTCTGACCACAGATAGGTTTCGTGGATAAGTCCTTATAGTGCCTTCCTTACCTTAACCGCCAATCGCTGAGCTGCGCATAACTCTAGTCTTGGCAGTGTTATTGTTTTAACTGGAGCCACACGTGATTTAGAGCATAGAATTCTTGTTCGTATTTTTCCTTCGAAGTCTATGGTTCTGATATAACTGACAGCTATTACGTCCTATTTTCAGTTGGTGGAGAGTGCTTAATTCCTGACGGAACTTCAGCCATTCATGTTGGAGATCTTCATTGAGTTCCTGATCCCAATCTAACTTTTGCTTCCAAAGCCTTTGGATGAATATTTTCGCCGTCACTATAACTGGACCCACTAGCCCTAACGGGTCGAATAGCCGAGCCACTTCGGATACTATCTGGCGCTTGGTTATCTTCACTGGAACCTCTGGCCAGGTTGTCGTAAACGTGAAGTTGTCTTGACCCTTTTGCCAGGATAGTCCTAGTGTCTTTATGTATCCAGTCTTCATTGTCGAACAATTTTTCCTTTTCTCTGTTAACCGGTGGTATTCCTGTCAACAGGATTTCATCACTTGCTGCCCATTTATGCATTTCGAATTTTCCTGCAGCTAGCATCTCAATTATCTGGTTTCGCTTCTGGATGCCTTCGTGAAGGGTGTTGGCACCTGTTATGATATCATCCATGTAGCAGTCCCGTATTGCTACTGAACCTAGTGGATATCTAACTTCTTCCTCCTCTGCAAGCTGCTTCATGCATCTGGTTGCTAGGTATGGAGCTGCCTTGGTGCCGTATGTCACTGTGCACAATTTGTAGTAGCGCACCCTGTCTTTTGGTGATGGCCGCCACATTATTAATTGTAAGGGCTGATCTTCTGGTGCTATTTTTATTTGACGGAACATTTGCTTGATGTCACCTATCATAGCATATTTGTATGTCCGGAACCTGAGCAGGATATCCATTAGATCATCCTGGATCTTGGCTCCCTTCAGCATTATATCATTTAGAGAAATGTTTGATGTCGTTTTGCATGATGCATCAAACACTACTCTCAGCTTTGTAGTGCTCGTATCTGGTCTCAGAAAAGGCAAAAAATAATGGGTTTCCGGGATTTCGCTTTCCCCTATTTCGCGCATGTGTCCCAACTGTAAGTATTCCTCTAAAAATAGTGTATACTGCTGGCACAGCTCTGTGTCTTTTTGCAGCTTCCGCTCTAAATTCATATACCTTCTCCAGGCTATGTTCCGTGAGTCTCCCAGTGATTCTGACGCTCATAGGATCGGGAGGTTTTCTATGAATTTTCCGTCGGTATCCCTGGCTGTAGTATTTTGGAAGAATTCTTCGCACCTTTTTTCGTTGGCGCCTTGTACCTTCTCTGAGGGAATTTCCTCTAGTTCCCAGAATTTCTCGAGTTCTTTTCCTAATTGACCGTTTGATATTCCTGTGAAGACTCCTGGCTGTTGCACCTGTGATACCTTGCCCAAGATCATCCTTCCAAACACGCTGTTGTGGAGTGTTGGCAAGTTTGGGTCCAATCTTATTTGTCTAGAACGTATAATTTCCCCGTACATTTCTGCTCCTAGCAACACATCCACCTTCTGAGGTTTATTGAAGTTGGGGTCGGCTATGGTTATGTTCTCAGGCCATTGCCATTGCGAAATATCTATATATTTTTGTGGCTGTATGTTGGTGATACTTCTGATGACTTGGGCCTTGATCGCTGTATGGAAGCTGCTGGTTTTGGACTGGATTTCCACTGTTACTCTGTCCGTGGATTGTGACGCTGCGTTGCCGATGCCGTATATGGTGAGCTGACTGTCTCTCTTGTCAAGCTGTAACCGCCTTTGGAGCCTCTCTGAGATGAGGTTGATCTGGGAGCCTGAATCTAATAGGACTCTGCAGTCGACCGGTTTATGCTCCTTGTTAAATACTGTCACTATTGCCGTTGCTAAAAGGACGTATTCTGTTCTTTTATTTTGGGCCGGTGCTGCCACGTTTACAGAGCCCTGTAATATCTCTTCTGTCTTTTGCTCTTGATGTATCAGAGTGTGATGCCTTCGGTTACATTCGGTGCATCCTTTCGAGTTACATTTGCGCTGGCCATGACCTCTCCTTAAACAGTTAAAGCAAAGATTATGCCTTTTTATTAATGCTTCTCGCTGAGGTATGGTTGCCTTCACGAAACTCTCACATTGAGCAACGTAATGTATTTTACCACAGATCGCACACTTGAAGGGATTGCTGCTTACGGTACCTGTGGTTGCCTTCAAGTTCCTTTGAGCAGGCCTTGTTTGTTTTCCTGCCTTTGTTCCCAGGGTTTCTAATGACTGGAACCTTGTTTCAATGAATTGTAAAAACTCATCCAATAGCTGTAACTCTCTAGGGGCCTTTAGATTTTGCTCATAACTGGAGTGTGAACTGCGGTCTAACTTCTTAATGAGGATGTGCAATAATATAGGGTCCCACGTGCCCTTAACCTTTATTCCATTGTTCTCCAGCATGAGTACACATTCTCGCGTGGTATCGTACATCTTCTTCAATGATCTTGCGCAGTCCGGCAAAACTGTGGGTTGATTGAGAAGCCTTTCTAGAATTGAGGATACTAACAGTCTTTTGTTATCGTATCTATCGCTCAATATTTTCCACGCGACGTTATAGTTCTGTGCTGATATGGTCAGGTGTTGTATCAGCCTTCCTGCTTCTCTGTTGACGTTGCTCTTAAAATACCATATCTTTTCTACATCTTCGATAGGTTGTTTGTCTATCATCTGCTGGAACATATCGTGGAATTGCGTCCATTTCAAGTAGTCCCCGTCAAACTGGGGAATGGTTATAGTGGGTAGCTTTACCGCCGTTCTGGGTGTCGGATTTTCTGATACCTTAGGCAATATTTTCCCCTGCATTGCGGCATTTAACCTTTGGCTTAAGGCGATGATCACATCCTGAATGTCACTTATGTCAAATCCGTACTGAGTGGGATCTTCGGCCTCTGAATGTATTTTCACATTATCTTCTTGAATGCTGGCCCAATCAGCCTTCAATCTGTTTATTTTAGCCTCATAGTACTCTGTAGTTTGATTCTGCATTTCCAAGCGCTCTATTAGCTTCAGTATTGATGCTTGCTTCATGTGACATCTCCTCACCGCTCGTTGTACTTCAGGGTTCAAGTCGGTTTCGGTTGTAACTTTGTTGCTAGTTTTTGAGGCCCCTCTTATGCATTCGTAACTGAATTTCGATAATCCGCTCAATGCTTGCAACTTTACTTCAAGCTCGCCCTTGAAGTCTTCGTGTAATTTCATAATCTGCCCGTGCAGATCTTCGGTGAAATATATCGATCACATCGATGCTGCGTCGATCACGTCGATGATGCGTCGATTACGTAGATCACGTCGGGGTCACCAAAATGTTCGCGCTGAAATACCTCCAGTCTTAGGAGGTGGGTTCCAAATACGATGACTACTTGGAGTCTGGAAAGATTGCAGGGTGGCTTAGGTAGAATCTCTAAGCCAGTACAACTTTACTCAGATTCTTCGCAGTCGATTATCGTGGAATTCTGGATTCTTTGAAGAACCAAGTATTTCTACTTGGGCGTTGGTGATCTAGGAACGTCGTCTAGATCACTGATGACTTCCTCCAAATAGTCCGGAGTTCCGGGAGATAACTAGGTAACTCTTCTAGTTATTAAAGTTCCGACGAAAGGGTGGCTTGGAAAATTATCTGGTTCACGATGTTACATGAAAACACTTACTTCTACTTCGGTGTTCAAAACTTAACTTTATCCCTACAGACTAAATATGCTGTCAGTCAGCATATCTAACGACGATAACCGGATGTTTTGATTACAACAATGCTTTATCAGGCCTCTACCGACAGGGGAACATGTTTTGCGATATGTTCAGCCTGAACAGACCTGTTGCTACGAAAACCATATTGCCGGTCATTGAAAAGTTTTCGTGTTTCGAGATATTTCATGAGCTGACGATTTATCAGCGTTTCCATGACCTTGCAAAGAAGGGACGTAAGTGCAATGGGTCTGTAGGAGGAGAGAGAATATGATTCGCCTTTTTTAGGGACGGGCTGGACAAATGCTGTTTTCTATCTGCTCGGGAAGCGTCCTAAAGAGTGGGATTGATGAAAAAGCTTACGCAGTGGTTTTGCCAGCGTGGAAGAACACCTCTTCAGAAGAAGGGGAGATATACCATCTGGACCAGCTGATTTATGTATGTTGAGATCTTTAAGTACTCTTGCTACTACACGAGTGCGAAAGTAGATTCGTCCCATTGAAGATTCGACGCACTCAAGTGTAATTTAATTTAATTTAATTTTCGTGGGGGCTAACGCCCCCATTTATTATGCTTAATACAAGCTTAAAAACTAAGACTTAAACTAATACTAGGGCTTAAAGCTAAGGATGGTGAAGGAGATCGAATTTGAGGGAAAGTGTGCTGCGATTAAAATCGAAAACGGAAAGGTTGGAGTTTACCTTACGCAGCATACGGGGGATTGGTTCGTTAGAGCCATATGTGGTGCGGTGGATAGGTAGATAAAAGAGACGGGTGGAACGTAGATTACGAGGGTTAGTGTTAAAGAAAATGGAGTTGCAAAGAGGCATGCAATCGACAGAGCCTGAGAGGAGTCGGTGAATGAACAAAATGTCTGCTGCGTCCCTTCGTTCCTCAAGGGTATTCAGGTTAATGAGTTTGAGACGGTCTCGATAGGGAGGTAAGATTAGAGGATCGTTCCAAGGTAGACCTCGAAGAGCAAAGCGAAGAAAACGACGCTGGATCCTCTCAATACGAGATACATGAACTCGTTGAAAGGGACACCACGCTTGGCTAGCGTACTCGAGAAGGGGGCGAACGTAAGTGATGTATAGTGATCTAGTCACGTACGGGTTGCAGAATTCTTTGGACCATCTTTTAACGAAGCCGAGTGATGAGTTTGCTTTAGAAATTATCTCATCAATATGCGAGCGGAAATTAAGCTGCCTGTCGCATAATATACCAAGGTCGCGGATAGATTCAACAAGGGGTATAGGTTGGCCGTCGAGATGGTAAATTCGTTGAGGAGACTTCTTGCACTTACGTGAGAAAGTAATCGATTGACATTTGGAGACATTGAGTTCTAAGCAGTTCTTGATGCACCAGGTGGAAAAACTATTTAGATCTATTTGAAGGAGGGTGGAGTCTTGTTGTGAGGAAATGGGTTTAAAAAATTTGGTATCGTCAGCATAGAGAGAAAGTGTTGAGTGTTGAATGAGCCTTTGAAGGTCGTTAATAGTTAGGATGAAGAGGAGTGGACCTAGGTGACTACCTTGAGGAACACCTGAAGTGGCCAAGAAAGGGGCCGATAGGACAGATCTGAAACGAACATTATAAAAACGATTATCCAGGTAAGAAGATATCCATTTAAGCAAAATGGGTTCAAAGCCCAGGACGGACAATTTGAACAGGATTAGTTTATGAGATATCTTGTCAAAAGCTTTACTGAAATCAGTTGTTATAACGTCAACTTCTTTACCATTTTCTAAGGCTGAGAGAACAGAGGACACGAATTCTACGAGGTTAGTGGTAGTTGATCTACCCTTCAGAAAGCCGTGTTGATTGGGGGAAATAAAAGATTTACACTGAAAGCTTAAGGCTTCATGCAAAATACTTTCGAGGAGTTTGGGTATATGGGAAAGTTTAGCTATAGGGCGGTAATTAGTGACTTCGCTCTTTAATCCCTTTTTGTGTATGGGTGTTATGAAAGAGGACTTCCATATCTGTGGAAATTCACCTTGAGAGAGCGATAATCGGAAGAGATTAGCAAGGGGGCGTGAAAGAGTTGAGGAACACTTTTTAAGAAATATGGATGGAAGGCCATCTGGGCCGGGTAAGTATTCATCATTAAGTTGTTGTAATTTGTTTTCTATTACTGTATGATCAAAGCTATGAGAAATAGTAGGGCCAATAGGGAAGTTAAGTAGGTATTTGAAATAAGAGGGATCCGGTACGAAGGAATTATCGGCAAAAGATTGCTTAAAAAAAGTAGCAAAAAAGTTAGCTATGGTATGCGGATCAGTTGATGATATATTTTCGTATGAGAGGGATGGAGGAAAACCGTCGGATTTTTTTTTGTAATTAACGAATTGATAGAAAGACTTAGGATCATTTATAAGCCTTGATTGCGCACTATCAAGGTATCGCTGATAGAGAAACTTATAGAGCTGGGCGAATTGAAGGTATGACCCGAGATAGTTTGAATAGTCAACAAAAGAGTTGGACCGGAGGAAAACTGTCCATAATTTGTTTCTTTTGTTACGTAAGGAGAGAAGTTTACAATTATACCACGGGGGGCTCGTAGAAGAGGTCCTATTACGTGAAAAGGGGACATAGAGAGAAATAGAATTAAGTAATTCTCTGTAGAAAATAGAGAGAACACTTTTTAGGGGCATATTGGCGAAATCAAAAGAACACTTACTAAGATATGCGTTAATTTTGCGGAAATTCGCTTTATGAAAGTCGTAAGAAGTGGTAGCTGCAGATGGGGTGGGGCGGAAAGTAGAGTGGTGGAAAAGAGAAAGAAGAAGTGGTGGGTGAAAGTTATCAATGGTCGATAGTGAAAGGGGACAGAGCGACACAGAGGAGTTTATGGGATCAGTGGTGAAAATGAGGTCTAATTGCCTTCCCATATAGTTGGAGACTCCACTAACTTGGCATAAGCTAGAGTCTGTGAGCTCATCCAAGAAGAGACATTCTTTACTCGAGACAGGGTAAGCGATAAAAAAAGATTTATCATCTGATTGAGTCCAGTGCAGCTGAGGTAGATTGAAATCGCCAAATACGATGATATCATCGAGAGGATCAGATAAGTTAATTATTTGATCAATTGCATCGATAGCGAGTTGGTAGCATTCGATTGGTTGGGCCGGTAGGATGTAAAAACACATAATGTACAGGGACCTGCAGGGGAGTGTTATCTTTATTGAAACGTAGTCAAGTTTAGAGGAAGTAGAAACAGCGATTGGTGAAGAGTTTAGGTTATTGCGGACGGCCAGTAGGACACCTCGACACGGAGCATCATCATTTGGGCGGGTAAGATCGTCGTCTCGGAAAACATTGAAACTAGGGGGGAATAATTCCTGATTCTTTATATCGGGAATTAGATTAGTTTCGGTCAGAGCGTAGACCTCAAATGGGAGAGCGTGAGATTGGCGCAAGACGGCACGGGTCTTAGATCGCAGTCCTCTTACGTTTTGATAGTAAAAGGTAAGAGGAAGGTTATTACGAGAGGGCGTAGGAGTGGATGGTCGAAACACAGGAAATGGTAGCACGTTAGGGACGAAAAAATTTGTCGTTGTCAGCTCTGCTTCGTTGGAGGTGTGAGATCCTTTTTGAGTGCACATAGTTACCGAAAGCAGCAAGGTCGTCTGAGACTTTTTGCGGAGACATATTAAAAATCTCGTGGAACTTGATGTATAAGTTCCTCAGACTTGTAAGGTCAGTAGGGAGACCTTCCTGCTGTATTGAGACCATGACGCTTGTTTTAGTTTTCCCCTCATAACAAACTGAGTCTGATTTGTCATGCAGATATGCTAGAAGGAGACGTATATTCTCGTACGTCTTTTTTTCTCTAAGCCTAGAAAGTGCATAACGACATTCTGTTGAGCCAAAAGTTTGTTGGGTTATTTTAACTGTGGGAGGCAGAAGGGGGTCAAAAATGGGGCAAGTGGACGAAGATTTTGAAGGCGATGCAGGGGTGATTGAAGGGGCATTAGACACATGTTCATGTGAGGGATTTATAACATGGGACCTAACGAAATTGGGATATTTAGCTCCGGTTTTAAGGTCAAAATTAGGGAAAGAAGTGCTAGTGGGGGCACGTGCAGAGGGGTTAGGTATTTCCGAGGGGTTATTGTGAGCGGTTGGTGCTAATTTGAAAGAGACGCGTTGACGCGGTGGCTTGGGTGGAACGGAGGCTGCAGGTTAGAGGACCGATGAAGTCGGTTCGGGATGTGAGTGGGAGGGGCGAAATTGGTGAATATATTAGTTTTAAATCTCCAATTAGAGTCAGAATTGGAACGGGAGTTGGAAACGGTTTTCGGTACAGACTCAGGTTTGCTACGGTTTGGGACGGATTTCGGTATTTTATTAGAGTCCGGTTTGGGATGGGAGTTGGAATCGGAATTAGGTAACTTAGATTTAAGCTTCTTTTTATCCTGTTTCTTGGTAGGTGTTTCGATCCATTTACAGATGCGCATCTTTCCAACGTTGAAATTAGTACCAGCAGGGTTTTTAAATAACCATTCGTATCTAGCAGGGAGGTCGAATTTAAAGCTTCGATTACCTTTGTGGTGAGATGGCAGGAACATTTCACATTTGCTGATGGTGATGCCGTATTTGTCTGCGAAGAATTTCGTGATCCAAGAAATATCAGCGTTTACGGGGGTGCCTGTGATGAAGAATGTACTCATATCGGTTTCAATTTTTTCCAGTCTACGCTTCCATTCGGAAGGTGTCCATGTAGTACCAAAATGTTTGATTAGCTTGCGTGGGGCGGCGATGGGAGGAGTTGACAGTGAAACAGTTTCAGTCTCCTGGATTGAAGTGGCAGCGGGAGAAGTTGTAGATTTAATTAACCGTGGTGGACGAGGAGGTGGTGGTAAAAGTGGGTCGACTTCGGTTTCCAGTAATTCAGCCAAAATTGATGTATTGTAGTGGACATTCTGATGGTGTTGTGTGTGGAATGGTAAATCGTCAATTTTGCTGCTTACCGTTTCGATATGATTCTCAATATCGAAAATGGTTGATTGTGCGGCAGCTAGATCGTCACCAACACCGTTGATTCTGTCAAAGATTACTTCGAGCATTGGATCAGGCTGCATTAGAGATGGATGGTTCTTTGAGGTAGATTGAAATTGAGTCTCAAGATCTTCACGCAGGTTATTTATCGATTCGCACAATTTAAGGTTAGAGATGTTTTGGGCGGAACAAACTGCTTTGAGATCATTGATCGCAGTTTTCATCTCGACCAGACTTGCAGATTGTTAGTCGATGTTGGTGAGCTTGGACTTAATTATATCGGTTGAGGACAGAATCGAGTTGCCTAATTCATCAGCATAACTGACATTACTTTCTAAGTTGGACTGATTCGTCGTTATCATTTTTGTGAGATTTTTTTGGAATGAGTCATTAGAGTCACTGAGGCACTTTATAGCAAGCAACACGTGCGAAAGCGAGATTATCTTGCACTCATCACAAAAGAATAGGAGGTTGTCAGAGAAGTCTTTGATGTATACACTATTCCTTTTATTTAATCCGACACAAATTGCATGGAATGATTTTCCACAGATGCCCTTGCAAGTGACAAAGTCAGCATTGACATTGTAAACATTTGTAAATAATAACTATTAGCATTTAAGAAGAAAATTTAGAACAATATTCTCGTAATGTGGTCTCGACCTAAGGGTCCCCACTCGGGTAACCAGCGCCACCTTTACGGGAGAAAAAGTATTCATCCATCGCCCATCTAAATGTTGAGGCATGTAAGAAGAACGACCATTTTTTTGGAATGGAACATTCTTGCACAACGTGGCGTGCAAATCGACCACGTTTTCAGATCATTAAAGAAATAACTATTTAAAAACGATAAAAGTCTTTAGTTTTTTATAACATCAAAGATTGGACAGTTAGTAATTCCGCAAGACATGGCAAATTTATCAAATAAAAACAAAAAGGTAAACAAAGAACTTTACGCACTGTTATGCACTGCAAGTGAAATTCAGCAAAATCGGAAAAATGCACTAAATATATGCGGAACCGATATCAGAAGCGGCAGTTATTGAGCGCGAAAGATTGAGGTCAGCCAAAAAAACAAAACAAACCAAAAAGACAGTCAGCACTTGGGGTAATGTAATAATGTCGCGGAACTGATATCAGAAGTAGAGATATGGAAGGGGAAGAAATAAATAATATTTAAAAGTTTGATGTATCGTTTGATGAGAATGGGGAAGGCAGATTATGTATAGATTACAGAGTGCTTAATAAAAAGACGGTTCGGGATAATTTTCCTATGCCTTTGATAGAGGACTGTTTGGAATACCTTGAAGGGAAAAAGTATTTTACCACTCTAGATTTGAAGAATGGATTTTATCAGGTGCAGATGCACGAAGACTCCATAAAATATACATCTTTTGTGACGCCCCTCGGCCAGTATGAGTACAGGAAAATGCCATTCGGACTGAAGAATGCCCCGGCTTTTTTCCAACGTTTTATCTACGATGTCCTCCGGGACTTGGTAGATGCGGGGAAAATAGTAGTTTTCATTGATGATATAACAATTGCTACGGTTGATTTTGACAGCCATGTGTCAGTACTTACTGAAGTCTTGAGTCGATTGTACAAGAGGGGTTTAGAGTTAAAACTAAGTAAGTGCAAATTTGGATATTCTGAAATAGGTTTTCTGGGGTATATAGTTAACGCTACTGGGATACGTCCTAATGAGACACACATAGAGGCAATTAGGAATTTTCCACAACCGCAGAACCATAAGCAAGTTCAGCAGTGTTTAGGATTATTTTCATACTTTAGGAAGTTTGTTCCTTCATTTTCCACTATAGCGAAACCTATAACAACTCTGTTGAGAAAAGATTCAGTATTCAAGTTCGACGGCACTTGTGTAGATGCGTTTAACCTCCTGAAGAGTAAATTGATTTCAGCCCCAGTGCTAGCTATCTATTGTCCAACAAGGGAAACTGAATTGCATACCGACGGAAGTAAAATAGGGTTCGGGTCGGTCCTAATGCAGAAACAGGACGATGGAAAGCTTCACCCAGTTGCTTTTTTCTCTAAAACCGCATCCGAGGGTGAATCAAAACTTCACAGTTTTGAATTGGAAACTCTAGCGATAGTGTACGCCCTAGAGCGATTCCGAACGCAACTAATGGGGATTCCATTTACCATTGTGACAGATTGTAATGCGCTGGCGCAAGCCATGGTAAAGAAACTGGTGAACTTACGAATAGCAAAATGGGTGTTCAGTTTTGAGAATTTTAATTATAAGGTAAAACACCGCAGCGGCACCTCGATGGGACACGTAGATGCCCTGAGTAGATGTCATTTGGTAAGCTCTGAAGACGTGTATGACATGGATGTCAATATTCAAATAACTCAGAATAGGGACGCAGTAATAAAGAAACTTAGGGATAGATTGGAAAACGAGTTGGTAATGAACTTTAAACTTCAGGATGGTTTAGGGTAGATAAGACTACAAATCACCTCCAACTTTACGTACCAATTGAAATGGAGAGTAATATAATCCGGATAATACATGAAAAAATCGGTCACTTAGCGGTTGATAAAACGGTTAATAAACTCCGCAAGAGCTATTGGTTTCCGAAGATGAGGAAAAAGGTCAATAACTTTGTACGAAATTGCATTAAATGTATAATTTATTCCCGTAGTAACCAACACAACCTGTTTAACATTCCTCGGAAACCCATACCTTTCGACACAGTGCACGTAGATCACTTCGGCCCATTACCTTCGGTGCAATCAGTGCGAAAACATGTGTTGGTAGTAGTAGATAGTTTTACCAAACATGTCAAGCTTTACGCGGTAAAAACAACTAGCACAAAAGAAGTTTGCGCTTCTTTACAGAGGTACTTTGATAACTTCAGCCGACCAAGAAGGATGATAGTGACAGGGGTACATGTTTCACTTCTCAGGAATTTACAGAATTTTTAGATAAAAATAACATCCAACACATTAGAGTTGCGGTGGCGTCGCCACAGGCTAATGGACAGGTGGAAAGAGTTAAGAGTGTTAAAAGCAATGCTAGCAAAGCTGACAGAACCCGTGGGACACGCGGATTGGGTAAGGAAGCTTGTGGATGCGGAATATGCCATAAACAATACAGAGCATTCTTCTACTCGGAAGTCTCCATGTGAACTTTTATTCGGTGTTGAGCAGAGAGGTAGGATTATCGACACTCTGACCGAGTACCTAGAAGATAAAATAGAGCAGGGATGTCGTGATTTAGAAAAGGATCGTTCCGAGGCACTCAAACAAATTGGAAAATCGCAAGAGTATAATCTGAAGTATTTCCTTAAACATAGCGCACCGGCAAAGGTATATAACGTGGGGGATTTTGTAGTAGTAAAAAATGTTGACACTACAACGGGAACAAATAAGAAATTCATTCCAAAATACAAGGGCCCTTACGCTATTAGTAAGAAGTTGCCGAATGACAGATATGCTGTTAAAGATATTGAAGGTTGTCAAGTGACACAAATTCCTTATGATGGGGTAGTTGAATCGAATCGTCTACGTATGTGGTTAACCCCGGTTGAAGAGTCGGACACTAACTGCTCTGATCCCCTAGGCAACACTGAATTTTGAATTTAGAATAAGTTATCCAATCGGGTCGATTGGATGTCAGGAGGGCCGAGTTGTAAACATTTGTAAATAATAACTATTAGCATTTAAGAAGAAAATTTAGAACAATATTCTCGTAATGTGGTCTCGACCTAAGGGTCCCCACTCGGGTAACCAGCGCCACCTTTACGGGAGAAAAAGTATTCATCCATCGCCCATCTAAATGTTGAGGCATGTAAGAAGAACGACCATTTTTTTGGAATGGAACATTCTTGCACAACGTGGCGTGCAAATCGACCACGTTTTCAGATCATTAAAGAAAAAACTATTTAAAAACGATAAAAGTCTTTAGTTTTTTATAACATCAAAGATTGGACAGTTAGTAATTCCGCAAGACATGGCAAATTTATCAAATAAAAACAAAAAGGTAAACAAAGAACTTTACGCACTGTTATGCACTGCAAGTGAAATTCAGCAAAATCGGAAAAATGCACTAAATATATGCGGAACCGATATCAGAAGCGGCAGTTATTGAGCGCGAAAGATTGAGGTCAGCCAAAAAAACAAAACAAACCAAAAAGACAGTCAGCACTTGGGGTAATGTAATAATGTCGCGGAACTGATATCAGAAGTAGAGATATGGAAGGGGAAGAAATAAATAATATTTAAAAGTTTGATGTATCGTTTGATGAGAATGGGGAAGGCAGATTATGTATAGATTACAGAGTGCTTAATAAAAAGACGGTTCGGGATAATTTTCCTATGCCTTTGATAGAGGACTGTTTGGAATACCTTGAAGGGAAAAAGTATTTTACCACTCTAGATTTGAAGAATGGATTTTATCAGGTGCAGATGCACGAAGACTCCATAAAATATACATCTTTTGTGACGCCCCTCGGCCAGTATGAGTACAGGAAAATGCCATTCGGACTGAAGAATGCCCCGGCTTTTTTCCAACGTTTTATCTACGATGTCCTCCGGGACTTGGTAGATGCGGGGAAAATAGTAGTTTTCATTGATGATATAACAATTGCTACGGTTGATTTTGACAGCCATGTGTCAGTACTTACTGAAGTCTTGAGTCGATTGTACAAGAGGGGTTTAGAGTTAAAACTAAGTAAGTGCAAATTTGGATATTCTGAAATAGGTTTTCTGGGGTATATAGTTAACGCTACTGGGATACGTCCTAATGAGACACACATAGAGGCAATTAGGAATTTTCCACAACCGCAGAACCATAAGCAAGTTCAGCAGTGTTTAGGATTATTTTCATACTTTAGGAAGTTTGTTCCTTCATTTTCCACTATAGCGAAACCTATAACAACTCTGTTGAGAAAAGATTCAGTATTCAAGTTCGACGGCACTTGTGTAGATGCGTTTAACCTCCTGAAGAGTAAATTGATTTCAGCCCCAGTGCTAGCTATCTATTGTCCAACAAGGGAAACTGAATTGCATACCGACGGAAGTAAAATAGGGTTCGGGTCGGTCCTAATGCAGAAACAGGACGATGGAAAGCTTCACCCAGTTGCTTTTTTCTCTAAAACCGCATCCGAGGGTGAATCAAAACTTCACAGTTTTGAATTGGAAACTCTAGCGATAGTGTACGCCCTAGAGCGATTCCGAACGCAACTAATGGGGATTCCATTTACCATTGTGACAGATTGTAATGCGCTGGCGCAAGCCATGGTAAAGAAACTGGTGAACTTACGAATAGCAAAATGGGTGTTCAGTTTTGAGAATTTTAATTATAAGGTAAAACACCGCAGCGGCACCTCGATGGGACACGTAGATGCCCTGAGTAGATGTCATTTGGTAAGCTCTGAAGACGTGTATGACATGGATGTCAATATTCAAATAACTCAGAATAGGGACGCAGTAATAAAGAAACTTAGGGATAGATTGGAAAACGAGTTGGTAATGAACTTTAAACTTCAGGATGGTTTAGGGTAGATAAGACTACAAATCACCTCCAACTTTACGTACCAATTGAAATGGAGAGTAATATAATCCGGATAATACATGAAAAAATCGGTCACTTAGCGGTTGATAAAACGGTTAATAAACTCCGCAAGAGCTATTGGTTTCCGAAGATGAGGAAAAAGGTCAATAACTTTGTACGAAATTGCATTAAATGTATAATTTATTCCCGTAGTAACCAACACAACCTGTTTAACATTCCTCGGAAACCCATACCTTTCGACACAGTGCACGTAGATCACTTCGGCCCATTACCTTCGGTGCAATCAGTGCGAAAACATGTGTTGGTAGTAGTAGATAGTTTTACCAAACATGTCAAGCTTTACGCGGTAAAAACAACTAGCACAAAAGAAGTTTGCGCTTCTTTACAGAGGTACTTTGATAACTTCAGCCGACCAAGAAGGATGATAGTGACAGGGGTACATGTTTCACTTCTCAGGAATTTACAGAATTTTTAGATAAAAATAACATCCAACACATTAGAGTTGCGGTGGCGTCGCCACAGGCTAATGGACAGGTGGAAAGAGTTAAGAGTGTTAAAAGCAATGCTAGCAAAGCTGACAGAACCCGTGGGACACGCGGATTGGGTAAGGAAGCTTGTGGATGCGGAATATGCCATAAACAATACAGAGCATTCTTCTACTCGGAAGTCTCCATGTGAACTTTTATTCGGTGTTGAGCAGAGAGGTAGGATTATCGACACTCTGACCGAGTACCTAGAAGATAAAATAGAGCAGGGATGTCGTGATTTAGAAAAGGATCGTTCCGAGGCACTCAAACAAATTGGAAAATCGCAAGAGTATAATCTGAAGTATTTCCTTAAACATAGCGCACCGGCAAAGGTATATAACGTGGGGGATTTTGTAGTAGTAAAAAATGTTGACACTACAACGGGAACAAATAAGAAATTCATTCCAAAATACAAGGGCCCTTACGCTATTAGTAAGAAGTTGCCGAATGACAGATATGCTGTTAAAGATATTGAAGGTTGTCAAGTGACACAAATTCCTTATGATGGGGTAGTTGAATCGAATCGTCTACGTATGTGGTTAACCCCGGTTGAAGAGTCGGACACTAACTGCTCTGATCCCCTAGGCAACACTGAATTTTGAATTTAGAATAAGTTATCCAATCGGGTCGATTGGATGTCAGGAGGGCCGAGTTGTAAACATTTGTAAATAATAACTATTAGCATTTAAGAAGAAAATTTAGAACAATATTCTCGTAATGTGGTCTCGACCTAAGGGTCCCCACTCGGGTAACCAGCGCCACCTTTACGGGAGAAAAAGTATTCATCCATCGCCCATCTAAATGTTGAGGCATGTAAGAAGAACGACCATTTTTTTGGAATGGAACATTCTTGCACAACGTGGCGTGCAAATCGACCACGTTTTCAGATCATTAAAGAAAAAACTATTTAAAAACGATAAAAGTCTTTAGTTTTTTATAACATCAAAGATTGGACAGTTAGTAATTCCGCAAGACATGGCAAATTTATCAAATAAAAACAAAAAGGTAAACAAAGAACTTTACGCACTGTTATGCACTGCAAGTGAAATTCAGCAAAATCGGAAAAATGCACTAAATATATGCGGAACCGATATCAGAAGCGGCAGTTATTGAGCGCGAAAGATTGAGGTCAGCCAAAAAAACAAAACAAACCAAAAAGACAGTCAGCACTTGGGGTAATGTAATAATGTCGCGGAACTGATATCAGAAGTAGAGATATGGAAGGGGAAGAAATAAATAATATTTAAAAGTTTGATGTGGAGCAAAACCAAAACACGTCCGAACACGACGAGAATTTCTGTAACTGTAACTGTAGGCGGAGACAAAGCACAATCTGGGAGTGTTGAGCTGGCCACAAAGTGTGCAGCAAGCAGATTGGCCTTATCCAAAGAGCTGACAGCTGGAATGTCATTGTAAATGAGCGTTGGGATGGAGGATGAGGCGGAATTTCTAATGTTTTTGACGAACGACCAAACAATTTTACTGCTTTTGGGACATTGCAGTATTTTTTGCCTCAGTTTTTGGTCGTATAGGAATTTCACACGCTTAAGAAAGGCGTTGCAGTCATTTCTGGCCTCTTTACAGCTCGAGTCGTACCATGCCTTTTCTTTTGGTTTAATACTCTTCATCCGATGAGGAATAAAGGATCTCATTCCAAAAAGAATGGTGTCTGTAATCGTTATCGAGGAAGCATAACGACCAGTTAAAATTCCTAAAGAAGCTGTTAAGACCGCTTTCTCGTATTGCCATACGGATCTTTTAGGAATTTTTTCTCTAACTGTGTACGAGAAATTAGCTGATATGACACAATGGTCCGACACGCCTAGAGGGGAGAGCACATCAATGGTGTACTTATCAGGGTGAGAAGTTAAAAACAAGTCCAGGGTGTTGGCGGTATGACTATCAACGTCTGGTATTCGCGTGGGATCATTTACAAGCTGCGTTAGGTTGTTTTCCGCAGCGAAGTTCTCAACACACCGTCCTTCGGGTGTTGTCTGTCCAGAATGTCGAAGCCACCCAGAATTGTGTATATTGAAATCGCCCGTAATAACCATTTCAGTATGAGGATACAGGGATACAATTCTTTGAATGGAGTCAGACAGCGCATCAAACTCGTTAAAAGTTGAATTGCTGTCCAGTTTGGGGCTTCTATAAATATAGCAGTAGTGGATAATTTGCTTACGGAGATGGAATTTTAACCACATGAAGTTGAATTCCGGTTTGGAACATGGATCACATTGTGGTGGAGTTTGGTAAGCTACATCACTACACACATAAATGGCGAGACCGCGGTGAGAGAAGAATAATGACACTAGTTCGAAGCCAGGTAGCTTCAGATCAGAATGATCTGAGAGGTGTGGGCGGGGATCTACCTGTGTTTCACTAAGTGCCAAAACAGCTGGTCTGTACTTACAGACGTGGACGTACGCAGAAAAGTGATTACTTTTTAGCCCGCGTATATTGGCTACGTCTACCCTGAATTCCCTAGTCATAATCACAGACAAACACAGAAAACACAAACACGGACGATACATTCAAACTTTGTCGCTACTGTAGATTTCAGATCTTCTTCCGAACCGTATTAAAATCTGCCTGGTACTATGTAAAAAGAGTTATCCCCTTTTTTTTTGAGGACCAAGCCGTCAAAATTTTAATCTGAATTAGAAATCAACAATTTATCCGCTTCTCATTTATTTTTTAATCATAGTCTTCCTCAAGAGTTAGGACACAGGTGTTGAGTAAGCACCCAGGGCTAGATTATCCGACGGAGACATGCTTTATATTGTTTAGTTTTGACTAGATGTTGGGGCCGCAGTAAAAATCTGAAACAAAATCTGTCTCTATCAAGATTAATATTGTCCTGATTCCCTCCAGTTGTTAATGCCAACTCATACCATTTTTCTTACCGCATTATTCCTTAGAGATAGATTTAGTGAGTCCTCGATCTGAAAAGTTTAGGTTTATTCGCCCTGTTAATTAATTCGAGTACTTCTGACCAGTAGAATATCGCTATACAGCTTGGGAATCTCGTTTCACATCTTCTCTCTCAATTTTGTTTTTCATCAATTATTACACAGATGTCTTTCAATACCATAAGGGACATTTTCAATTATTTATGGTAGCTCCTGCTACCAAACTACATACTCATTTATGAATATATCGAAGCAAGCAAGGTTATGCACAATCATTCCGACATCCAATGTGTTAGCCACCTTACACTGATGACAGCAGCTGTCATGCATTAACTGGCAACGGAAACAAACATGAACCACACCATGGGCTAGAATCCAACGTGTTTATTCTCTAGCTGTCATAAAAAATAACAAACAAACGCGCTGTTAACTTAATTCCAAAATCAGCCCAATTCACATGCAATAATCCATTTATTATTACGGATTCCACCTTCAGTTCTCATTCCAACAATACTCTCTATCATGCCACTTCAAGCTAAAATCGGGCCTTCCATCTTAAACGCAGATCTAGTTGATCTATATAGAGAATCTCAAAATCTCTTGGACAATGGAGCAGATTACCTCCATCTCGATGTCATGGATGGACACTTTGTTCCAAACTTAACCTTCGGACATCCCGTTGTTAAGTGCCTGCGAAACAAAATCAAGGTATTACTTCAAAATAACCTACATACATACATAATATACGAGGCACAGTTGTTTTATTAACTAATACGAATTTTTCACTTGAAGACTGCCTTTTTCGAGACCCACATGATGGTATCCAAGCCAGATCAGTGGATTGAGCCAATGGCTGATGCCGGTGTAAATTTATACACGTTCCACATTGAACCAGTTATGGATAGAATTCCAGAAATTTGTCGTAAAGTTAAAGAATCCGGTATGCAAGTGGGGTTGGCATTAAAACCTAAAACTCCAGTCGAAGATGTTGTCAAGTACATCGATGACGCTGACTTGGTGTTGATAATGACGGTAGAGCCAGGTTTTGGTGGTCAATCTTTTATGACTGACATGATGCCTAAGGTGGAGTTGTTAAGGCAAAATTACCCCACGTTAGATATTGAAGTGGACGGTGGTGTTGGTCCGAAAACTATCGATTGCTGTGCGAAAGTAAGTTGGTAGCAATATACAAATGTTTGGTATTTATAACAGAGTTTGAATTGTTTCAGGCCGGTGCAAATGTGATTGTTTCGGGGACAGCAGTTATAAAGTCAAATGACCAGAAACAAACTATGAGCCAGCTGAAAAGCTGCGTTCAAAGTTATCTACATTAGTATAATTGAGCATTTATTAATGGTTTTATTTTTTTACAAAATTGTTATGGGGGTTCGAATGAATGAATATGTTTTGGGAATAATAAAGCAGTAAATAACTATGGGTTTATTGGTGAGTTAGTTTTTAAGTATTTCGCTAATATTCTGGACGTAGGGTGCATTGCCACTTCCATAGCAAAACTGGATGCAGCGATAATAAACATAAACAAGAATAAATAAAATTAGTCTAGACAAGCATGGAATAGCTTGCAGAAGTTTCGCACGAATCTCCCGAATGAATCTTCTTCTCAGTGTATTTGCAGTTAAAATGCAAACTTGAGATTAATCTAAAAGTTGTCTATATTCAAATACCTCCTTTTATTTCTACTGAGATGTTGGCAGAATTGATAGCAGAGAAAAAGTAGACAAATTCCCTTACTACCTCAAAGTTATAGCTGTCGACTGTGACGTTCTGTCCATTATGTCGATGTTGTGTGTCCCTTCTTGTTGAGAGCATATACCAGGTTGTTCAATAAGTTTTATCGTTCGATAAGAAAAACTAGATTTCATGGTTTGAAATACTTTTTATTATTCAACATAATTTCAACATGGAATACTTGTTCTAGTGATTTTCTAATTTTGGATTCCATCCCTGAAGTGAGAATCCAGAACACTGTCGAAATACGCTTCCACTTCTGCTATTACGTCTTCATTCGATGAAAATCGTTTGCATTTTTTGAGATGTAAGAACAGCCAGAAGTCAGATGGAACTAAATCTGGCGAATAGGGTGGATGTTGCAACAATTCGTACTTTAATTCACTGATTTTCACGATGGTTTTTCAGCTGTGTGCGCGTTGTCTTGATGAAAAATTATTTTTTATCTTTTGTAAACCAGGTCTTTTCTCACGAATTTTTACATCCAGCTTGTCCAGAAGGTTACAATAATAAACTGAGTATATTGTTGCATCTCAAAAAACTGATGCTAACACTTTGTTGGCCGATTTCAGGACCTTAACTCATTTTGGTGCCGAAGTACTGGATTTACACCACTCCTTAGCCTCTTGTTTTGATTCAGGATCATGGTGATAGACCCAAGATCTACATGAAACTTCACACGTGTTAATTAAAAAAAGTATCGTACTACCAAGTATCGTAAATAAAACGACGAACCTAATAGCGCCATCTCTTAATCGTATCCAACGACAAACCTGAATGTACAACCTCATATTTGGTTTTGCCCTCATGGTATATTTTGTCTGACGGCGGGATGTTGGGCTTAGTTATACAATCAACAGAAGACGCACTGACTGTGACTCTACTACAAGCTTTCTTTCTTCATCGCTACAGGTTTCTGTACCGGTGTTGGTGCCTTGGCACACTCCTTTTACCGTAAGTTGTTATTGGAGTACAAACTCTTAAAGTCGTCGATCTTACACATCTCGTTATGTTTTTTCTTCTTCTGGAGAAGCCGATGTCCTTTCCGTCTCTCTTGCTAGTAGAGCTTCGTTGTAGCAACCACTTTGTACGCTTCTTGTTTAGCTACATGTGATTGCCAGCATTCTTCATCAAACCACCAAGAAGGTGATCGGGTGAAACTCAGCACATCTGTTGCTGATTGCACGTTGGCTGCGTTACCGATGGCCTTCGGTTCTTGATGCTGGCGGCATATGATTTCTTGAGAGATTTTGGGATATACTTTTCTGCATTATATCTTATCACAGTAGTTTTTCTTTCTTGTGGCGGTTGGGAAATCCGCATTTGTACCTTTACTGCAACAAGTTGGTGTTCCAAGTCAATTTCGATCGCAATGTGATCTATTTGATTTAAAGTTCCATAATTCTGCGACTGCCATGCCCACTGGTGTATAATGAGATGAGGAACTCGTGAGCTTGTTATGGTGATATTTCGCCCCGACACAAAGTCAACAAGTCTAAGTCCGTTGCCAGACGTGGTGTCATGTAGGCTATGCTTACCAACCTTCTAAAGATGTCCTTCTTTTCTATCCTTCCGTTAAAATCGTACTATGAGTCATACTTAGGACATTGCACATATGTCTTGTCGAGGAGCTCGTAGAAGCATTTTTTGGTGATGTCATTATGTTAGCGAATTTAGCATTGATGCAGACTGTCATAAGACGCTTGCTTACGTGTCGGAACTCAAGGCGCTGTTTCTGTCCCCTATAGCAATCACCATAGTAGATATCATAATTTTTCATCCTTGTTTTGCTGGCCCATCTCAATGCAGTTACTGGATGGCGGTGATATCTGCGTGATAACAGTCGAGGGCTTCTGATAATTGTTCGGCCACACGTGGCCTCTTAAAAGCCCAAACATTCCAATAGGAGATACGAAAGTCTTTGTCTTTTATTAAGAACTTACTTCATCATACTTTTTTTCAAGGTTGTGAGTCCTTTAACAGCGTAGGCCAATATTATACCTACTTGCTATTTCTGGCCCATTCGAAGTTATAGAGCAGTCAGCAGTTTCTAGATCAATCCCCGATAGATTTGGCTACTTCATTTGATTTCAGTCCACTGAAACTGCAACTTTTATTGTTTGCAGCACTGGGCATTGTACGCAAAAAAATACAAGGACAGAGGGAGTGAGTGCTAAAAAATTTCTCTCGCTTGGCCCTGTTCGGGACAACGAGTCAAGGATTTAACGTGAAAACCTGTCGGGAAGCCTTGATTTCACGGGATGCGCATACATCCATGGAAACAAAGATACGCTTTGCCAACCTATTTCGCCTTCCTGGGTACAAATTCGGAACTGTGTTGGAGGCAGAAGTTCCACCCTTGGTATGAGTCGAGGCAGATCTAAAACTTCTTGCTGATCTTAGAGTCACTGCACCCAGTACTTATTGCTACTCTACATTGGGTCAAACTAACAGGAAGACCCTTCCCGCGATTTGGGTTTATACCACAGCCACCATAACGCTCCCACAGGGGGGCCTACCTCAACAAGTAAGGCCCGGATCGAGATCCAGGGGGCTCCTGACTCACATGGTACCGTGGTTTAAGTCAGGTAAAGACTAGTGGGACAGAAAAAGAAGCTGCAGTTGCAGTTCCGAAAGGTTTGTCGGTTTCAATGGGTGTCATTTCCACCGACCAGTTTCTCTCGCAGAAGACAGCATTGTGTTGTTTTGAAAGCATCAAATTAAACTCTGCTGATAGTTCCACAATTGGTTATGCTGTTAGTATTGGAAATTAATGAGCTGTATTGGAAATTTGGCTCTGTAGCCAAAGAGCAGGGACGTGAGTATTGAAACGAATATGAAAAGCAGAGAGTACTGTCGTCAGCAAAGGTATATATTGGATTAGAAGTAACAGACAAGAGATCGTTGATGAAAATTAAAAAGAGTGTTGGAGACAGAACGTGGTGGGGCACACCAGCATTTATCTTGTGAATATCAGACTTGAAACTATCCAAGATGACTTGAATTGAACGTTCCGCAAGGTAGTTTCTAATTCATTGAAGAAGAGAGTCGTCGATCCCAAATGCACGCATTTTCGACAACAGAGCCTGATGCCAAACTGTGTCAAATGCCTTGGAAATATCAAGCGCAACTATCTTGCTTTCGCCAGATCGATGTACGCTTTGATTCCACTTTTCAGTGAGACATGCCATCAGATCACCTGTTGCTACAAAAACCGTATTGCCGGTCATTGAGAAGTTTTCGTGTTTCGAGATATTTCCTGAGTTGACGATTTATCAACGTTTCCATGACCTTGGAAAGAACGAACGTAAGTGCAATGGGTCTGTAGGAGAAGAGGGAATGGTCAAATGCTGTTTTCCATCTGCTCGGAAAGATTCCTAAAGAGTGGGATTGATTAAAAAGTGTTCGCAGTGGTTTTGTCAGCGACGAAGTACACCTCTTCAGAAGAAGGGGAGATAAACCATATGGACCAGCAGATATATGTATATTAAGATCTTTAAGTACTCTTGCTACACGAGTGCGAAAGTGGATTCGTCCCATTGAGGATCCGACGCACTCAAGTGTAGGCGGGGACAAAGCTCAATCTGGGAGTGTTGAGCGGGCCGCAAAGTGTGTAGCAAGCAGATGGGCCTTATCCAAAGAGCTGACAGCTGGAATGTCATTGATCGTTGGGATGGAAGATGAGGCAGAATTTATAATGTTTTTAACGAACGATCAACAATTTTTATTACCTTTGTGACACTGTAGTATTTTCTGCCTCAGTTTTTGGTCGCATTGAAATTTCTTACGCTTAAGAAAAGCGTTGCTCGTTTGAACTGTTCCGATTTTCCTAGATAGGTTCGGTCTTATAAGACCGAAAAAACGTTTCTCTAACACTGATAGCCTCTTTACAGCTCGAATTGTTTGATTCGTTTTGGTTTGATACTCTTCATCCG
This sequence comes from Volucella bombylans, assembly GCA_949129095.1. Taxonomy (NCBI): domain Eukaryota; kingdom Metazoa; phylum Arthropoda; class Insecta; order Diptera; family Syrphidae; genus Volucella; species Volucella bombylans. The sequence goes on along the minus strand of OX422141.1, from coordinate 94,268,802 downwards.
ATGATGGATAAAGCATATCATTCCCAAAAAAATAGTGTCTGTGATCATATCAGCAGCGGCATTCACATGGTTATCGAGGGCACATAACGACCAGTTAAAATTTCTAAAGAAGCCGTTAAGACCGCTCCAGTTGGCTTTCTCGTATTGCCATACGGTTCTTTTAGGAATTTTTTCTCTAACTGTGTGGTCGGTGTACGAGAAATTAGCTGATATGACACAATGGTGCGACGAGCCTAGAGGGGAGAGCACATCAACGGTGCACTTATCAGGGTGAGAAGTTAAAAACAAGTCCAAGGCGCTGGCGGTATGACTACCAACTTCTGGTATTCGTGTGGGCTCATTACAAGGGGGGTCAAGTTATTTTTTGCAGCCAAGATTTCAAGTTGTCTGTCCAGAATATCGAAGCACAGAATTATATATATTAGAATCGCTCGTATTAACGATTTCTGTATGAGGATACAGGGAAACAATTCTTTGTATGGAACTCGTTAAAAGTCGAATTGCTGTCCAGTTTGGGACTTCTATAAATAAAACAGTAGTGGATAGTTTCCTTACGGATTGGAACAGGGATTACATTGTGGTGGAGTTTGGTAAGCAACATCATTACATACGTAAATGGCGAGACCGCGGTGAGAAGAGATTAATGGCACTGGTACTATCTACTGGTATTTTTTTTCACAGAATTAAAAAATAAAAAAATAATTCAAATAATTTTTCCTCATTTTTATTGTTTATATTTAATCATTTATAAATTCCATTTTATTTGTATAGTATAATTTTAGTTAATACAGTTACTATTATACTCAAATGATCTTTTTTTTCTCTTTTGTTTTTTGTTTTGTTTGTTTTTTTTTTTGATAATAAAAAATGAAATTTTGTTAGTATAATATTATTTTTTCGAATGTATGAGTTGTTTTTTTTTTTTTTGTATTAACTTACATGCTTAGTTTTCATTTATCATAGCTTAGTATAAATAATAAATGACTTATCTAGTTTACTTGTTTTTTATTTTCTTATTATTTTTTTCATAAAAATTAATTTAATCGATTATCTCTCTTTTTTTTATTGTAGATGTTTTTTTTTTTTTTTAAGAAAGCTGTATTAAAGCGTTAATTCTAAATTAGTTTCTCATTTTTATTTTTTTAGTGCTTTTGACATTTAGACATCGCCTTAAGAGTAGGAGATTTCTTTTGTATTTTTTTTTTAATTTCTTTCTAAGAAATAAAAGAAAAATAAAAAGAAACATATTTTTCTATGGTTTTATTGCATATCAATCTCCACCAATATTGGCTCATTGGTGATAGATATTACTTGTGTGATTAATGTGCAAAAACCGTGAAATTCCATTTTGTAACAGTCAAGGCGAGATCGAATGGCTACACATTATTTAAGTTTCTTATATAGTGTGTTTATTATTTTCAAACAGAAGCAATTAGTAGTTGTTTTCTATTTTTTGTTTTGTTTTGTACAAAAAAAACTGTTTAATTATTTGTTTGTTCCTTTTTGGTTTTTTTTTTTGTATAATGTAATCATACAATGTTTTTTTTTTTCTTGTGCTTATGTAGACTTAATGAATTTTACATATTAACATACAAGAATTCTGGGTATTATTTCCTTTTTGATTTAATAAATTTTTGTTATTTTATTTTTAAAAACAAAAATACTATTAAATTTCTTATTTTCAGTTGTAGATTTATTTCGAGTTGTGAATTTTGTGGTGAATTTTTTACGTGAAAATAAAAATGACGAAATTCACTTTGGTTTTGGTGTGGAAAACATATTTTCTTTTCTTATAACAATATAGATTCCATTTTTGGCTATATACTATTTATATTTTGTGTATATATATATATATTTATAGATGTATATAGAGAAGTACGGAGCAAATTAAATGAATAAAAAATATGTTTTCTTATAATTTTCTTATTTATTTATTTTTTGACAAATATATAAAATTCTTATAACTATTGATCTAAGCTTTATTTTCTCATTTTGTTTAGATCCTTAAGCGAAATACACAAATATTATTTTTTTATTTTTAAGTGTTTGTTCTTGTTATTATTTTTTTAATTTCTTTGTTTGTATGTTTATGATGTAATATTGTGGGAGAGGTTGTCAGTAATATATATCCACAATTTAGTAGGATTTGTTTTTTTTGTTATTTAATGCTTAAAGATAAGAAGATTTAGGTTTTCTTTTTTGTTGTATTTTTTACAAGTGTTTTTGTTTTTTTCTTTTTTAGTTACACACGCACATACAATGTTTCCTAGGGACTTATTAAGGCGATAAGAACTTTTTTTTTAAATGTTTCTTATAAAATAACGTGATTTAGTTTTTCAGAAGGTTTTCTTTTTTGTTTTTGTCTTAGTTTTTTAAAATAGTAAAAAAAAAAAACAATTAAAATAAGGATATTTTATAATTTTGCTCATGTCCCCATTAAGCTGTTTGTTTAGCAGAAAGAACTAAGAATGTGAATGTAGATTTTAAGTACAATTATTTACGAGTTTTCTTCTATTTTTTTTCTATCTGTAGTCTGTTATTTTCATCGTGTTTTTTTTTTAAACAAAAAAAACCTTAACTTTCTCTTATACAATAAATAAAGATTTTTATTTAGTTTTTACATTTTGTGCTTTGTAATTATTTTGAAATTCTCCCTCCGTGTTATTGCATATTTTATTGAAATAACTTTTTATGAATACAAATTTGAATATTTGAAATTGCAATTGAATTGTAAAAAAAAGTGTAAAGTAAAGTGCAAATCGGCAAAACATACTACCAAACGCCGTTAAATTAAAAGTTTTTCAGGCAAATATTTGCTTCTTCTACCTCTCTTGATACAAAAGTGAAGTAAACATGAGGATGATCGATAACTTCCGAGCAATTTAGTTGTTCTTTGTGCCTTTTAAGCATGCTACACTTACCATTTAGTTAGTTGCCACGATACAGTCAGCGTATACCACAAGAGTCAGCTGAAAACTTGTCAAGGCTAGCTAAGCCCAACAGTAAATCTGACAAAATAAAGGCCTGATTAGCTTAAGCAATTGACTTAATAGTTGTTGAGTGAGGATTTTATGTACTGAGCAGACCTGAACAATAATTCATTTTACTGATGATTAGGTCCAAAGGTGGTACTAGTATCATAGGAATACGACCACGTTTACCCTCTCGCCAGGGAAGACATAAAAAAAATGATTGATTTGCTACCATCAGAACAATGTGATAATAGTCACGTCATAGTCATAGTCACGATTATATGAACACGTGATTATATGAATTACTGCTAAATGTTTGTACTGAAATTCGTTTACATGAACTCGTATTCGCAACGAATTTATATAATCAAATGGCAATGCAAAACACAGTTCCTTCTCTTGACTTTCTGTTCTACTTATTCTTCCTGCACTCACACATTATTTTTCTAATAAGTTATTATGGTCAAATAGAACTAATAAGATTTGTTGGCTTGTGATTTTAGTTAAGAATAAATAAAAAGTTCAAAATGCCAAGTATTGATTAAAGAAAAAGTTATGTTGACTTTCGAAAAGGGTCAGTCTGCCGCTGTTTTAGCAAGCAAATTCAATGTCTACCATCACTAGGGTGAACATTTAATAGAATTATGAAAGATTCTATAATTTTTCTTAAGTAAAGAGATGCAGATGTGACCATATCAGGCGAAATTTTAAAAATGCAATCTTTAGCCTCATTTAAATTAAGGTACTGAGAAGATAAATTTTTTCTGTCCTCAACTTCTGGTTAGCAAACTTGAAAAATTGATTTGAAATCGGTCTGGAATATGCGATGAACCAAACCTTATTCAGCCGTTTATGATTACATTGGACCGGAAAATAGAAGATCTTCGACTTCAAATAGAACAAATTCTGGCTGTACTAAAAAATTTGACCCAAAAAAAATAAAACATCGTTATTAACAGATATCCACCGAAAGCACTGCATCGGCTAGATAATGCTTGCAAGTCATCCTCCTGAAGATGGTACAGTGAAAGTCATGTATCTACAAGCTAATGCTACATCGCTTATATAACGGATGGATCAAGATATTATAAGGTAAAGTTGTATCATGATAATGTTGCACAAAATCAATTCCCCCCGAGGTGAGACAATTTATGACATTTTAAAAGAAATATCCATGAGAAATGGAATCGTATCGACCGAATTGAAACATGGTCGAGGAGAAAACAATTTGCAAATACATCAAAAATGCAAACTATCTTCTGCAGTACAGGTGATGAAAACTTCACGTAGGTAGACAATGCACTTTTAACATATCCTAACATCGGCAAGAACTCTATTCAGAACCAGCGTAAGTTAGTTAAAGTTGAAATACCACATCCATGATAATAATTCTTATCCCCGAAAGAAATGTTACTGATGAAGCTTAACAGGAGTTGGCAGATAACCCCGAAGTAATTTTAACCTTAGAACATATCGACGATGAGATCTCAGAGCAAGAAACATGTGGACTTTTATTAGTTTATGTAATCGAGATTCGACTCCATAAGTGCTTTGATACATTTCAAAACAATTCCAGTACCACAATTAGTACATAATTAGTTTCATTATTTCTTTAAAAAAAAAAAACACACACAATCTCGATGATATATGTGCGAGTATGTTATAATTGAATTCAAAATCTTATTGAATAACACTTCGAATTCATGCGTTTTCTTTAAAAGTCAATATTACGCGCTGTAGAAGTTTGTACACTGAAGCATGTGATGTCAGAACTAGCCGGCACTATCAGCCAAAATAAGCAAAGTAAAACTTTCTCCACTGGCTTTCTTGAAACTGACAACATTTTCTGTTTTGGGTAGTAATAGACAGCAAAATGCTATTACAGGGTACCCATATTGAAATATAGATACTGCTTGATGGAGGAGCGACAAACTTTTGTGGAAACCAAAACTATTGGGCTATGCAAGGGTTTTTGAAACTAAACTGCTAAGGAGTCATCGAGTCTTTGTTTTGAGCACAAGGATTCATTGCTAACAGTCTCTTTTGTCGAAGTGCTTCAAAACGTTACTCTGGAAACACAAATTATTCCTTTTCCGGCAGATGGTAGATTTCAAGTTAGAATTTAACTAATTGAAGTAAACGTTCCAAAAACTTTTAAAAATATAATTAATATAAATAAAGTTCATATAACAAAAAGCAATACTTGGTTTTTATAAATAATTTATGCATATTCTATCGAACTGCACGAATATTACACAATTGTTTTATTTAGTTGGTTTAAGGAGTATGCAGTCGAACCATTTTATGAATAAAATATGTAAAAAAAAGCCAGAAAATAATTATTATTTATTTTAAGTACAATATTATTTATTTGCTTTTGAATTGTTTATTTATTTTATGTTTTTGTTAATTTTTGGACGGAAAATAAATAAAACAATTTTTTCAGCACACACGTGTGTGTTACGATGTGCAATGAGTGTTACGGTTTTTTGTTTCTTTGTTCGCATAATTTCCTATAATTTCAACAATAGCTATATAAAAATTGTATAATTAAACGATGAGGAAATAATTCAAAGGAAATAATACAATCATTACAATGAAATGAAAGTTTTTTTTAAAAGAAAAAAAGAATTTAAAACGCTTAGAAACGAAGTAAGCTTGCGACGTTACCGACGACGAGTCGTCCAATAAAACTTATTTGGGTTACATTTAACGATTATGAGTTTTGACCTACTGCTTGTTGTTTTCTGAGCATGCATGTTTGGACCTCATACATTAATGCAAACACTTAAGCGAATGTACCTACTCCCTTCAAAGTTGTACTAAATCTCGACCAACAACGGAAAGAGAGTAATACTCGTACAGTGAACTGCTTCCTAGTCCCTGGACCACTTCCGAATGAGGTTCTGCCAAAATGTGAAAAAACTGACGAGGCATCCCTTAAGCATCTGTATCACTTTATAGCGGAGAAAATATGTATATATAGCAATTGACACAAACGCCTTCGAAGACTTCATTGTCTCCACGGATCTTTGATTTGACAAGAAAGGAATTAATGCATTATTATTTCGTTGTCAAAAATGTATCGAATCAATTGTGAAATTTCGTCATACAAAATTGCAATTAACTCTGCCCTCAGGCTAAGAGACAATCAGCAATAAAAGCAACTAAATGTAGAACATGTTAGTCTACTGGCGCTACATTCAACGGACCAACGTTAACTTCAATCATCTGATTCCAGTAATACAGTAATGTGGCTCTAAAACAACCAGAGGAGTTCTCTGAGGACCAATGCATATATCAATCATTCGGTCTTCTAACTGTCTTCCAAACCGAAGTCACTGCTATTTATTAGATCGCTGCTTGGTTCATAAATTCGAGGGTCGAACATCAATGTCTAACACCAAACGAATGACATGAAAGTGTTGTTTCTAAGGCAAGTCATAGGTGGACTCAAGATAACCATGAGTCATATAGACTAATGTGGCCGATATCAGGTGCCCAGATCAAAACCATAAAAATACAATGGTGAGATTTTTGATAACTTTGACAGCTACCAAAACAATTTAAAAAGTATTATTACTTTATTTCCCTCTTTGTGGATCATCTTTTTCCCTGCGCTACGGACTTCGATTCAATTTAAGAGCTATAAAAAAAACGAGATCGTTTTTATCTTTCTGAAGAACACTAGCATTTAATCACTAACTCAAGGAACAAGCAGTCGTTCACTGTTACAACAATTCATTACAAAAACTGGTGGCCAAGTTTCAACAATAAGACTAGTAAATCAGTTGATCAACGAAAAATTAAATGAAACTCACTGAAGTTAAACGTTTAGTTGGAATTGGTTGCTACAGGATCATATTTTATTTTAGATTAGCATTCAGTGCGGGCGCAGGAAAATTAGCGAAGAAAGTAAGAGAGACACCCCGAATTGCGTTGGTTATACGACTAGGAAATAAAGACCATTCCATAAGCGAGTTGTACGGCTTAGGAAAGAATTATGATATGTCAGAGTACGTTCGAAGGCGGACTGGAGGATCAACTGATTGGCATTCATAGCGAGATGAACGTTACGATTGAAAGTTTAAAGGGGCTGAATGCCGCTGGCAGTTTTATTCGTGCACTGATGGTGAAATAGCGATAGAGAAAGCTAAGGCAAGCGCCACTGCATTGTTTATGAATGGTTACGATTGATTGGGAAATATGAGCGGTTTGAGTCATATGTGGCAAGGGAAGAGAAGCTTTGGGCGAATCCGACCAGATGTTAGGATTCTACTCTAATTGTTGACGCATAAAAACCTTATATATTGAGACCTGATCAGACAAGGTAAAGTATTCCTAATATCGCTTTAGGTAACCGAAACATTTCGTGGTTTTTAAACGGCCACATGTCAAATATGTGGCCATTACAACATATTGTAGGTTGTCATTGACACATACGAAGAATGAAAAGCACCGTTCATGGATAATGGCTGAGTTCAAACTTTGTTTTAACAACCGCAGACAGCATTGTCTTGGAAGTATTAAATTCCACTCAATTGATGATTTCCGTTTAGGAATTTACTGAGCTTAACATTTGCTACCGTTCTTGTTTTACATCTGACGAAAAAGGACGTAAGTCCGTGAGCCCGAGTCAGTATCACGGAGCACTGGTGCACACCAACATTTATTTTGTGAATATCATACTTGAAACTGTAAATTCTAATCCATTGTGGAAAATATTCATCAGTCCCAAATGCATGCATCATCAACAAAAGTCTCTGATGGCAAACTCTGTCTTCGTTGAGCTGATTGTGAAGTGCCGAAAGAGCTGACAGCTGGAATCACTAATAAGCATTGAAATGGAGGACAAGAGAGAATTTGTACGATTTTTTACTACTTGTAAACTTGGATATTATAGTATTTTTTTCGGTTTCCACTGCAAGATTTGTCTTTTAAGACCCAAAAAAAAAGTTCTTTAACCCTGACAGAACTTTTTACCACTTGAGTCGTCGTACCATACCTTTCCTTTTGGCTTGATACTCCACATCCGATGAGGGATGAAGATTCCGGTATGGTGGTGAATGCATTATTCTAAAATTGTTTTTCTTAAACTGGATGCTCGAAGAGTTAAAGTAATATGATCTAGTTCAAAAATTATGCAGCATTGCCGGGCGATGTTGAATACATTGGATCTATTCTTTTCATGTTCTTCTTGCCATAAGCTCACAAGCAACGCTGGTGTAACACAACCAAAATAAAGAACCTTAATCTGAAATTTTAACTAAAAACACCAAAAAAAAAAAGCAAAAAAAAAATAAATAAAAACAACAAAATTAACAAATTGAACACGCAAAATAATTTTGTTTTATTGACTATATATATATATATATAAATATTTATATATACACACACACATATATATATATATGTATATATATTTATTTATATTTTTTAATGTTTATATAAAAGCGATAAAAGAAAAGAAAGAAATAATAAAGCATATATTGCTATATATATATAAACTAAAAAACAATTATATTATTTTACCTTATCGAAAATAAGTAATATACATAGATAATGGTATAAATATTTTCTCTCTTAAAGTCCTTTCTTTTTTCTTTTAATTAAGAACTTATATATACGAACAGAAATATATAGTGTTTTATTGGTTACCTAAATTAGACTAAAATTATTTATTTCTTCAATTTTTATTTCTTAATATTTTCTTTTTACAACAACATAAAAGAGTTAATTTTTAATAGGTATAAGTAGTGGACAATTAAAAAAAGAAGAAATAACAAAAAAACAAATGAGAAACTAATAATATAAGGAAGAAGAATGATTAATATAAATACATATGATTATATATACATAAATACTCGTAATCTAAATATATATATATAATTATATGCATATACATTTATTTAAGCTATAAAATCAACATGAAAAATTCAACGAATTCGTTTAGTATGAATTAGTTCTATTCTTTTCTTAAAAAAACAAGAAAAAAATAATTGAAAAAACAGTTTTACAAGATGATGCAGTGGGAAGGGGGGAAGAAAATTTTAAATACGAATTTAAATTTAGCTAAAAACAATTATATATATATATATATAAATGTATGTATAAATTTGTTTAGAAAAGAATAAACAGAATAAAACATATAATAATTACATTCTATGTATATATGTATATGGCTAACCTTAAAATATATGTATATACTCGTAAAAATTGTGCGACATTTTCTTTTATTCTCTTATACTTTTCTCATCATCTTCTTCTTCTTGTTTAGTTTTGCACCTTTACCGTGTGGTTTCGTACATAATATATATATACATATATATATATTCCTGTACATATATATATATATAAATAATTGCCTTTTCTCTGTGTGTTTTGCAGCCACTTATGTATTGTATATCAAAACAAATGAACGAAAAGAAGAAAATAATTCTATTATATTGTAGTTGTATTTCTCTATCTACTTTGTTAATAAATTTGCCAGTGTTTGCTTTTGTTTTCCATTTATCTTTTGCTTAAAAGCGAACAAATAATAAAATTAACTAAATTTTTAAATAATCAAATAATCACATAAATTTTGAAAATTGAAAAATCAATTAGAACATTGTAGAATTTGTATTTGTTTTTTACTTAAATCGTTTTCTCTTCATTTCTACATTAATAAGTTATTCACATGCACACATATTTCACTTGGAAATTATAATAGATCATAATTAATTACCTTACAACAACAAAATAAAATTGTATTCATGTATATGTATGTATATTATATAATTAATAAATTATTTAAATAAATATATTTTACATTAATTTTTTATTTCTTTATTTTATTTTCTTTTTATGTGTTCAGTTTGGTTCTGTGTGTGTGGATGCTTCCACAAAACATATACAATATATATTTATTTGATGTACAAAAAAAAACATATATATATAATTAAAAAAAAAAAATTTAAATTAAAATTAACAACATTTGATGTATGCGAATATAGTTTTTTTTTTCTTGTTTTTAATATTAAACTTATTTTGTTGACATATGGCGACGATTAGTAGGTGCGTTTCATGAATATTTAGGAAAAAATTATTTAAAAATAGAAATCATATAAGAGTTTCAATGATGATCATGTGCATAGCTATCATAGTTTTGCAGTATATTATGAAAGTTTTAGAGAAAGGAATGTGGAGATTGTGTCCTAATTGTGCATTATATTTGAATTGACAATTTGGAGACTTTTAACAGCAAAAAGGTGATCTCTAATAGAAATTGTAAAGTTCACCCAAGTCAGCGGCAGAAGAAAAAATGATTGGAATCATATAATTTGGGTTTGAAGACGTCTAGACAGGTAGCAAAGACCTGATAGAAATTGTCAAATTAACCCCAGTCAGTAAATGAAACGAAAACTATTGGAATAATCAGCACGTACCAGCAAAAAAAGTTGGTCTCTCACAGAAATTATTAGTGTCTGAAACCAAGATGCTCGCAATCATGTTTGGTTGTAAACGTTAGGCGTAAATGATCGCCACTTACAGAAATCGAAAGGTTAATTGAAACCAATATGATTGGAATCTTGCTTGATATTTGTTTGTAAAAGTTCGCCGGCGTTTAATTTCGTTCTGCCGAGAATTTAATTCTGTTTTTCAGAATTCAGAATGATATTTCATTAGATTTTCCTTCATATACTTCAAGGTTCTTGCTACCCTGTAATGTTAACCGATATAAATCTATTCTAAAGCAGAGACGCAACATACGAAAAATATTACACGTACGAGTAGTATGTGTACGTATGCCTTGGGCATAAATGAAAAGAAAACGTTGGTGCTGTCTAAGTTCGCAGGATGAAAAAAAGAGCATCAACCATAACCCAGTAGCCAATAACTTTTAGTGTCATTGTGTGAGGCTGCATGAAATGAGAGTAATTTTCATCCCAAAAATGAACAGCGGCAGCAACATATATGTTTTGGAACGAGTTCTAAGTAGTATTTGCAAAACTAGAAAAGGACTACTTACGACTAGAGCTCGTTTTTCGTTAGTAAACCCCTAATGGTAATTTTCTAAGTTTAGAATGAAATAATAAGAGCAGGAAGAAAATTGGATAAAAATAAAGGCTTTAGCTTTTTTTCATTTATTTGAGTTTTGAACTTTTTGCATAAAGATAAAATCACATACAGTGCCTTTCGACTGATTACCAATCCCTGAGAAATATTCTATCACTGGGCTTCCAATCTGTGTCGATTTTGGTCGCATTCACAGCACAACTAACCCATCAATTCTGCTGGGTAAAATGTGCTAAAAGACTAACACACAAAAACAAATGACCATCTAGTCAGACAAAACTGATTGGAAAACTTCAGTCGATTGAGGTCAAATGCCTATAGCTTATGTGAATACAAGCCATGCCAGTGGCTGATATTTTTATTTGAGTCATCAGTATTCGTTTCACATAATATATATATATATAATATCTTAGAAGTTTGTTTGTTTGTATCTACTTTATTTATTGATACAGTAAGGATTTCGGGTTCACATCAAGACATACAAGACATCAATTGTAATTTATGATTTTTTGTTTTTTGCGACTTTGGCATCATAAAAAATATAACGACGGGTACAGGCAGGCAAAGCTCTCTTACGATTCTCTTAAAGCAATTCGATGTTGATGCTAAAGGAATATCAAAATTAAATGTTTCAATCTAAATTAGATGGTAATCATCAAAACTCAACAAAAATTAAATTATGAAATGACACAAAAATTAACATGAATTCATTTGTATATGATACGGAGAAAAAAAGAAACTATCTTATTCGTTATCTAAAACCCTCATAACAATGTAGCCTAGCATGCACAATATGCAATTGATGACTTAGCATTTGAATTGATAAAATTCTCTTATATTCTTTCTTTGTTATTAGCTATAGGTGTGCGTTATACCTATATTTTTCTCATATGATTAAGAAAAAATTAATTGCTTACTAAAAAAAAAGGAAAAAAAAGAAGTGATTATAAAGAAACAAATTGGCAAGGAATGGCTCAAGTTAAGAATGTTATTATATTGTTACAAATATTTATTTAATATGCGATTTTTACGTTTCATCTCTTTTTGTTTTCATTTACCTCAAAATTCATTTCCTTTCTACGATGCATATTGTTAAATAAAAAATAAAATAAAAATGAAAACAACAAAATAAAATAAAGGAAAAAAAAGAGTACAAAATATATTACGTGCAGATCATGGAGCCAATTATCCTTTTGCGCTTTAGTTTAAGTTTTGGTGATTTGTTTTTGTATGTAACAATACATTTATTTATTATGTTTATTTTTCTTTCTAAAACTCGTTTACCTCTTTTCGAAACAAACAAAATACAAAATTCCATCATTCTATCATTTTATTAGTTTTCATTTTCATTTCCATTTAAATTGTTTTTTCTTTCTAATTTTCCAGCAATTGATTTTCTTTTCCTTGTCCCGAGTTTTACTATTTTTTCTTTTGTTTGACTATTATTCTGTTGTTCGATTTTGGTTTATAATTTTTATTTTTTTTGTTATAATTCCTCATTTGTTGATAAAAAGCTGTTTATGCTGTTTTTTTTGTTTATCAATTAATATTTTGCTTTACTTAGTTATAATATATGTATAATATATATAATTGTATATATATTTGTTGTTATTAATTCCTAGTTCTTCCTTTCTTTTATTTTTCAGTTTTGTTTTTGTTTGTTTTCCTCTCGAAAGAAATAATAATAAAAAAAAATAAAAAATATAATTTTGTTGCGTTATAAAATTGTTAAAATTTATATATATATTTTTTATTTTTTTTATTCTTTTTTTTTGGGTTTATTTTTTATTATATTTAATTATTTTGTTTCATTTTTTTTTTTTTTTTCTTGAAAAAAAAAGGAATTATGAAAATATAATAATCACAAAAATAGTTTTAACGATCCAAAACCAGTTCAGACCAAGTTGTATTCCTTTAGATTTGATTGCAGAATTGTATCCTTTACAGCTGCAAATACAAACCGTATGTTTTCGGTATCTAAAGGATTGGAGAATATAAAACAAAGAGAGAAATTCAGTATAAATTCTATATATAATTTCTAGAAATATTTTTAAATTCAGCCACTCATACATTTTGGGGTCACTTTACCAAATTGGGCACATCCCTATTTCAAAGGATACAAGATGTATCAAAATTTAAAAAGAAAACAAGGCAGATCTTTTTACTGTTCGGCTAAATAGACAAAGTAATTTCCAAATATACATCCGAATTTTTCTTTTTTCGAATTTCTTGGAGAATTTTTTTAAGGGTACCTAAGTAGGGCCTAACGAATGCAAATATATTTTTTTTTGTACTTGACCTCTTGGAAGGGAAGATATAGCCTGTGACCATATGGTCACCCTGGGTACGCAATGAGCAACGATTTTCATGAAAAGAAGAAACACATGTGAAAGAAAGAGGAAGAAAAGTATATGTATTTTTAAGGTTTATTTCTTTTTTTTATTCAACTGATTTAATTACAACTGATTGATTACCATAACAAAACATTTTACGCAAAGGCCAATAACGCATTAGGAGAATTCAGTACGTCCGACAGTCTTGCAAAGGTCCTTCAGGAGCACTAGGTCACCGACCTTCATGTTAATTGTCGATTTCTGCCACCTACTTCGCTCCTGAAGAGACGTCAGATATTCGACGGTCCATCGTCGCCAAAATCCCTGCACCAAGCTTTGTGAGTGGCTGTTGTGGTCTAGTCGGTTGCTTGGGACATCAATATAGCTCGGCTCTGGCACTGTCGGTTAATGGCTCACCTGTAATGAAACGTGCGGGAGTTAATGGATCTAAATCGGAACCTGACATTGAACATAGAGGACGGGAGTTTAATATAGCCTCAATTTGACATAAAATGGTACAAAGGTCTTCAAACACGAGAACAGGAGAGCCAATAATGCGGCGTACATAAAATTTCACCGACTTTATCCCGGCTTCCCATAGCCCGCCAAAATGTGGAGCTGACGGTGAAGAAATATGCCATGCTATTCCGGAGAGATAGCGGCGAGTCCCCTGGAAATTAGTGCCGTTTTCGGAATATATGTTGCTCCACTTCCCACAGCCAAAAATCCGTTCGTAGTGAAATCGCTCTCACCAATTCCAGGTGAATATCCCATACAAACGAAGAGTGCGATGTAGACCTTTGATGGTTTGGCGTTTCTTGTTTTCGACAGATTTATTGTGATTGATCCTGCGTAGTCACAAGCCTTGCTCATGAAGCGTCGACAAGGCTGTATCCGACATGATGGTAAGTCACCCATCAGTTGGTGGTTAGTTTCCTTCCGCTGTATAAAGCAAGTCATGCACTTGAAGATGATATTGCGGCTGAGGTTTCGGTTACCCAATCCAAAACTGTTGATGGACGATAGAGAAGCTTTCCGAGACTCCAGGATGTAAATCCGTCACGATAAGAGTGTAAACCGGGTGTTTACTGCAAAGAATAATTCGATGTTTCATATCAATGGATAGGTGAAAATGTCGAAGTCGACCACCAACTCGAAGTATACTGTAAAATGTTTGTGTGGGTACAAATGAACTTATTCTTTTCAATACAAATCCCTTTATTCAGTACAGTTACAATTCACTATTTAATTGTTTCTCTCAATACAATCCAATTTCTCAACCGCTTATACTTTTACTTAAACCACTTAATTACTTCTCCTAATTAACACTTCAAATTTCACTTTAGAACTGATTTACATACCTTCGGGATGCTGGTATTTATACTCGAATGACATACTTCGAGAACAATCCTCGCCATCCAGCGTCCCATACAATTTCCAATTTGCTAGAAGATTCGATTCCACTCTCCAGTCGAGACTTTGTTATTCCAGTATCGAAATCTTCTGGTCTTCAAGTATCGACATTTTCTGCTAGATGTCGCTGCTCACATTCAAGTGGTTATCACAATACTATACGAATCGATGAATGGAGCATATTTCAGAAGTTTAGATTTAGTGGTAGGGCTTTGTCCCGTTTGAGAACCCTGATGTCGTTTGCAAAATAAATGTTTTGAGCAAGCTTAATGATACAAAATTTTGACCCGCGTAACTCCTGGACTGAGAACGTATTGATGAGACGAGGAAGCCCAAGTTTATTGAGGCAGTAATTGGTACGATACCGAAGACATGCAGCAATTTCACGACACAAACACGACCATAACGAGAACTTAAGAAAAAGTGAATCGACCAATTCGAAGTCTTGGGTAATCTCAGGATCATCATATATTTTTGAATTTTTTTTTTCATAGGAATTGAGCTTATCCGCAACCACTTTACACCGCATTTTGCATAAAGATCTTAGCTTACATGCTTATAAGGTCCAGTTGCAGCCAGCAGGTCACGCACAACGCCTTTTTTGCTACTGATTTCAAATGACACCTCTTGTTGGATAGCTATA
Organism: Volucella bombylans; assembly: GCA_949129095.1. Taxonomy (NCBI): domain Eukaryota; kingdom Metazoa; phylum Arthropoda; class Insecta; order Diptera; family Syrphidae; genus Volucella; species Volucella bombylans. The sequence goes on along the minus strand of OX422141.1, from coordinate 94,253,383 downwards.
TATGTAACCCAGCGTGACCATATGGTCACACCCATAGTTACAGTTAGTAAAATCGACTAATATGTTTAAAATCATAGAAACTAAATTCAACATATAAAACTACAGTTTGTTAACTAATAAAATATGAACAATTACAAATTTATGAAAAATAACTATAAAACTACTTTTTGTAGTCATCAATTTTCACATTTTTTTTCTTTATTATTTTGCAACGTACCACATTCACAGATAGAGAATGACAATTGAGACTCGGAACGAAAATTCTGGCGGATATTTTTTGTACTTCAACCCCTATGTCAATTTCTAACAATTCGTTGGCTGGAACAAATTCGTATGGGAAGCTAAAATTCGGTACGGAACAAGATTAATAAATTTGCTATAGAAATTTTTGTTTTCAAATACGTATTGGGCTAAAATGTCGAGCAAAGATATGCGAGTTTCGAAATAAGTGCTTGTGAAAGTATGTACAAGCATGTCTAAGCGATTTTAGAAGTTGTAGAAAATAAAGGAGCTAGTAACGTGTTACTAATAAAATCAAATATTCAAATTTTCAGGTAGTTTTTCTCACCCTGTTTTAAACTTTTCCTCAAAAACAAAAAAATTAAAGGTTTTTCAGAATTTATTTTATGGTGCAGCGGTCTAAATACACATACATATATACGTACATCGTGTTATTTAAGTGTGCTCCCTAAACAAATGCGCCTGCGTTTGATTTATGTAAAAACCGGCTCATGTCCATAGACACTGTTTAGACGGTTACTCATAACTCTGTCATGTCGTTAGTATGCAGGTGAAAACAGTGAGGAGTAAAGGGTATGGGATAATCATTTAGACGGCTTTTATACAGCGCATGTTTAGCGAGATTCAAATAAGTGCAAAATAGAGGGATAAGAGGGAAAATGAAACAAAAAAAATTGTACCCGATAAAATGCGGGCAAGATTTCCTTTGCATGCTTTTGAAATTTATTTTTCTCCTTCTTCTTTCTTTTTCGCATTTGCTTCATTACTTCTTTTGATGAATTTAAATGAACCAAAGAATTAACAAGCGAGCTCATTTTCAATTATGAAATGAACTGCAGTCGGTATCCATGCAATCAATAATCATTTCCGCAGAGTCCAATACATTTAGTTCTGCAATTATCATTTTTGTTTTTATAATTAATTTTACTTTCTACTTTCAACACTGAGCACCAAATATGAAATGAAAGAGAGCTGTCAAATAACATGAAAAACCAAAGAATGAGAAAAAGGCTTCGTGTAAAGCGCCATGTAAATGCTAAAACATGGTACTAGTAAACCATGTAAAACATGATCTTCTGATGTTGATCTTCTGCGGGCTGGTACGCGTACCAATTTTTTGGTCTCACCAACATCAGAATTTCGTCTCACTAAAATCAAAACTGGTTTGATTTTTGTCGATGTTTGTGGGCGGAGTTTTGTGTTGCTGATAGTGCCTGTTTACATTGGCGACGGGATGATAGTCCTCACCATGAACGTCGTGTTCACATTTTCATGGGGTTGAAGGACTTTTTGACAAGTGGAACGCTTGAATCGGAGCATTTTTATTTTTAAATTTGAGCAGTTAGCCTGAAACATACCTTTTTTCCTATTCACACTTTCTTGCTGTGGCATGTCATTATTATTTTTTAACTTGGCTTCCAGTTCAACTTACCACAACATCAAATGCTTCCATAGCATTTCGAATTTCGGGATAGCACGTTATTCGTGGATTGGTGGCACGTTATTCAATGTTTGAAATTGCCAATGGTCTCGTCAATAATTTCAAAAATGATGGTCGGCATATATTGTGCGGCCGGTATCAAGGTATTTTGGCCTTGATTGATCTCGCGCTCCTGATCTGGCATCTTTCCACCATAAATCATACCTTTGAGGGGGTAGGTAGGACTTCGAATCACACAACCACCACACTTTTATTCCGTACTTGGCTGGCTTAGATGGAATGTATTGTGTGAAACGTGACCGCCCTCGATAAGGAAAAAGTTGTTCGTCATCGAATCGTGCGGATTGTAAGATTGGGCCCCAATTTAAGGAAATCATCCAACTCTTTTAGAGTCAACTGTTTGTATTGTTTCTGCTTAGTTGGATGTGCTTCATTCCATGTAGCAATTACCTGCTTGGTTTTCCGATTCGTTTCTCGAATGATGATGTGCGCCATATCGTCGGTGATTAGAGATCAAAGATGGATCATGAACCAAGTTTTTCAATGGCCCTGGCTTGCTTCTAGTGTAATCGACAATATTATAAGACGAATGCGACTACTCGTTGGTGGATCTTTAAACCATTTTTAGAAATAAAATGGGAGTATCAGTCTCAGCCTGATGACAGGCAGCAGTTTCAATAGCAGCTTCGTCACAAAGCTTTTTCCATCTCATCATCGTCGTCTTCATCGAACTCATCATCATCCATTTCCACATTCACTTGGCTTTCGACATCGGACACATCAATAACACCTTCTGGATAATTTGTCAGGTCAGCGTCATCATCACATCCAAAAGGATCAACTTCATTACCACTCTCTTCATTCATAAATGCAGCATATCTTTCATCTACTGCACGCCTTTCCTCCTTGATCATTAGTTGGTAGCGTGTGCGGTTATTTATCACCAAATCTGCGACATGCCAACCTGAATCTGCCATTGTCTAAAATTCACAAGAGTACATTTACGAATTCCATAGGTGCAGCTCGTATAATTACCAATAACTTTTCAAGAAAAAAATTCCGTAGTAACACTTTTTACTTTTATATCACAAAAACTTCACAGTAGCGATGCTTTCTTACAAAACTATAGTCTCAGCTAACTAACCAAAGCCAAACACGAGCATTTACACGGATAAAAACAATAATTGCCGGAAAAATGGACGGACAGCCTAAAAACACCTGTATGGCACCCAAAACAAGTACGGGAAAATCCAAGCCCCGTAGCTCATCATTTTTATACGATATGCAAAAAATGAGAACAATAAATAATTTTCTTAGAATAATCATCAACGATGCACTAATGCTGCCTGCGATACTGCACATGGTTAGTAAATAACCGGAAATAGTTATTGCAACCTTTTTCCTCCTAATCATTTTATTGGTCATATGACAGAGAAAAGGATGGTATATAAAGAAGGATCATAAACAAATTATTTTATTGCCCAATTCATATGTACATGTATTTTTCTCCCTTATTTTCCATAATCTCCTTTCTATAATACGTGTAGGTCCCTAGGGACCTTGTCGCTAATTACCGTACTAAATGTCTTCAAAATGAAAAAAAACTCGAAATGTAGTGGACGCATTGTTTCGCAATAAGTTTTAGTCGCGTTAGCATTGTTTTTTTTATAGAATACACTTGCACAAAAAGATTTGTGAGCATTCAAAAAATCTAAAGGTCCCTAGGGACCTAGCGAGCGGAGGGTTAAATATATCATAATCTAGTTAGTGAACTAGGATATTTTGGACAAAGTATGTATTGTGTTCTGAGCTAAAGTCCTATTTCACTTTACGAACATAATGCACAAAAACTTTGGGTCAAAAAAGCTCATCAGAAAAGCTCATTTTGAGAAAAAGGCGTTTGAAGTTTTTTTTTTTCGTGAATAGACATATATTTGTTTAGTTAACTGATTATTTAAACTTATTTTTCGTTAGTTATCAGGACCAAACATTTCATCGGATGCCTCTTCCTGTTCTTTACGAGCTGTTTTTTTTTTTTTTTTTGGTAATTCGATTTTTTTTTCTCTGCCAAAAGTACCCGTTTCTTGTCGCGTCTCATAGGATAATTTGCCAATTTAAATTTCTAGTAACTCCATAATATTAAATAAGGTGTGAGAACCTTTATTGAAAATGCAAGCAGCGATACAGGTTGCAATTTCAACAATCTTTTTGGAACATAAATGAACAGACCGAGAGATCAAATGAGGTTGTTTAAACTTTTGTTGTTGTTTTAGGTATTTCTTCTAAGACTTCTTTCTACAATAGCAACTCGTCCTCCGTTAAATTTTCAAAAAAGATGTCATAAGATCTTGTAGTTCCTACAAAAGGCTTGCTTTTGTGCATAAGGTTTTTCTAATTATTCAATCAGATTTTATATATGTTGCGCACACATTTTTTTCTTAGTAATTTAGAGGATTTTTTATAATTTTGTAACGCAACTCGACTGTATGAGCTTGCGTAAATATTTAGTCTATAGTGGAATTATTCTTTCTAAATTCTGATTGAAATTCGAGCAGAACTATATTTTTCTAACCTTCTGCTTAAACCTATTTTAGATTAAAGCATCAGCTTAGCTAGAGAAAAAAATACTTTACCCCTGTAGTTTGACCATGTAATGAGAAAATTATCACGTTCTTGAAGCTTTCCGGAACATACCCATTACCAGCGTTAAGCGTTAAAATGAACTCCGTGCAGTTTTTATTATGCTCAAAAGAAATATTACGAGTATCTTCGCCAGGTGCTTTTCTAGTTCTATCATTTTTGATTAATATTTGTATATTTTATTGTGTAAATGGGCAATCTGAGTATTCATCAAAAGTAAGCGAACAGATTTTGGATAGTTTTGTACAGAAAAATGTTGAATGTCAAATGTCTTTATTCTGGTCTGTTTTCTGTTTCCGCGATTTAGCAAACGAATTTCAAAATGAGTTATAACGACGTTAGTAGTTTCTTTTATTATTTATTTTATTTAAAATGTTTTGTATGTTGCAGTTGAGCATATAGATTGTTTAAGCCCAGGTACTTCTGAATGACTTAAGATAGCATTTATGTGAGCAACTAAGACTTTTGCTTATAACGGATGTCAGAAAGTAGTAACGAAAGTGATTTTTTTTTAAATTGTTTACACTTTATTCAGCAAAACAATATAAACATAACATCTATTAGTGGCAAAACAAAAGGGCAAAACTAAAGCACCCCCTAAGTAACAATACAAAAAACATACGATAAAATTAATATTTTATTGAGAATCCTTTCGCCTTGGCATAGAGTTAATAAGGCTGTCTATCACACTCATAGGCACGCTTCGCCATGCATCATTCGTTGCCGTGTACAGCTGATCCAAACTGTTGCACTGGTCCCGGTTAATTCGCCTGTTGACAATCTCCCACAAGTTCTCTATTGGGTTAAGGTCAGGAGACTGCGCAGGCCAATCCAGAACCTCGATTTTATTGACATCAAAACAGGTTTTCACAACTTTGCTGGTATGTTTTTCATCGTTGTCTTGCTGGAACCTCGACTTTAATAGCATTTTTTCTTCAGCGTAAGGTAACATAACTGTTTTTAAGATGTCTAAATATTTAAAACGATCCATAATACCATTTATTCTGTAGATTAGCCCTATTCCCAACCAGAGAAACATCACCAGACGAGCACATTTCCTCCACCGAATTTGACTGTTGGGATGCAATATTTCGGATCCATTATTTTTCCTTCGGGTTCATCAGAGAAAAGGACCGTTTTCCATTTTGTAATTGCCCAGCTAAGATATTTATGTGCAAACGTTAATTCTTAATTGCTGTTCTTTTCGAAAATGTAGGGCTTTCGTCCTTGGCGGCGCCTGAATAACCCAAATACTATAACCCTTTTCTCCGAATCGTTCTAGTATACACTGGCAAGGGGAAGTCTTGTATAATTTGGTTCGAGGAAATTGATGGATGGCGATATAAATCCACTTTCGTTCCTACTCTCTGACATCCGTTATAAGCAAAATCCTTAGTTTGTTCAGGCGGGTGCTTTAGTTTTGTCCAATACTGTGTTTCCAAAGTTGTTGTTGCAGTTCAACGTAAAAAGTGAACTAAAACTCAATCTATTTCTCTTCATTTACTTTTCATAGTTAAATGTCTGCACGCAGCGCAGCAGATGGCACTGACTTATGTATTATACGATATAATAAACTAAGTAGTTTTTTTTTTTAATACATCACTATTGGACTGTACGACCGTGCAGCGACGGCTTATAAAATACTGCTGCAGATGATTCCCCTAAATGAGGCAAAATCATATTCAGCCACTGTAACACCTAAGATGGGGCGCAGTAATATCTAATGAGACTACCCAAAGTCCCATGTCTGAAAACTACTATGGGGCTAAAGAAAGTAATCCTAAATTCCGCATTTACGTCCCGCACTGATAAAAATCAAAGTATTATAGTACGAAAGTTCGAAATCATGGAAATGAACGTATGTGCATGAGTACACCCTCCCGTCAGGAACTTCTTCAGCACATCGTTCGAGCGATCTCGGGGCGAATAGAAATATCATTGTCAGAGATCGATGCTTTTAAGAAATAAATCATGATGGCACGTGCGTCGGGACAAAAGCGGACAAAAATATCGAACTAGAAAACAATTTTTGGCAATTTATAATGAGTTAAAGAAACAAATTGACGAAAAGTCGGAACCAATTTCCACTTCTTTTATTTGCAAACGAAGTGTAAAAAATGTATCATTACGGAACGAAATAGGAATAAGCAGTTGCCATCATCTAGACAGCTGAACTTTTAAATAAGATTGCAAGCGTATCTACAAATTAACAACCGACTGACGGCCCTTAATCTATTGAAAACGAAACTCGGATTTTTTTTGTGAGCAATCCGAAAAAGATATATTTTCACACGACTTCGATGTGTTTTTAAATAGAACATCAAGGGATATAATGCTTTCAATCTATGGAGATTTAAACGGACACGACAAGACTATGAATAGGAAGACTGCTATGGAAGAAACAGTTTCGGAACGAGAAACTCAGAGGAAGAAAATAAATTACTCAGACTTATTTTTGTCTAAAAATTACTCTATTGGGAAACATTATCGAAGCGAAGCATTTAATTGTATAGCTTGCATGACTATGTGTATTTATCAATACTTTGAGCAACAATTTTACCGTTGCCTCCAACTAAGTAGGCAGAGAAAGCGCATTGCTCTAAAAAACAACTAATGCAAAATTTCCTTTACTTGTTTTCTCAGTCTAATCCTAAGCGTTGTCGCTAAGTATTACTTTCTGTAATTGTTTTCTTCGACAACGTTATTAATTGTGATTACCATATCCGGTGCTCGGCATCTTATGGATATCGAAAATGCCGTAAGAGCGGTAAATTTGCTTTAGGAGGGAGAGTCTGAAAGGTCTGTCGCAATTCGTATCGGTGTAACGTGGCGAGCTATCCGAAACGTCTGGGAACGGTTTCCAAGAAACCGGGAGTGTAGCAAGGAGACCTGGATCAGGAAGAATCAGAGTTACAACTGCGTAAGAAGAATAATTGCACGTCGGGAGCGTACCAATCTACTGGGACTCAAGTATGTGATCAAACCGTACGTAATCGACCCCACGGAGATGGTCAACAAGAGCACATCGGGCAGCGCGCTTAAGTTACGCCCGTGAGCATTCGGATTGGATTATGGACAACTGGAGGCCTGTACTCTTTACAGACGAATGTAAGGTCAAGTTTTTTAGTGACGACAAACGTGTACGCGTGTGGAGAAGACAAAGTGAATGTTTTACCGACCTATGCATTCACGGAACTGACGGTTTTGGAGGCCCCAATGAGAGCCTAAAAACTTAGTGGGCCCTATTTTGATTTGATAAAAGATTTTGAAATGATGTTGGGCAACCTGCTAGCAACTTAGCATCGACTTTTTCTGATTCAAACAATAAAGATATTAAAGAAAAAACAATCAATAAAACCCGAGAGCTGACACAACTTACATAAGAAAGGCCAACTCTTTTCGTTAAATTTGCGAAAATGGTTCCAAAATGATATAAAGAAGAAGAATTAAGAGAGCAAGGTATGTGGAACAGGTTAGGTTAGGTTAAACAGGGGTGTGATGGATATGCTATCACACAGACCACTAAGCACCAAAACGGGCCAAGTATTTCCCTAAAAATTTTCTTCGACGCGATATTGCCTCGCATTCACACAGTATGTGTGTTATGTCCTCAGCTTGACTGATTGCAGATCACCCCAGAATCTGCAGATATCCGTCTTTGAGAATTTGAGTCTGTTCGCGTGCTACCGCAGGAGACAGTGTCCTGTCAGGATTCCTATTACTGCCCTAAGCTTATCCCTGTTTAGTTTTATTATTTTTTGTGTCCTTCAAGGCTTGACCACCTTAGGTTGGCAGTCTTTGTGATTTTTTCCTCGATAGCGCCCCTCACTCCTATGCAAAGTGGTGGTAGAACAACTTCTACGAAAAATATGTATAAAAGCAATGCAAAAACTCTGCAAAAACTCTGCACGGCAGTGACGATAAAGAACAAAAGGCAAGCATTTGAAGCGTGGACTAAGGTACAGAGGAAACCGATAAAGTGCGTCTTGAGTTAGACTACGTACGTTGTAAAAACGAAGCAAAACAACAGCAGCCAAACACATGCGATAGTAACAGATGTATTGTATCAAGAATTAGAATAGGTACCAACACAACTTATAAGCAGGCAACAAAAAGTAGACAAAGTGAAATGTCGAGGCACAGGTAAATGAGGAAAATCCCTCATAAGATATTAAATCCCCGAAATATGTGTATATTGAAAATGAGCAGGAAATTTTGCAATAGATAGAAAGAGTTCGTACAGGATTAAAAGTCTCACGATTTTTTTTTTTGTTTTTTCAAAACCTTGAGATAATAATTGATCGGACGCCTAACCAGTTTCCTTGTTCCATTGTATAATATTATATAACGACAGAGGCGACACTTAAAAGTGGCACAACTACTGACCGGTTAAATGAATATTCTAGACAAACGATTCAGCTGTGTCATAGTTCAAACGAATCAGCTGTGTCTTAGTTCATCGTTTCTATAAATGTAAATATGTTTTTAAATAAATTAAATATGTATCATACAATGAAATTATAATAAAAAAAAACCATAACATTACAAACCTAGAGGCAATGAGGTTGCAAGGAAGCTTAACAACACATATTGAGGCGAAGAAGTCCAATTGATGTTGTGAGTACATTGCATGCCTGAAAAGTCCTAAATCAAAAACTTTTCGTTTTTATAAAACAAATAAATCTTCTCTTTAAATTTAAAATATAAAATGAACACCCACGTGAACATAAATTTTAATTTGTTTGAATTACTTTGCTGACAAATAAATCAAAATAAAATTCAATTAATAAAGGAATAACTATTTTTTTTTATAATTTTCATTATCAGAATTTTGTTAAAATTTATTTTGATCATATCATATACAACAAACTATCATATATTTTCCAAATAATATCATCTTGTAAAGTCAGTGTGTAGTTAATAAAGCTTTATCATAATAAATGTGAAATATTTATTCGATGACTTTTATTTTGTTTTAAAATTATATTTTAAAATAATAAATATTAAAAAAAAAAACCAAAATAAACAGTACAATTTTGTTTTTTGTTTGTTTGTTCTTCTTGTTCTGTAGATATATCATGCACTGCATGGTTATAGCTTAACCTAAGTTGAATTCCTTCAATGCATTCTGCATAATTGTATCTTTTACGGCGCAGAACACAAGCTTGATGTTTTCAGTGTCTGGTTTTGAGTTTATTTTGAAAGATGTGGTATTGTTGCAAATCCAGTAAGAAGCAAAATTTGGAAATAAAATTAAATGAATTTTGATTTCTCGACATAAGTTTCCGTACAAGTTAAAGTATGCTTTACAGTAATTTCTTTCTAGCAACTCTATCAAGGAGCTTTATATAGGTTTTACTGCAGAACGTTCTACAGAGGCTAATTTACTACAATAATGTCGATGTGAACAACAAAAAAAGTGTTTGACAGTCTTACCTTTTGACTGTGTGTCAGACTTCCGAGACCGGGGAAATAATAATTTATTATTGACATTTATACACACACTCACACAAACCATGTTCAGTTTTCAGCAATTTTGTAGTGACTTACCTGTAGCACAAGTAAAGTGAGAGTAAATTATTTTTTCGGAATCTGGATTTAAGTCTACAAACATACGAAGAATAAACTCTCGGGCCGCTATTGCATCCCTTTGTGGACCTAAATAAGCAATAAACATACGAAAAAAAAACATATTTAGCAAAATCTAGCGATCAATTACTACATACTAACAAGTGCTTAGTAAATAAACTATTTTTTGGTAAAATATCAGTCACTTTCTTTCGAACCGCTCTCACAACATTTAAATGTACTCGTATAGTTTCATTAGCTTACGACAATGTTTTGATACATACTTAAATTTAAAATTTTATCTTTAACCTGTGGCCGTTGTGAAATGGGAATAGCACTGACGTTCTGGATCAGGATTCGCTGATAGATATTTCTTTAATATAAAGTCTTTCGCCGCTGGTATATCACATTTCGGACCTTTTTTGTTTTTTTACATTTTATTTTTAGTTTTTAATTTAAAAATAAATTTAATAACTTATCGGTTAAGGCTTGCAAGTTAGAAGATATTGGGATATTATTATCTTACCGTCATATTCGGGGAAGTAGTCTACCAAATGCGAATACATAATTTTTTCTTCTAACAAGTCTTTCTTATTTAAGAAAAGAATAACTGATGAATTTTGGAACCATGGATACGTAATTATAGTTCTAAATAAAGCTTTTGATTCTTCCATACGATTCTGAAATAGAATAAAATTAGTTATTGTTTATAGAAAATATAATTTATGAGTGGTGTGTGCATTGTTTTTGTGGAGTGGTCGTCGAAAAGGATCACAAGGTTTGCTAATATAATAGATTACAGAGGTTTTAAACCACAAGATCACAGGAAATAAACATAATAAGCTACCTACATAAATAAGCCGCACAGTCCTGTAAGACTTATGTATATTATTTCTCATTATAAAACAATTTTGAAATCTTACTTTACTTTACTTTGGGTGGCGCTACATTTCCGGGTAGACTTAGGCCTCAACAGCTCTCTTCATTTAACACGATCTTGCCCTTATTGCCTCTAGTTGGTTGCACACACCATGTTGGCTGAGGTCCTTTACCACTTCAGCCGGCCACCTAAGGCGATATTCGGGGACAGTACCGAATTTGAGTGGTGTTGTTCACTCGCTAAATATATGTTATATATGCTCGCCCATCGGAACCGATGAATACTGGCCAGGTTAATGTCACTGTATACAGTTCGTTGTAATATTTCTTCTCCAACTTTGATTTACGCACACGGGGCTGCTTTCGTTATAAATGAGAGGACGTTATTTCTCAGTTGTCTTCTTAATCAGCGATTGACAAAAGTAATTCTTTGTAGAGATCAAACAGTGCTATCATTGTTTAAATTCACGGCACGCTCTGAAGGACTACCGTCTAAGGGGCAGATGAAGAGGAGAAGAAAATGTGAGACAAGCCCAAGACATAAGAGATGGCAAGTTCTGTCGAAACTGCTAAAAGCCTCACTCATGTAGTGGCGATGAAAAAGAGAAACAGATTGGCGGAAGTAATATCCATTGAAGCCGATCAAGTCCTCGGACCTGAAACTACGTCCTTTTCTGCGTCTCAAACAGGGCCAAGAGGAGGAAAAGTTCTGTTATTCCTTCTGTTGACCGATTTTCCCGCACACGATGCCGGGATTAAACCAGTGTTGCTACCAGTAAAGGCTGCAGTTCCAATGAACGGAAGTCAGACGAAGCAGTCAAAACTATCAAAAACAAAATCAGCTGTGTTTCTGGATGAAACCGGCGCTACAACTCTCGGTCGTGGCAACGACACTAAGTCCAAACTGAGTTAATTAACTGGCAAAGCAGGAAATGTTTGCAGGCAAGGGGAACTCTGTGACATAGAAAACGGAACTGTTAGCGTAAAGTGTTCCACCTAGCATACTCTTGACTGGCTAAATAAGTCTGTGCCAAAAATCTCCCCTAAGTGCTAAGACTTTTTAAATTTTCAGATTACCGAAGTCTTTTGGTAATTCAGAAGACGGAGAATGTGTTGATGCGTCTTCATACCCAAAACCCTGGACTCGACACCGAAAAGTGGAAAATCTATTCTCACAAGGAGAGCAAGAAGCGGGAAAACAAATCGGACCGTCTCTCCTTGTGTGTGTTAGACAAACATTCTGTCGAGTCCACTAAATCTATTATAGTTATGATTCATGCTTCTATCTGCACCTTGGAAGGGATAATTTTTGAACTTATTTCGCGATGTGTGTAGTACTTATCTATTATATTTACTCAGATTAACATTAAACATTCGGAGTTTACAACCGCAGCTCTATATAGGAGGCTTTCTGTGTTGAATACAAAACCCGCATTTGATGTTCGATGTTTAAGTGGTTTTACACCACTACATGACAAGCTATCGGAAAGACCGAGGACCACATTCACTCTCACTAATAGTTTTGCCACCAAGTTTTAGTTTCTGAAGACATAAACTACGACATGAGTGCAGAACTGCACAAATTCGTTGTTGCGTCAGCTTTTTTTCTTTTTGATACGATACTATTGCCACAACCAAAGGCGAACTCATTAAATAATGTGATCCCAGGTAGATGGCATGTATCATATGCTGCTATGTTAGTGTTCAGAATAATTTTTGGAGCAGTGGCAATCATCTCCTTTATTTCATACTATCGTCGGACCTGCTATTATATGAGAGTCAACATTTTTTATGAAAGTAAGACAGAAAGCAATCAAATTAACGCTATCAACAGGTACGCTAAGGAGACTACCGGCTGGAAAATACTATCACATCGTTCCATATTAGACCACACATAGGCACATCTAATTCGGATGCAAGATCTAAGCTTTGTAAATGAAAAGACTTACGTGACAAATCCAATTGGACATTCTTTAAGTACTAGTTTTTCAAGTTCATCGATGGTTTGCCTAAATACAAATGGTAAAGGAAACTTTTCAGAACCTGAACGGTGCCAGAAAAAACTCCTGGAGATCGCCCGTTTCACGGTAAAAGATCTTCTGCGACTATGATTACTATAAAAACCGGAAATAGCGAGTGGCTATTAATACTAATTCTGAAGAAGACCGTAACATTTACAGATCACAGTAAAAAAAGAATACAAACCTAATTCAAATTTTAAAGAATTTCTCTTATCTCTATCACTGAAGGTGCAGGTGAGTTCAGTAACAAAACCCGCGGTAGCTAGTATTGTGCTGACACATGAGGTCATCAAATACACTTTTGCTTCCATAATGGTTTAAGTCGTTTGGAATCAATGGCATGTTCCAATTGTGCTATAAAGAGGCAAATACCAGGTTGATGGGAACTCTGAAAAGAATCTTCATTGCTTAACAGTAAAAGTTGCATTTAAATCGAACATTGGAAAAGATGACCATAGCCTCGCCAAAAGCATCAAACTACATAATTAGTCTGACTTCCTTCATGTTGATAAAAACATTGATTCAATGGTGGGCTTCATGTGCTCAAAAATGTGTTGCGAATGCATCTTCCGTACAAGATGCAACATAACAACCAACGAGAAAGATCTTGGAAGACTGCACTTCAACATTTGGCGAGTAGAATTGAATAGGCTCTCGTCAAAGAGTACAAGCATTTACAATTTGGCCAGACAACACGACGTAAACGAATGACTAATTATGTGGCGGGTGGCCGTGGTGTAGTGGTACTAGCAATCGTTTCTCACTCGGAGGTTCAAGATTCGAATCCTACCCATGACAAGTCTTTTAAGTTTTTCATTTGTGTAATTGGAACTCAGGCAGAAAAATTCTGCGTGTGAAGGCATAACACTGGCACGTAGATTTGACTGTTGTAGAGGTGAATTATAACCTTCCAATCACTGAGTGAAGAAAAAACTCTCCGTCCTATTCGGACTCCCACCCCTGGAGAGTTAATATCGAAACCAAATACACCTGAATTTCAAACCACTACAAAACAATTTTCCTTTCTCCTCCTTCTACCTTTCCACCAGCGCCTTAAAAAAAAAACCAAAAAAAAAAACAATGTTAGTGAACGGAACGCTGATTGCGGAATTGCTCAAAGGGCGGCGTCCTGTATCCCACAAAATCGATGGAATACCCAATCAAATTCAGTTCAGTTCCAATTCTAGTTCCCATACAATATCTCAATTCATAATGAATTAGTAGACACGGAGTCTCACTTGCCATCATTTTCAAATACTCCTCCCGCCACCCTAACAACGGAAATCGAAACCGTTTTGCCTTTACCAACTAGAATCCCGCCCGCCGCCGCTAAACGCAAACTTCTCAAACAATTCGGAACTTCATGGACCCCCTCCGAATGGAAAAACAAACTCGAAAAGCTGGAAAAGGGAAACCATACGGTATTCTTCGTTGAAGGGGCTCCTCAACACGCTGATGTTTCTTGTATCCAGGTAAAAAAATAACAAACAGTATAGCCTTGTCACCGTTTGTTCAAAAGCGCAGGCGTAATCGATTATTGGTGCACTCTAAATGGGCTTTCATCCTCTCTAAATTGAGGTTATTGTTTAAAAGCACTACAATTAACGGCGTTGTCGGCTTTCTGATAAAACAAAACTTTAGGCCAGTCACTGAATAGGGTTATGCTATGCGTTGGTTATTTTGTGGATCAAGCTTTCACGACATAATATCACTGCTGCTCTTACCAGACTTCAAAGAAAGAACGCTCTGTCTTGGGTGCATTGTGAATGAAATTGACGAATCTGCCTATTTTTGATATTTTGTATTTGACATATATTATTGGATTGTAGTTTCAAAGCCACCTTCCACTTAGAAATCAGTGACCGTTCTAAAAATTTATGGACATGCTGTCTGATAAAATAACACCACAACTCCCGTCGTTGTGGAAGTACGAAGTCGACTCTAAATCTAAACCAAGATCTGAGTTTTTACAGATAGTTCCAAAACCGATCCAGGATGGGGTACTTGTGTTTTTTTTGGACGATGACAACCTTACACCTATTACTCGTTAGGTAGCGATATACGCAATCCTGATGGAAATTAACTATATTGAGAGTAACAAAATGACGGGCGAAGTTTTTGCATCTGTAGCGACTGGTAAGCTACACGTGAGGCCTTATTAAACTTTTTCACCACTTTCAATCTAGTTTGAGAATTTTAAGGCTTCTCTTAAAGTAGTCAGAAAATTTAATTCACTTACGGCCGATTTCTTCACCGAGTACTAGCGCTAGTACTAGTATTAGACCAAAAGTTGATACTCAAATTTGTACCTAGTCATTTCTTCACCAAGTACTAACGCGCTAAACCACCAAATTTGATACCGAGTACTAGTTGATACTTGGTATGAGCTGAACCTTCAAAATCGGCAGTCTAGCGGCGTTAGTACCTGGATTAGGTGAATTTTATTTCATCACAAGAGATAGTACTCGTTTTGTAGTTTCATTGCTGTCATTGTGAAAAGCGTAAATACCTACGTGCGTTCGAATTTCGTTTCTATTGATTCCTGCTCTATTTTCTGTTTTTTTTTTTAATACGAGGGCGGGTCAATAAGTCCGTGACTTTTTGAATTTCTGACCTCTTTACTGAAACAGCAACACTGCTCCTGTCAACAGGCGTCTGTCAGTTGACTCCTGTCAAAATTTAAACTTGCTGCGTCAGTTAGTTTGTGTTTGACAGCTATTTTTATCAGACTACTCACTAATTTGAGGAGAAAAAGTTCTTTTCCACCAAGACAATGCAAGGGTGCACACATGTGCAGTTGCCATGGCAAAAATCCATGAATTGGGCTATGAATTGCTCCCTCATCCACCCTATTCTCCAGATTTGGCTCCGAGCGACTACTTCTTGTTCCCAAACCTGAAGAAATGGCTTGGTGGAAAAAGATTTGACTCCAATGATGAAGTCATCTCGCAAACAAAGGCCTATTTTGAGGACCTCGACAAATCATTTTTTTTGGAAGGGATAAAAAAATTGGAGAAGCGTTGGACAAAGTGTATAGAGCTCAAGGGAGACTACGTTGAAAAATAAAATTATTTTTTTATCAAAAAATGTGTGTTTTATTCCAAAAGTCACGGACTTATTGACCCGCCCTCGTAATATATATTCTGTGATGGTCTCTTATAAGGTGTTGGCCAAAACTAAAGCACGAAATGATCTCGCTTTGGGAAAAAGTAAAGAAAATACATAAAAACGTATGATAATTTTCTAGTTTTTATTTTTTTAATCATAATATTGTATATAAGTCTTCAATTCACAACTAACAATATTATAATTATTTTTCAATTATTTAAAGAATAACAAAATAAAGCAAAACGCATTAAAAGGTGGGCAAAATTAAAAAAAAAATCTTTTGTTGCCAATATGTATTTGGTATCCTTTCTTTCGAATTACTGAGGCACATCTTTTAGACATAGAGTCAATAAGGTCTTATGTTATTCCAGGCAATTTGAGTCTGTAAGCATGGAGTCTAAACTGTGACATTTCGTGCGATCAATTCTCTGATCTACAATTCCCCATAGAAAAACTTAGTTAAGATCAGGCGATTGAACTTAAACTTGGACTCATCGGAGAAAAGAACAGTTTTCCATTTTCCCACAGTCCAATTCAAATATGCATTTGTAAACTCCAGTCTTACACCTCGATTATTTTAAGAAATAAATGGCTTTTTTGTTGCCCGGTATGATGACAAGCCACTTTGAACCGCCGGATCGTCCTGCTTGAAATTTGTAAGCTGAGTTCATTTTTAATACTTCTCGACTGGTAGTCTTTCGGGGTGTACCGCCAGTATGAATCGTTTGGACATTTCCTCGAACGCGGAATCGATATACTATTCGAGAAATCGCTGTATGGCGTGTGAAGACAAGTACAGCGAACAGAATAATAACTGCATGCGCAATATTGCACAACATATGAATCGATGTGAACGAATTGCAGCCACCAGAAAACCCAGAAGACGAAGATTGTTTGTGCCGCATCATATGCCAAAATAGTGTTAAGATGGGTGGGTATTAGACCAGTTTAGACGTATTAGCCGATAGTACGGCTTGGTGAATTTAGATCTGGTACTAGCGATGTGAAGAAATGCACAAGTACTTACTGTTCGTTGGTACCGAGTACTAGAGATAGTACCTGGTCTAGCTGGTCCGGGTACAAAGGCAGCTAAGTACTAATGTGAAGAAATCGGCCGTTAGTCTTGTTTGGGTGCCAGGTTTTACGCGTAATGAAAACGCTGATGAACTTGCTAGAGAAGGCTCACTGAAGAGTTTCTCAACGCTTCAACCTGCGTAGGGATTACCTGCATCTTCTGTTGATTGTTGAGCTTGGTGTGAATATAACTATTATTGGCATGATTGCCCAGACTAAATAGACCAAACAAATGCTTACTTGAAATCTCTAAGAGGTTAGCGACTTTCTCGCTGAACACATGTACTGGCCTTCTTACAGGTGTCGCTCCAAGGCACTACGATTGTGCTTAGCCCACATTTAAGGGCAGGTCTTAATGACACAATATCCTGCAACACTTGCTGTAAGAGTGATAACAATATCGCGGAGTATTTCCTCTAGAACTACATACATGACCTACATTCGCATCTCGGTGCAAGTACTGGGCGCTGATATGGTGGGTGGGTATTGCAAAAGGCTAAGAAATTCCAGTTAAACGATCTTACAAAGAGTACAATGAATTAGTTCTCTTAAATGCTGAGTACTATTAATTAGATATTATTGGCTTGGTTTAGTTTTTAAAATGGAATGCGAATTATTATAATTTATATTCATTGAATGCAATGACATTTTTCAATTTAATTTTATAATTTTGTAATTACATAACATAACTATTTGTTGTTGCCCTAATATTTTAAATTTTATTTTTATTTTAAAGAACTTAACACTCAAGAGGGTATTACTACTCTTAAAATGCCGCGGCACGTGTTAGGTTTTTTTTTGGAAAATTAGATAGATAGAGAGAGAGAGAGAGAGAGATATGTTTGGGCTCAGTGGATATTTCGCTCAATGGGTGGCATCCAAAATTTAATGGGGAGACTAAATTATTTATTAGTGTAAATTGACTTGTATTTTAGGCAACCATCATTTCACGAGATTTTTGTTGCCTGAAAAAAAGAATGTCTTTCCGGCACGGCTGGTATTGAACCCCGAACCGTCCGATTGGAAAGCAAATACACTCGCGCTTGAGTCACGGCATCTCACTTTTCAAGTTTCAATTGATTGCTACTGTATTCTCACGTATTCACATTCGTGCGCTTCGTCTTTTCCTATACATTATTAAATTAAAAATGAGTATCACAGTTATTCATAGATAATGCCAGGAAACCACATCCGACGTGCACAAACAAAGCTTATATGTGTACCTACTTTGATAAATCTTCATTTACTTACCTCATTTTCAGATTCGAATAAAATTTGATCATACTCTGAGAGAGCGACCAAGAAAATAATTGAAGTTACATTTTCAAAACAATGAATCCATTTTCTTCTTTCTGATCGCTGTCCTCCCACGTCTACCATCCTGTATATGTGCAAAAAGGAAAGGAAAAAGATAATACAAAATAATAAATGTTAGAATTTATTTGATCATTTGCCATTTGACTTTTGAATTGATATTTTACTGTAAGCATTCTTATACAATTTATATATGTATTTAGTAAGCAAGCAATAAGCGTTACACACATACAGACAAACAAAAGAATTTCTACAATTATATTAAGAAAAAAAAAAACAAAAAAAGAAAGAAAACAAATTCGACTCGAAATTAAACAACAAGATGAAGATAAACAAACAAATATGTATGTATACTCAAGCGCTTTTGTACCCATGATTTTGAAAAAAAAAAACGAAAAATTAATCTGCTTCTGACATTCTACTCAACTACAAACCACTTGTCTAGCCGTTCTTCAATCCACAAATTACTTATAGAGTGTACAAATAGATTGTATTTAAGAAATTTATACCTAAATACGATTCCATCTAAATCAAATGGATATTCTAATATTCCTGTAGTCGGAACTCGAGCACGTAGAATATCTTGTTCGGTCGGCAAGAAATCTTCTTTCTCAATACGTGCCAGATCACTTAAGTAACTAAGTATAACCAAAAAATAAAACAAAACGAAAAGTAACACAAAACAACAATTAAATTTTTAAATGACAAAACAACATAATTTTTACATTCATGCATTTGTAAAATAAAATCAAATATGTACATACATAACATATATGTATAGTACGAGTAGCTTCCCCTTAAAATTATTTTTATTCGTTTAAACTCAGTTGAAGACTTCAACTTTATATAAATACTCGTACATACTTTCGATAAATATCATACTTTCGTAGATTTTATTTGTTTGCTAGCCAAAAATGTTTAACAAGTTCTCTGTGATTTACTTCTATATAAGCAGACACGGCATTAAAGTGCCACCCGACTAAATTGTTAGAAGAACGCCATCTCCACATTCTTGATCTGTGGTTTTATTTTTTCGAATTTCATTCCTGACAGACAAGATATTTAGTCTACAGTATCTTGTATATGTGAAAACAATTAATTTGTTAAGAAGAAACATATATTTTCATGAATTGATAACAAATTCGGATGTTCATAAGTATAATCATTCCCTTAACGTACTGAATTAGCAAAAATATAAAATTTAATCCGCATAAATTTGATTAACTGTGTCACTCACTGAGCGTACGGGAACGTGAATCTGTATATTCATCTTATCTTACATTTGTTGGAACTTAAAATGTTATGCTGTTTGTTGTCTCGTTATCTGTTTGCTCTGTGTTTTATTTTAGCGCATTCTGATTCATACGTTAAAGTGCGGCAGATCTAAGATGTACATATCGCTACTTTGGAGCAAGACTGGCACAACTCAAAAATTTGAATACTCTGGTTTTACTCAGTAAGGTACTGGAAACTGTTCTAACTTTTATTTTAAAAGGGTCACTATGTAGTACTCGTTTTGACTATTCGCCTTCAGATGGCAGATGTATCATTTTTATAAATATCAGCTAGCTGTCTTGAAATATCATTCAACAACAGTGTTGCAAATTGATGTGTTTCGACTTGTGTTAGTCCTCTCCCAAAGTAACGATATGTGATACCTAGCCCTACGAGTGTGACTGCCAAACTGCCAATAAACGAGCAACAGAGACGGGCAGGACGCGACAGCGTTTCATTAGTCAATGATACGCTGAAAGCTATGTTTCTAGCACTCTTTATCTAGTTCTGACTCTGTTGGACATTCAAATGCAAATAATCTATTTACTGATCTGCAATATTCTACTATGCCTAAGCATACGTTAAGTTTTTTTTGGAAATTTAGATATTTTTGCTTTATAATAATTAGCGCGAGCTAAAGGGATTAAGAATACTGATACTAACCCTTGCCTAAGAATTTAATCAGTTTTGAATTCTATGCAGAGACATTATATAAATACCTGACTAGATGTGACATTGTACACCAAGCTTGAATGAACAAATGCCTTATATATTGAGGACAGGTCAGATGGGGTAAAGTATTCCTTACTTCGCCTGATGAAACCTAGGCGTTTGGAAGCATTTATACGACATCCACACATAACCAAGAATAGAAAATTCTTCGGTTTCGGCAATGTGATTGTCTTCATATTATTGGATACTTAGTTATAACTTTAACGAAGGCTAATAATATTGTTGGTGGTTTCCTAATTGGTTATACTAATAATATCGGAACTAATTGAGCCTTACATGTGGTGATGCTTCTGTTCTAATAGTGTGTCTTAGAACTAATATGAAAAACAGAGTTCTGTCGTCAGAAAAGGAACACATTGGATTAGAAATAGCAGACAAGAGATCACCAGTAAAAATTAAAACTGCGTGTCTGAGACAGAACAGAACCCTGGGGCACACCAGCATTTATTTTGTAAATTTCCAAACTGTACTGCAAGACATTGATAAGTTTTCATATTTCCTGATATATCCATGGCCTTCAACTGAAACGGCGTAGGTGCAAGGCGGAGGCATAACACAATTTTGAAGTGATGACCTAACTGGGAAATGCGCAGCGAGCTTATTGGCTTTGTTCAAAGACCTGACAGCTATAATGCCATTATACATAAGTCTGCCAGAATGTTTATAGCTCGAGTCGTTTGTTTTGAGACACTTCATCCGATGAGGAATGAATGATCTCATTCCAAAGAGAATATTACTTGTGATCACATCAGCAGCGGCATCAATATCGTTATTGGGGAAACACAATAACCAGTTAAAATGCCTTAAAAAGATGTTAAGTCCACTTCAATTTGGTTTCCTTAAGTACACGAAATTGAATTGCAAGTTGGAATTGAGTGGTGAATTTTGGTAAACTACATCACTGAGCACGTAAATGGCGAGAGCTCGAAAAAAGAAGAATAATGACACTAGTTCGATAGTTTCAGACCTGGGTGATACAATAGGTATCGACGGGGATCTAAATGTCTTTCACTTAGTGCCAGAATAGCTAACCTGTATTTATAGACGTGGACGTACACAGAGTTCACTCATAAGAAAAAACAAAAAACATACAAACATCAAGATGCTGGCAAAACAACAAGTTTTTGGGCCATTGTTCCGTATCCACACACCGCTCGCGCTATTAAGGGACCAAACTTATTCGCAAAACAGTTGGCCAACGGTCGCATGCGCAGATAGATTAAGAGAATGAAAGTGCACATATGTACACATCCTCTTCTATTTTTTTCTCTTTCAGAGATCAGTTTCGTATATTTGTTGTTGTAGTTTCTTTTTTTTTTAAAGAATTTGAATTTTTATGAGAGCAAAATTTAAGAGACCTGCGCAGTAAACTGGCCAGCTGTTTTGAATAGCACTATATTGAAGAATATTCGTGATAAAATACCGGCGCTGCGCAGAGATATTTTACCAAATGAAAACGCTCTAAAAAGATACCGTCTTTTTGAGATTGAAGCTAATCCTCATTTGAGGTATGTACATAATCGTTCATAATTTCACTAAAAACTAAAAACTTAACCTGTAACCTAACCTAATGCAAGATATTTATCGGAGTTAACGCGGATAGCAACAATGCTTCTAGATTGCTTGCAATGCAATGATTTTCTCCCTGAAAGCGATAACTTGTATGGGAACTCCAAAGCATGTATCACTTTTTGAACAAATAAGATGC
Source organism: Volucella bombylans (assembly GCA_949129095.1). NCBI lineage: Eukaryota > Metazoa > Arthropoda > Insecta > Diptera > Syrphidae > Volucella > Volucella bombylans. The sequence continues at coordinate 94,231,383 of OX422141.1, read as the reverse complement.
CAGTGCCGTCAGCCTGAGGAAAAAGAAAACAAACATGCGCAAAGGATGAAACGTATATTTTTAACACACACAATACGTCGAGAAACAGAGCGACGACGATTCATGTGTCCATGTACAGACTGTTCTCCAATATCCTATTCCTTTGATTGATAGTTGATTCGTTGTGAAGCACACAAACCCAACAACAACACCAAATACGCACACAAGGTACGATCACTGAACGGTAGAAGGAAAGCAGAAAATGGGATACATTTTTCAGAAAGACAAGCGGTTAGACACATCCATGTCAAAAACACGTAATAACAAACAAAACTTAAATGTGACTAATTTTTACACCGGCTTCGAACTTGGGTTATGTCATCTACGAAAGAGCTATGCAGATCATTTTAGAAAAAAAAAACCGAAGTATTGTGATAACCACTTAAATGTGAGCAGCGACATCTAGACTTACAGAGCAGAAGATGTCGATACTTGAATAACAAAGTCTCGACCATTGATGACTGGAGAGTGGAATCGAATTTTCTAGCAAATTGGAAATTGTATGGGACGCTGGATGGCGAGGATTGCTCTCGAGGTATGTCATTCGAGTATAAATACCAGCATCCCCAAGGTATGCAAATCAGTTCTAAAGTGAAATCTGAAGTGTTAATTAGGAGAAGTGATTAAGTGGTTTAAGTAAAAGATAAGAAAAGTATAAGCGGTTGAGAAATTGGATTGTACTGAGAGAAACAATTAAATAGTGAATTGTAACTGTACTGAATAAAGGGATTTGTATTGAAAAGAATAAGTTCTATCATTTGTACCCACACAAACATTTTACATTGGTGTCAGAAGTGGGATAGGACTTATTGTGTGTAAAAAAAAAAGTGTTTTCTGACTATTTGAAAAAGCTAGAATGAGTCGAAAACTATTGCAGTCGACCCTCGTCCAACTCAAATCCGAGTTGAACAAGAGAAGCCTCAGCGCCAGTGGAGGAAAAAGTGACCTGGTGCTCCGACTTCAGGAGGCTTTGAACAACGAGGGACATGATCCTGATGCATACTCCTTTGATGTTGACGAGGATGAACAGACAAGTACCGGCAATGACATGGCTGCGATGATGCAACTCCTCTTGTTAAAAATGGACGAACAAAAGAAAAACTGGAAGAACAAAAGAATAGTCTCGAGTAAAAGCTGCATGAACAAAAGAATAGTCTCGAACAAAAGTTGGATGAACAAAAGAAAAATCTAGACGAGCAGAAGAGCAGCATTGAACAAAAATTCGACGAACAAAAGAATAGTCTAGAACAAAAACTGGAAGAACAAAATAACACTCTCCAGCAAAAATTCGAAGAAATCGATGACAAATTTGAAAGAATAGAGAAGAACGTTGATGACAAATTTGATACAATAGAGAAGAATGTTGGCGAAAAATTCGAAGAAATGGACAGCAAAGTTCAGCAACTGGCAAAAGAGCTCGACACAGTGCGAAAACAGAAACTGCGTGAATGTTCTTTAAGCGGTCCAAGGAGAAAAGAGTTGAAGCCCCCCTCATTCGATGGCCAGACTTCATGGTCTACTTATAAGAAGCAGTTTGAAATGGCTGCCTGTGCAACCGACTCGGACAAAGAGGAAAAGTGCTTTGCCCTAACAATGGCCTTGCACGGTCCTGCGGCAGAATTGTTACAAACAATCGATATCGAAAAGAATAGAGACTATATGGCTTTAGTGCAGGCTATGGAGAAACGGTTTGGGGATAGCCACATGCGGGAAGTTTACAAGGTTCAATTGCAAGGCCGTATGCAGCAACGAGGAGAAACACTGCAACAGCTCCAAGCAGACGTGAGTAGACTGGCACATTTGTCATATCCCACCGCAGGCCAAGAAATATTCGACGAAATGGCAAAGGACGCTTTCATCGGGGGAATTGCAGATATGAAGCTACAATCAGCAGTAAGGATGGCCGGGAAAAGAACCCTTGCTGAAGCACTTGGAAGCATCCAATCAGGCTTCCAAAGGAATGCATTTCGTCCGGGAAATAGTATCTGGTGAATGCTCCTGCTCAAGACCAACTACTATGCAACGAAATATCCCGCGGGAGAGACGAAGGATGCGCTGCTGGAACTGCGATAAAGTAGGACATCCGCAAGGGCATTGTAAAGAACCAGTACGACGAGAAGGCTGCCTGCACTGGGGTTACAGGCAAATAGAAAGAAAAACCAGCAGAAACGGTTACCAGAAACCGGTCAAATTTCCAGAAGCCATCAGTTAGGAAATGCTTACTTCGCGGGGCAGAAGTCTGTAGCAGGAGTCGACTCCAGGGTAATTATCCCAGTCTCACAGGTAAAACAATGCAATGAAAGCCTCCCAGCAGAAGTAGTCAGTGGTAAAGAAGCGAAAGAACAGGCAACTATCCAAACGATCAGAACTGAGCCATAGAGGGTTGGAGTATAGACGAAATCCGTTCCTCCCAACAGGCAGACAATGACATCGAACCAATATTGGCCTGGAAGGAACACGAGGAAAGACCAAGCTGGCAGCAGATATCAGATCGGAGCCAAACTCTGAAGGCATACTGGGCATACTATATAAGGTTGTCAGCAACTGCCAGCGGGATTGGGATCGACACATACCCCTCTTCTTAATGGCCTACCGAAACGCGGTCCATAGCTCAACAGGGCACACACCATCCGAGATCTTATTTGGTCAAACAATTCGGGTGCCAAGTGAAGCAAAATTCGGATCCCCACCGACGGAGCCCAAAGAGGTGAACGAGTACGTGAATGACTTACGCAGCAGGATTCGTAAATTGCATGAAGACACCAGAGAAAAGATGAAGCTAGCAAGCAGCCGCATGAAAACTAGGTACGATATCAAGGCGAAATCTTACGGTTTCAACGAAGGAGATCTGGTTTGGCTGTATAATCCTCAGCGTAAGAAAGGCAAATCACCAAAATTGGAACAGGACTGGGAAGGTCCATACAAGGTGATAACCCACATTAATGACGTTGTCTACCGGATCCAGCGTGGGGATCGAGGAAAATTGAAAGTGGTCCATTTGGATAGAATGTGTCATTTCAACGGGATGCTGAATGACGAAGTTGTTCGGGACGAACAACTGTAGGGAGGGAGCAATGTGATAACCACTTAAATGTGAGCAGCGACATCTAGATTCAAAGACCAGAAGATTTCAATACTGGAATAACAAAGTCTCGACTGGAGAGTGGAATCGAATTTTCTAGCAAATTGGAAATTGTATGGGACGCTGGATGGCGAGGATTATTCTCGAAGTATGTCATTCGAGTATAAATATCAGCATCCCCAAGGTATGCAAATCAGTTTTAAAGTGAAATCTGAAGTGTTAATTAGGAGAAGTGATTAAGTGGTTTAAGTAAAAGATACTCGTGAGAAATTGGATTGTACTGAGAGAAACAATTAAATAGTGAATTGTAACTGTACTGAATAAAGGGATTTGTATTGAAAAGAATAAGTTCTATCATTTATACCCACACAAACATTTTACAATAAGTTCTATCATTTGTACTCACACAAACATTTTACAGTATGTTTGAAACACCAAGATGGCCTTCATTTTTCTAATCGATCGATCGAAATTTAAGACGAAAAATTCTCTGAATTCAGAGTTTGAAATGCTACTCATATTTACCTTAATAGTTTCGCTAAAAAGAACAATTGCCAAGTGGGGATGTATGAGGATTAGCGAGCGATTATGCCATGTCTACCTACACATCATGTGACTGGACGCCACTCATTAGAGATACAAAATGGTTAGATAAAAGAATGTTTTTATTTCTTCTAACTTAAACCTGAAACAACAGTAGGTCTACTGAATACTGAATTTGTGTTGTAAACGATCAAGAAATAGAAAATTTATCATTATTGGTCTAACAATACCTGTCATATAAAATGGGCCAAATTAAATACAGTTTTCCCATAATATTTTGAACAGTAATTTGCTTATGTGGCAGAAGTTTTGTCGATTACAAGTCAATCTCACAAATTGAATATATCACTTGGACCATAAAGGTCACTTGACGCAAGAACTAAAGTCTATCGACCATCAGAAGTGTCTTCAATTTGTCGATTGGGTGTTGAAAATGCATGATGTTTATCAAGAATTAGATCGAAAAATGATTTTGGGTGATGGGGCACACTTCAAAGCTTTGTCTATATGAGAAAAATTTCCATTTCAAGAAAATTTAAATTGGCCGCGGAAATCATGCGAATTCTTTCATTCGGTTCATGTCAAAGAGAATAAGCCTTAAGAGGTAACGCTTCTAGAACCAAATATGTGATGAACAATTCTATCAAAAGATCCTGGATGCGCAACAGAGGTGGCGGAGATCATTTGGCTGATATTGTTTATCATTATTATAAAATTTAAAAAAATATATGTTTTCTTAAAAAATATAAATAAAAACTGACTAAACTAACTAAAAAAACTAACGCTTTAGTAGTTATAGTTTATTGACAAAGGACAATTGTGAAATGAAGTACGTTTACAATCATCAAACTTAGAAAGTTGGTCAGGCATTCACTTAAAAATACAGTAAACACCATTTAAAAAACTAAAAAATAAAAAAAGCTTAAGACCTTTCTTTGACGATTAAGGGATTAAATAAGAAATAGGCGGGAGGTACAGAACTTTAACGATCATTTAGAGGGATGACAATTATTGAGGCTGAACTTCGAAGAATTTCACTTCTTTACCTTATATCTAAATATAAAAATTATATGTCAAACCGTGGCATTCAGAAAAATATTACTACTAGATTCTAACAAACTAAGGGAGCAATTTAAGCGAGCTAACAATCTCTTCCAATTTGTCAACTCTGCCCTGAATCACAAAAGACATATTGCTGTCTACCAAAACTGACTGGCCTTGCTGAAATGTGTCATACAATGAGAACGGATACAATAGAAAGAAAACAATTCTAAAAATTATCAAATTTCAATAGTGAATATAAATGTTTTTCGTAAGATATAAATCATGCGATTGTGTCAAATAACTGGAATCTAGTGACAACTGCATCAGTTGAGCAAGCGGCCAGTTTAAATGCTAACTAATCTACCGATCAACAAAATTAAGAGCTTTCCACAATGTTTTCACAAAATTCATCCCACTTTTTATTTTTTCTTATTCTTAAATGAAATAATAAATAAATAGGATCGCAAAACAGGGCACACATGTACACAAAAGAGACACGTATGTACATTAAATGCAAACAAATTTCTTTTAAACAACGCAACGAAAAAAAATGTGTATAACTTCTTTTGTTTGGATCGCTGTATAAGCAGCGAGACATAATATAAATACATATATCTCATATATTTATACATATATGACCAAAGCAGGCAAAAACAATTTAAAAATTCATCTTTTGGTATTTTTTCTGTCCAATCTTGGCTTCCTTTGTTTGGATTTTTTTTTTTGAGAAACAAAATGTTAGAAACAAAAAGTTAAAACAAATATTTAAAATTTTTAGTAAAAAAAAAAAAACAGAAATATATTTTGAATGAATGTGTAACCACACACCATGCAATAAATTAGTTCTTTCTATGAGATAAATGAACTTTTTTTAGATTATATGCATAACAAAGAAAAACTGTAGATTAGAAGTTTTAAGGAAGGGATACCTAAATCGTATCTCTTCTAAATCGAATGGATATTCAATGATCCCCGTTGTTGGTACTCGAACCCTTAATATATCTTGTTCGGTTGGTAAGTAATTTCTTGCAGCCACTCGATCAATTTCCATCAGATAGCTGTAGAGATTGAATTTTTATTTTTCACATATCAGATGATTTCGTTGATTTTTATTTTTATTTATTTTTTTATTTTTTTAATGAGCTTTTTACCAATTATTGTATAGAGAGTACGTATATGAGTTTAAAAAAAAAAAAAACTTACTATTTAGCTGAATCTGTGAGTTGGTATTCTCTTCTTCGATCATAACACTCTTGAATACCAGAGTCGGCCCAAAGATTTCTAATGGCAGACACATAGGGATCCTCGAATGTTGCGACTGTTTCATAATCTATCGATCCTATCAACTCAGCACCTTCCTGTTTAAATTGAATTCATACAAATTTTAGTTTCTCTCTTTGTAAAATTAAAATCATAATAATAATTACTGTACTTACAATGTTCTCTGCCGCTCCATATTGGATTTTCAACATATCCATGGCTTTTATCATTGACTGCATAGCCATGAATATATTTTGATAGACTAATTTAATAAAACCTCTTTTGTCTTCATCGGAGTAACCAGCACCGTGGATAATACGCATCTGTTTGATGAATGTGGATTTACCAGACTCACCAGTTCCTACCATTTACAAAGGAAATTTGCAATAATTTAAAATCGAAGTTTTTTTTTTTTTTTTTTTCTTAAGCGGAAATTATTTTAAATGTTATTATTGTTGGTGACATTGATGATTCATAAAACTTTTATTGAAAATTCATATTAAACAAACACTGATCATAAAACAACAGTACTTTCCGAGTAGGTTATAGTCTTTAAGACATATTTTACCTAAAGCAGCAATTTGCGGAAAATTTATTTTAACAAATGAGCAAAAGAGTTTTATCAGAGAATCTCTACAGAACTTCCCACAAGTTTATTTGAAAAGACTAATAAACTAGCAATGGCTAGCATCTTGAATATAACAATCGAGAAGATAAAGGAAATATTAGATGAGCTAGTCAAATAACTAGCTCACAGTTTGCTCACTAAAAAGTGCGCTGGAAAAACATAATGTCCCGATGACGAACATATATCTAGTTATGTTACAAAAAGATATAGATCAGGGCCCGAATTCCGCAAGCGTGAGTTTTTCTCCTGTGTACATACCTAAGAAAATTCACATTCACTGCCAGGGTACACCCATTTCAATTCACGCTCTGCCGCAACGTGCTGTAAGTTTAAGAGTGCTGTATGTATACTATTTTGTCGCCGAATTTAGTTTTCATTCTTAGAGAAATTAAAAATTCAAATGAAACCTGAAATTGAGCTCTGTGAACAACAATAATATAAGAACATATATTAGGCGACAAAATATTCATATTCAACCCATTTGCATCATAAGCGCATATATGCGTGTATTTTGCCTGGCCACTACTTTTTGTGACAAAATTCAATACTTCCTGCATTAAATGTATATGCAATAAAACAAGGATTCAATTAAAAAAAAAAACATTTTTTGATAAAAAGGGTTAGGTAAAAAATACGAGTATATATTGTGACTATTTTTTGCAAATATACGAGGGGCGTTCAACATATTCTCTGTATCGGGGTGAAGCTGTGGTTGTATATATAAATTGACTTATTTATCAAGTAATACTATTATTTTAGTGCATTCATGTAAAATTTCATATAAATGTGATTATTAATTCGCGTTTTATCTCTAGTTAAACAAAATCATAATGGCAACTGAGACGATGATGGTGAAAATTGAGCATCGCGCTGTAATTAAATTTCTCACTAAGCAAGGAAAAAGTCAAAAAACTATTCATGAAGAGATGGTGGCTGTTTACCAGGTTTCGGCACCTTCATTATCAACTGTGCAAAAGTGGTCAAGAGAGGCAGAGAGAGCATTGAAGACGACCCCCGCTCCGGCGCCCCGGCTACTGCTTGTACGGGAGAAAGCATCAAAGAAGTCGAAAAACTTGTTCTTGAGGATTCCCGAATAAAGGTGAAAATGATGGCAGAGATCACCAAGCTTTCAATTGGTACCATTCACACCATTCTTCATGACCATCTTAACCTTTCAAAGGTCAGTGCAAGGTGGGTGCCACGAATGCTCACAGCGCCTCAGAAAAAAGTGAGAATCGCATGCTGTAGAGAGCTTTTGGAGATGTGTAGTGAGAACGCGGACGGTGTTATGGATCGAATTGTTACTGGGGACGAAACATGGGTCCACCACTATGACCCTGAAAGCAAACAAGAGTCCATGCAGTGGCATAAAAAAGGAACAGACCCCCCGAAGAAGTTCAAAATCACTCCGTCTGCCGGGAAGCTCATGGCCACAGTTTTTTGGGACTCAAAGGGAATCTTGCTCATTGAGTACAAAAAAAAAAAGGTGAAACCATCAACGCCACATCCTACGCTTCCACTTTGCATAATTTGCGGAAGGAAATTAAAAAGAAAAGACGGGGTAAACTCGCAGCGGGTGTGTTGCTTCTTCATGACAACGCTCCTGTTCACACGGCGCGAGTTTTGAAGGCTGCTGCGCGAGATTTTGGTTTCGAAGAAATCCAACACCCACCCTATAGTCCAGACCTTGCCCCTAGTGATTATTTCCTGTTTCCGGATTTGAAAAAATGTCTTCGTGGAAAAAGATTTTCGGATGATGAAGAACTCAAGTCGGCAATAAATGGGTATTTTGCAGAGAAAGAGGAAATTTATTTTTTTGAGGGTTTAAAAAAGCTTATCTCAAGATGTAACAAATGCATTGATGTTAGGGGCGATTATATTGAAAAATAAAAACAATTTAAATTGAATTCGCATTTTCCTTTATCTCGATACCGAGAATATATTGAACGCCCCTCGTAAATGCGCAGAAATTGAATTTTTAATTTAGTTTTAAAAAAAACCTTTGCAAGGAGTAGAAGTAAGAAAAAAGTAAATTTATATAAAGTGTTTTCCAATAGGGACTGGACTTGACAACTTTGAATTTAATTTGTGAACGCACTCTTTCACTAATCATCAAACTGTTACTGTCAATTTATTCAGTAAACTCAACATTTTTATCATGGTAAAGTACACGAACGAGCAACGTCTGCAAATTATAAAAATTTTCTACCGAAATTCGGAGTCGGTGACTGCAACTTTAAGAGCGTTAACTCCAATTTTCGGTCGTAATTCTTGCCCTAGCAGACAGGCAATAACAAGTATAGTGCAAAAATTTGAGTCTACATATTCGTTGTGTGATTTAGCCGTGTCAGTGAGACAACGGGTTGGTCGAAGTGTCGAAAATATCGCTGCCGTTCAGGCGTCCGTAGCAAACGATCCAAATCAGTCAATTCCACGGCATTCTCAAGAATTGGGCATCGCTCAGACCACATTATGGCGTATTTTGCGTAAGGATCTTGGTTTACACCCATACAAGATCAAGCTGGCTCAAGAATTGAAGCCGATGGACCATGTGAAGCGACGTACGTTCTCCGATTGGCTTCTGGAGAAGATGCGCCAAGATGACAAATTTCATCGCAAAATCATCTTCAGTGACGAAGCTCATTTTTGGCTCAATGGGTTCGTCAATAAGCAAAATATGCGTTATTGGTCGGGTGAAAATCCGCATGTGCTTCATCAATCACCACTTCATTCACACAAAATAACTGTTTGGTGCGGTTTGCATGCCGGCGGCGTTATTGGACCATATTTTTTCGTCAACGATAACGATCGTCACGTTACTGTGAATGGTCAGCGTTATCGCGCCATGATCACCTATTATTTTTGGCCCGAATTGGAAGATATGGACTTGGACGACATGTGGTTTCAACAGGATGATGCCACAAGACACACAGCACACGCTACAATCGATTTATTGAAGAGTAAGTATGGTAAGCGTCAAGAAATGGGCCAGTCGATTGACCACCTCGGTCGTGCGATTTAACGCCGCTTGACTACTTTCTGTGGGGCTACGTTAATTCATTGGTTTATGCCAACACGCCCACGACGTTGGAAGAGCTCAGAGCCAACATTGAACGCGAAATAGCGGCCATTTCGGCCGAAATGTGTGGCCGAGTTGTTGAAAATTGGGTCCAACGAATCGTCCGCTGCAAACGTGCCCCCGGTGGCCATATGAACGATGTCGGGTTCCATTCATAAATGTTTTGATTGTACTTTAAGCCGATAATGAAGTTTTTGAAATATCTCAAATGGTTTGCGTTTTATTTAAAAAAAAAAAGTTGGAAAACCCTATACAATGCAATGCTTTAAGCCAGGAAAGCATTTAACACGTCAAGCAAAAGTGCTTACACTGAAAATTTACCACAAAAACTTGGATTATAATGGATTATAATTATACCATGCAAATGAAGCTTCTACTGTAAGGAAAACAGCTGAATTTTTTGGGAGTTTCGCATAGGTCCATATACAAAATATTAAAAGAACAAGAACAAGCTGGAACAGTGCAATCACCCAACAAGAAAATTCCTCATCGGCACTGGATCACTGGATTAGATGACTACGACTTTGAATCCATCAAAAGGATGATCTACTCCTTCCACTGATTTGACAAGAAAGTCGTAACATTGAGCGCCCTTAGGGAACAAATCCGTCAAGAACTGGAAATTAGGATAAGCAAGACATCCCTTTGGAGGTGTCTGAAAGTCAAAAGATTCATTTTTCGTAAGACGACAGACAATAGGAAAATCCTTTCTGAAAGGACGGAAGTGAAAGTTTAAAGGTTAAGATATATCCGTCAGATAAGGAACTTTCGTGAAAGTGGATATCAGATAATCTATGTAGATGAATCATATATATATAGCTCCCACACAAGAGGAATGTCTTGGACTGATGGAAGTACGGAAGGACAAAAAAAGCCCATTGGAAAAGGATCTCGGCTTATAATTGCACACGCTGGTGGTTCAAATGAATTTGTCAAAAACGGTGTTCTAATCTTTAAATCTGGATCGAAGTAGGGTGACTATGTGACATGATGTGATAAATTTTGACAATTTCTCAATATGGTTAAGAGATCAGGTACTGGATCAGGTCGGTTATTGTAATGGACGCCCCCAACGAAATTGGAGTTAGTTAATTGGCTAGTAGAAAATAATGTTGCGCATAGCTCTTCAATGCTGAAGTATGATTTAGTTCGACAAAATTAGATTAGATGAGCAGGTCATGAAGTACTCAGGCTACCACCATACCATCCGAACTTGAACACAATTGAGAATATATGGGGTATTGTAAAATCAAGAGTGTCGGGTAGAAACACCACATTTAAGCTGGATGACATCAAGAAAATGGCAGAAGAAGAGTTTGCAAAAATTACTGTCGAGGAATGGAAAAAAACATGTGATAAGGCCATAAGGACAGAAGAAAGTTATTTGAGCTATGAACTGAGTTGGGATACCTTCACCGAGAAAATTGTTATTAGACCCGGCGAAGATTCATCAACTGAAATTGGAAGCGACGGCGAGGATGATGACCCCACTGATGACGATTAAGTGCATTGATCTTGAAAAAATAAGTGTTGGATCACACAACACACCATAAAAAAATAAACACTTAACTTCAATTTATTCAACTTTTATATTCATATTTTAAGTCAAATTCATATTAGCAAAACATTATTTCTTCTTTTCAACACAATAATTGTGAAGAGTGCTTTCCATAAAATCGTCATTGCCAATTCCACTGAAAAAATATACAATGGAAAAACCTTCCACGTTCATACATTCTCTTTACACTCTGGTTTCGCATCTGTCAATACCGGCTTCTTATCTTTTCCACAATACATTATCCAATGCCATTCAATCAGATAATCAGTACGCGCAGAGACTCATACCCAGTTTATCCGACTGCTCAATGTGCGTTGAAGCAATCCGCATTCACCAAATGTTTTTCTAACGAAGCTAAGTTTTTGGGTGTCATTCTGGACAACATCCTTACTTGACAAAACCGTCACTTTATAATTATACCGTATAATTTACATGCTTTCGGTAAATTATATCACCGAGCATAGTCCTTTGGATATACATACATGGCTATGATAAGACCAATTATATCCTACACGTCTGTTTTTAGGTGGAATACGCTTTCACGTTAATGTTACTTTCGACGGAATCTAAAGAACGGCCTGCCGGGGTTTCCCTATCGTGCCTGGCTCTGCTCTTGCTGCATTGATCACTCTCCCTTCCCTTGATATTCATATCATGGAATACACGTTCAAAGCCATCTTCCATTTAAAATGCAGTGGTCTTTGGTACAATACGCACTGTAATTTTCATGATCTTGAGCGCCGATTGGTTTTTGAAACTGATCTTATCATCTTATTTTATCTTCTCTGGTCAGCGATTTACCTGCTGTAAATCGTAATGTAAAAAGATATACTCCGTGGTTTATCGGTCTAGGCTCACATGAACTGCACGTACTATGCGCTGGTATGATGCGTACTGGTACTGTACTTCATGACTGAAGCGTTTACTCCTCTTACTACGAAAGGCTGAGGAATTCCAGTTAAAGGAACAACAAGTAATACAATGAATTGTGAAAGTGAAATCTACTCACGCCGGCAGGTAGCGTAGAAGGATTGTCAAGTAATCTCGGGTCGATCGGACGAACACTGACAAAGTTTTCCATTAAAAAATAAAAACATAGAGAAACCAACCGAAATTGGCGTCAGGGGAAAAGATAAAATTTACAGTTTTAGGTAGTAAATTTGCGACAACAGCTTCATCACTTAGCGGAAGAATGTAGTATGCAATGCACATATGGCACAACTTTGAGAATAATTGGAAGAAAAATGCAAAACTCTGCTCGGATTGGACTGTGTACAGCTGGAATCACGTGTTGCTAAAGTTTGCGCGGTAGCCGTATAGCTTTTGTATATATAGTGCTTGCCCGTAATCGATTAACAGGTTCCAGAATAGCTAAAACATTTAAGCATAAGAGAGAGGACCACACCTTACGAATATGGATGAAAATCGGAAGTGTTGGATTTAAATGATTGAACAGGAATCTTGCGGGAAAGTTGAAATTTAATGAAACTATGCCGCAGCAAAGTGGAGGAGATATTTGGGATATTTGAGATCTGTTTAGAAGAACTAAAGAGGTTTATTCAAATTTTAACCTGAAGATGTGACGATGTTACTGATGTTCTATGCCTCTCGAAGAATGTATATATTTATATTTATATATTTATTGAACCAGTTTGTGTTCGGAACATATAATTTTTAATTTGGATTAAAAGACGCTTACGTTCGAAAAATAAACTTTCTATCTCTCATAAATTTTAAGTCGCTAACAAACTTTCAAGACTGAATGAAAATTAAAAAGATTCCGACACAATTGAAAATAATAATATTCCTGATAATATTATTTACTCGTATTTAGAGCTGCTTCCGGTTTATTGCAAAAAAGTAGAAATTAATGTTGCACTGCAGAAAGGCCAACTAACAGACTATACCCAAAATGCTGCGGAAGCACACTAATTTCTGATCCGCGAATACATAGGATAAGCTGCTGAAGATATATGAAGCATGGTTCGTTGTACTACAATTCAACGTAGGCAAATTCCTATAGATTATTTGATCAGTGCTTTAGGCCAGAATGTTCATCCAAGAGTTAAGGTCTTAAGTAAATAAGAAGGTAACATATGAACATGCCAATAAGGCGTCGAGGAAGGTATGCGACGCTTATATACATACTAATTATTCTAGACATTAACACAAATAGGTGACCACAAAAAATTTATAGGAAAAGTACAATATAATAAATGAAAGAAATAAACTCAACACTCTTGCGAATCAATGCTACTCACTGCTGAGTATAATAAGGATTTTAAATTGAACCAAAATTGAATAAAAAATTATGTACATCCAACAAAAACCTGAACACCATGAGCACCCTGGTTCGGCTTAAACATACCTAAATGCATCTTTAATTTGTTGATACTAGTCAAGGTTGGACGGTTTTAGCTGATTTTCCATTTCAGTGTGCATGTTGAGAAGCCGAGAGAAAGATAGGATTTATGCTTCGATGAATTTTCCAGGGTTTTCAAAGAGACAAATTAATTAAACTTAAGTCGTTGAGAAAAATATTAAATCGTCGTAGTCAGGACGATTGAACGTGTTTATAGCGTAATTAATTTTGGTGGTAATACTAAAAATATTTAGTTGAAAATGCAAGAGAAAGAGATTAAAGTCACTGAGGTAATGGCTAACGAGAATACTCTGAAAGGTGATATTCGAGTAAAAGGCCAATCGTATCTTTACTAGAGTTCGACTGGAAACAAAAAGTCTTGAAGCCCAGGAAAATTCCTTTACGCTTCCAGAAAAGAGCATCCAAGATATCTCTTGAGCACAAGAAATTGTGTTCAGATTCGAATTTTGTTAAGAATATTTTTGTAGGACTTCCAATCAATCCAAAATAAGGCAATTTTCGTCAATTTTCTTTCTTTAGATCATAAATCATGACCTTCCACGGGAGTGATTTCGACGTACACCAGAAACGTATTAAGCGGCGGCGCTGCATAAAAGAACGAGAGCGGTGCATGGGCTTTAAGAGCTAAGCGAGAGCGGAGAACATAGGATTCTACAGAGAAAAAAAAAAGAGCGTGTGAAGCCAGTGATCGAGTAAATAGAGATGTGATATTTCAGGAACTATCTTGAGAATTTATACCAGAAGGTAAAGAGAACGTATCAAGCCAACAAAACGATAGTCGGTAAAGAGTATATAGAAAAGCTAATCACTCAAACTGTTTAACAGTGTCAGGAAGAACTAATCACTCAGCTTGGGCGAGAAAAGCCAACAACATAGAGACAATATGATAACACATTTCCAGAATTTGGTTGGAGCAAAGTATGCCTGTAGAATAAAATCATAGCATCGTTTGACCATTCCGTAAGAAATAAACTGTAAAAACTCTCAAACTCCTTAACATTGTGTGAACTAACGGGGAAAAACCTCGCCTGAGGTAACGCATATAAATGAAATGGGGTCTCAAACATCTCAAAGTGGGTAACCGGCGGCAAATAGACACTGCTAACTTGATATGTTCATCCAGCATCGCCTGTAATGTCATTTCAGTAAGTAAGATATATGTAGATTTGCGAACGTCTTAACGCCCAACAAAAAATCGACGAAAGAATGAATCATTCTTATTCAAAATAGATATACATACAGTTAGTCAAAAAATTATTCACACCCCCCATAAAGAATTACAAATTATTCAATATCTTTAAAAAAACAAATTCAATTTTTTCGAAAAAAATATATTTTTTTAGTAATTCGATGACAATTTTGATTTAAGTAAAAGTAATAAAGAAAAAATTATAATACTAAATATACAATATAAAATAAGAAAGACCTCCCTTTTTTACGCCAAAAAAATATTCACACCCCATACATTAAATTCTAATTTTCGGGTCGCCTGGTTATTATTTTTATTTTTAAAAGAGAGCGTGTAGTGATCAGTTTATTTTAAGCCGGTTTTAAGTCTAAAAGTATTAAAAATGGTCAAAGGAAAGGAAATTTGCCATGATATTCGGCAAAAGATTGTGAATTTTCATAAGAAGGGATTGGGATATAAAAAAATAAGCAAACATCTTCAAATTAATAAAAATACAATAGCATCTATTGTGAAGAAGTATAAAGAAACTGGAAAAATTAAAAATCTCGGTGGCAGGGGGCGTAAAAGAAAAACAACGACCAAAATTGATGAAGTTATTTTGAGAGAGGTCAAGAAAGATCGACGAATATCAGCAAACAAAATCGCAGTTGACATTGAAGATGGATTTAACGTTAAAGTTACAAGTCAAACCATTAGAAACCGCATAAATGCGGCAGGGTACAAAGGAAAAGTTGCAATTAGGAAGCCATTCATTTCCAAAAAGAATGAACAACGAAGACTTGAATGGGCTAAAGAAAAAGTGCTTTGGTCTCCTGAGGACTGGAAAAAAGTTATTTGGTCGGATGAAAGCAAAATTTCACTTTTTGGTTCTGACGGTATAACACGCGTTTGGAGGAAGCAAGGAGAGCGTTTTAAAAAAGAATGTTTACGACCCACTGTTAAACATGGTGGAGGTAAGAATCTTCTCCCATTTATTATGGTATCCATGATATTTTATTCGTACATTTTACTTAGGAAACCGAATGATTTGGGGTTGCATGTCTTGGGGCGGCTGTGGAAATCTAAATTTCATCGAAGGAATTATGAGAAAGGAAGATTATCTCCAGATTTTGCAAGACAATTTGCTTTCAAGCGCTGAATTGTTGGGAATTGATGACAACTTTGTATTCCAGCAAGACGGAGATCCAAAGCATACCGCCAAAATCGTTTCCAAATGGTTTTCCCACAACAATATTAATGTATTGGATTGGCCTCCTCAGTCACCAGACCTCAACCCGATTGAGCAGTTATGGGCTATTGTGAAAAAACGGGTTGCAAAGTCTAGGCCTTCAAACATCGCCAATTTAAAAACTGTGATTGAAAATGAATGCAAAAACATAGCGCCGGATATTACAAATAAGTTGGTTGAATCTATGCCGAAAAGGTGTCGTGCTGTAATACAGGCCAAAGGCGGGCACACTAAATATTAAATGTGCGGTGTGAATATTTTTTTGGCGTAAAAAAGGGAGGTCTTTCTTATTTTATATTGTATATTTAGTATTATAATTTTTTCTTTATTACTTTTACTTAAATCAAAATTGTTATCGAATTACTAAACAAATATATTTTTTTCCAAAAAATTTAATTTGTTTTCTTAAAGATATTGAATAATTTGTAATTCTTTATGGGGGGTGTGAATAATTTTTTGACTAACTGTAGGTCGACAGCTCGACACGGTAGCGAATAGAGATATGGTATGTATGCAGGAGAAATGTGATAAAAGATTTTTACGAAAAGAAAACTGACTCAAACCTGTCGAATGAAAAGACGAGAATGCTCAGGTTAAGAGTGATAGAATTTAAGCCCTCAAGTTTTACACGACAAGACCAAGGTTGTGTTCTACTAAGAAAAAAAGAAATAAAATGTTTCTCATGGGCAAAAGTTTGGGTTTTGTTCATTTCTTAGGTTCTGTTGATGTTCATACAGTAATCGAATTTGCTTTATTGTGAAAATGCTAATTACTCGCATTTTAGAAAAAAAGAAAACAAAACGAATCTGTTAGCTAAAGCTATCGTACCTAAGCAATGATTCAGGCATTAAAATAAATTCTCTTATAATAGGATCAAAATAAACACACTTAAACGAAGCCATTTAAAGTCTCTTTCGGTAACCCTCGGTTATAGCGTTCTTTCAATCCGGCATTGACCATTGACATTGGTCTTGGTATCTATGGTGACTAATAGGGAAATTCTTTATTCAATTGGTAGAACTAAGCTTTCCAGTCCACCTTCGTTTGTTTCGTAAAAGGTACAGAATCAGAATTAGCAAACAAATAAGCAGAAGACCTTCACAATTTGTAATGTACTCATACGAGCATATAGAGAATAGCTGTCTGTTAAGAATATATGTACAAAAGAAAAATGTACTTACCCAGGAGGAGCAACTTAAGTTCTCGTCTTGCATCTCGTTTGTCACGACGCAATTGCCTTTCGATTTCCTGGTTGATGCGTTTCTGTTCCTTCGCCTCTTCAGATAAACAGCACTCCATGCTAACTGGATTTTAATATATCGCTATCCTGTTGAGTGAAATCGCTTCGCCAATGTGCAATTCAACTCTAACATGCACTCTGTTTTATATTTTTCACCTATTATTCGGTCCGATTTAAAGACTTGAGTCTTCTTTTTTTTACAAACTTTATATAAAAAAATTTGAATTTCTTTTTGTTTTTTGATTTCCTTCCTAATTACCGATTCCACAATACACTATCCATTCAATATTACAGTCCGCTGAATTGTTTTGTATAAAATTATTATTATTAATATAAATATATATTCCAAGCTATAGGTGGGTTGTGGTTAATTTAACTCGTATCCTTTAATTTATTTTTTATCACACTTTAAACCGCTTACACGCCGACGATCCACAACGATTTTCGTATTCCAGAACATCTGCAAATATTCGATAAAAAAAAGGGTGATAATCACACGTTAGTCTTTTGATTTGTTATTAAACAGAAAACAAATTGTGTAATCTATTATCTTTTGGAAAATTATATATATATAAAAAAAACAACAAACCGATCCGTGTGTTCTCGAAGGAAGAGCAATACGTTATGTCAAAGGTAGATAATTTGTAGTAAAAATTCATGAGACACTTTTTTGCGCAAAGCCAACTAGAGGCCTATAACCTAACTGAATTTGAGCCACTAACTACCCCGTAGATAGGGCTTCCAAGAGTCACGTCACGATATTATAATCCAATTGTTTTAATAGCAAGGTCGGAAAAGCAGGAAAGATATACTACGAGTACGAACACAAATAGCAATGGCTATAACAAGCAGCGGGAAAATGAGCGGCCCCTAAAGATATTCCAAATTATTGACTTTCAAGAACATTCGCCACAATTATCTGGCGCTTTGATTGTGCAAAGTTGCACATACTCGTAGTACGCTAATTGAAACAAGGATTTCCTCGAGCGTCGCCAAACAACTGATTTATATCCGATCTTGGGATTGAGTACGAGTTTTGCGCCAGCCTTCGCCTCATGACTTAACTCTGGTTTGATTGTCAGTATGGCCCGTGAGGTAATTCTATTGTATACAATTTTTACTTTTATTTTTTCTCACAAAGCTTATTCTGCTTACCCTTAGAGCGTGTACTATTGATTTTTATTTGTTTAAATTTAATTAACACTTAACTTACACTTAAAACGATGTAGGAGGGTGTTTTTGTTTTAAACATAAATTTTAGCGCATTCGCGCTATTGGCAGGTACATAGATAAATATGAACAACAGCTGTAGATATTTGCGTCTTGATAATTGGAAGCTATCACTACTTGATCTACTCGTAGTCATTATTCGGAAAATATTCTTAGGTGCGAGTATTGCGAAATTGAATGGTTACTACGTTTAGATGATAGTTTTCTTATGAAGCCGTCATGAACAGGAGTCAAAAGATAAAAAAAAAATGGGGTTGTAAACGATTAACAATTATAAATGATGGCTTCTTAATAATGAGAAAGATCAACTGTAACAGAATACCATGCAGCCCTGTTGATGTTAATTGAAAATTACGAATGATGAGCACGAGCGAAGCCAAAACTGTTTTAATTTCTTTCAAAATAAGAATAAACGGTTTACTTTTGACACGAACGGTTTTTTTTATAATTTGCGGGCGCTCAAGGGATTTAAGTACCCTTAAAATGCTTGCATACGAAGGTAAATCAGGGAGGATGGAAAGAAAGGTACCGGTGAACGTTGGTTTTAAATGTTTGAAGGTTATAATGATTAGGAAATAAAGAGCTAAACAGGGCATTCCATAAGCAAGTTGTACGACTTAGGAACAAATCACGATATTTTAGAGTACGTCCGAAAGTGGGCTTGAGGATATACTGATGAGCATTCAGTTACGGTTAAAAGTTAAAATGTATGTAGCACTGGTGGTGAACAGAGCGAAACACAAGACAAGACAAGTCAGTGTCCATTGTGATGTTAGTATCACCATGGGGTGGCCGTGGTGTAGTGGTAGTAGCAAACGCTTCTCACTCGGAGGGTCCAGGTTCGAATCCTGCCCATGGCAAGTTAGTTTTTCATTGTGTAATTGGAACTCAGATAGAAAAATTCTGCGTGTGAAGGCATAACCACTGATACGTAGATTTGGCTGTTATAGAGTTTTAAGCACAGAAAAGAAAAATACTGTGATATACCTCGAATCACTCTGAGTGAAGAAAAACTCTCCGTCCTATTCGGACTCCCACCCCTGGAGAGCAAACATAGAAACCAAACACACCTGAGTTTTCAAACCACTACAAAAACAATTTTCCTTTCTCCTCCTACTATCTTTCCGCCCGCGCCCGGGCAACAGTAAAAGGGTATCTAACCCCTTAGGCGCGGGTAAATTATAAAAAAAAAAACCTATGAGTTTTATCGCACGGTCTTGAATCCTATCTATCTGGTGCAGAGATGTTTTGGTCGCACCCGATCAGATGTGGGCATTGTACTCCAATTTCGGGCGGAAACATCCATATATATTGAAGCTGGATCAGAGGGGGTGAAGTATTTTTTACATCATTTATTATTTTTTACGCAGCATTTTTGATGACACCGAATATGTGTTCATTCCAACGTAAGTTATGATTGACACACATCCCGAAAATGGAAAGTTTATCGATTTCGACAATGCAAGTGCCATCCATGTATAATGGCTGGGTGTTTAGATTTCGCTTTAACGACAGCAGACAACATTCTACAGCGTTAATCGCCTACTTGACCAAATAACTCATGCTCCTGAAACATCAGTTTTAACAAAATCTAGCAAAAATTTACGAAGTAGGGAGTACAATATATAAAAAGTACCTCTTGGAGCTAATAGATATGTCTCGAAACAAAGCAGTCAGGCAAAGAACTAATCTATTGTATTCCCTGAATGTTCCTTTTACTGAAATTTCTAAGCCTTCCATAGAAGTGGCAAGTGTCTACAATACCTCAGAGGAAGTATTTCGTGGGATTTTCATTACATACAAAGCACTTCTTTAGTCTGCCGACACTCTGGGGGGTCAGAAACTTGCAGTTATGATCACATGAGACCTAACTTTCAGTGGTACATAAGACCACTGCCTTTAACATGGAAGACGGTTTTAAGCGTGCATTCCTTGATATCCTAGGTGACATGAGGTACAGAGAGCTCCTTTATATTGCTAGAAAGTTGACAGAGCCTTGGAAGACCCAAATACTTAGCTTCGTTGGAAAAACATTCGGTGACGCGTTTTAGAACATGAGTCAGATTACCCAGCTTCGTTCCTCTCCGTAAGGAGAGAGATCTCAAGATTGACTAGAAGTCCATTTATAGCGCTCACTAAATGAGAGCGTTAAGCAATGAGGTAATCACCATACACCATATCAGCGGTGATAGATCGAGGCCCGACGACACACTTTCGTAAGATCTTCCGCGTTGATAGGCATGTAATATCTTGGACATAGGAACCATTCCCAAAGCAGTTTTTCGCGTAGCTAAACAATTGTCTCAATACTCTTCAACATGAGACTGATTCATCTGAAGCTCTTGACGAGTGTGCTGCCATTTTTTCCAATTTTAGGAATAAAGATCATTCCTACTGTTTGAAAGGTGTTTGTATGCCAATGCAAGGCTAGCAGTGAAGATTCTCTTTACAGTTGTCAGCAGCTGATGTATACGTTTTTGTAGTATAACTGGATACATGCCATTAATTCCAGGCGACTTGGAAACATCAAAGAAAGCAAAAGCGTGTTTGATACCCTCACTCGTTACTACAACCGATGTCTTATTGACTTCACTTGTAGGTCCAGTGATATAGGCGTTAGATAGAGTTTCTGCTTTCGCTCAGCGGAGATGCCATCAGATATTCCGAGTCTTTCCAATTTGCTGATATTCTTTTTGAGGACTTTGTATACTGATTACACCGAGTGTTTGTTATATTCGGAAGTCTTTCTAAGACGCACTATACGAAACTCGATTTTGCTTCTGTCTGTGAACTGTTTATAAGTTTTCCTACGTTTTATCTGAGTTCCACCATTGATTGTGTGGTCTGTAGGTTCCGGCAAAATATTAAACCCGATTTAATGCTAAATATGCAGTTCAATTTTAAGTGACGCATCTCGACTCAAGCAAAACATTGGTTAGCAAAAATATGTGATACCATCTGCATGGTAAGATTCGTCATTATTTTATTTTGCTACATTTCGAAAGATTTAAGTGAACTGTGACCCCTGAATGATGTTAGATGGCAAGTGGAAAATTTTACAGCGCTATCAATTAAATGGACACCATCATAAGCTCTGGGATTTTACTGCTACGGAAACATTCACCGCTATTTAAAACAACAGATAAATATCGAACTATGCTATGTTTATTGTTGTTGTCGGAAAGCGTATGAAAAAAGTAGAAATATTTTCAAGCTGTGATTATCACTGCGATAGTGATTTTTTGTTTCGGCCAAGGTCGATATTTTTTTCTTTTCGGCAAACCGATTAGCTTTTAAGTAGATTATTTAAAATAATTTTTAAAGGGTATTTGGGGAATTTGTCATCTGTTGACCGATTATATCGTATTCGTGATGCCTGCTGGATAGCTATCTTAACAATAGTGATGTCTGTCAGCTATTTCGATATATGGTATTTCGGCGACCGGCCCTGTTCAAAGTTAATGGGATGCTTTAGTTGAAAGCATACAGCGATTTATCCACCAATTATAAAAGGATGAATGCATGCTCTATGATATAAACTCTTAATCGAAGCTATTCGTGATGCCTGGGCCCAAATTTATCTTGATTATAAAAAAAAACAGTATGATTCTATTCCAAACATCTTATAGAGCGCATATCGAAAAATGGCGGGCATACTCATTATTAATATAGAAAAACGTAATAAATGTTTTAAAACAATAAAATGTAAACATTTTATTTATTTTTTCCTTTCTTTTTAAGATTTTGCATGTGGGATCATCCTAGTGGCGCATCTTTTTATACTCTTTTCGAGTAGTTCATTGTTTGGTCTTGTGAAATTTCAACGCTCGTTTCTTAGTTACCCTTTAATTTTATGACTTCCTGTTGATAAAATGTTCAATGTTGTACTTGTTCGCAGGTAGTAACAGTTTCCGGGTACAAAGGTATAAAGAGTGAAAATCAATTGCAAAATGTATGGCCTCATCCTAGTGATCGCCAGTTTATTATGATCAATGCTATTTTTGGTGGTAGTAAGCGAAGTGCTTCAGGCAGACCCTGAAAACACATAAACTACGTCAACGATGACTGCCCGCTTTCGCATATTATGGACCAGCACCTAATGCCCCATAATTTGGATAATTTGGAAATTGCGGCAAGCAATGTGGTTGAGAATTAATACATCCAAAACTGGAACTCTAGTTTCTCGAATACCAACGCCCATTTTTAACATTGTTGGCTAATTGTTGGGGAACGTGCAAAATTATTATCGCCGAAACTCATAAGAGGAAAGCCCTTTTCTACGTTTTATACGCATCATCATGAAGTTATTCTGTCCGAAACCTATAGAGAACGAATAGCTCTACAATAAACTAAAGAAGTTTATTGTAGGTTCCTAAGCCGAAAGAATAGTAGGTCACGCAAAACAAATGGATAGACACAGTTGAAGAGGAACGCACACACGATGACACGCAGACGTTGTTGATATCTTTTTGATATTCCATGAGGGGTTGCAAATCGTTTACAAAATCGTTACTAAATCAATGTAATCTAACTTAAAGCAAGGAACTGAATCTTTCCAATACTTTCAAGAATTCATTATAAGGCAAATGCCTATACTAAAATTCCTTTTTCGACTATGATTACAACCCGCACAACAGACATTTTGCTTAGCAGTTGACCAATATCAATTACTATACTTCCCGAACCACTCTAGTCTGTTTTTTTTTATTATTATTATTCAAAATCCAAAATTGGGCAGCCAAAGTTCCGGAAAAGAAAATCAGTTAAAAAAAGAATAAACATAAAAAAAAATCTATCAAAGGTCACTAAATGAGCACGTGAGCTGAGTCTGCGTGCTTGAATTATTTTATGAATTAACGACCAAAGCAACAACAAACACAAAAGTGCCTCTGCAATTTGGATTGCTAATTCTGTTTGTATTGAAAGAAATGTCGCATGTCGCCGTGCCGCATGACTTACGAGTAAATTCGGTCGAGCCAGACTCAAAAGTTATCACGTTTCTGAGGAAATGACTAGTTAAGATGGGTGGAAGTGATTTCAATTAATTATTATTGTTTAAACATCCGATTAGGTAGCATGATCAGTACACATAACTAAGCATATAAATGCAATTCAAAACCACACGCATTCATTTATGAGACCAACGAAGGGGTGATTAATGCAACTAGTTACACCCGAAGGCTACACATACCGAGTATGTCATTTAAATTTGTAATGGTCGCAAGCTCTAACGAAACATAATTAACAATTTTCATCACGATCTTGGTTAAGTGCTTGATCTGGGAGTTTGAGTTACAAATCAATCAAAAATAACCGACTGTTCATAGACTAGAATTTAACGGTGGACAATTTTTGGTGACTCAATTTAGGACTGACGAAGTTTGGTGTATCGACAACTTAAATGTGAACACCGGCATTATGTTTCAGATAAATAGTGATCATGTTGATTCTTGTGAAAATATGTGGAACTCAGAAAAACGTGAGGTCTGGCCTGAACTTTTTGATAATGACTAAGTGACGAGGTGGTGAAATTTAGATAATTTTATGCTGTACTCTGTCAAGTTATGGAAAAATTCGCCGGAAAATTGGACACTCTGAAGATGTCGGCTCCGCTGAAGTTGGCAGTAGGAGAGAAAAGATAAATAGAAAATCGTAAACTACTGCTTCGAAAGAACTCCGTAGATCTCCGTAGAAAAGCTGGCTGTTGATGTGCGGAATATATAGTCAAGAGATGACTATCCACATATCTCAGACAGCAGAGAATGCCATTATATGAGAGGGCAGTCTCCAAACTAGACGAAGAACACGAACAAGTGTTATCACTAAAAACGACCATAAAGCCGCTGCAAGAAATATTGCCTTAAATAAAATCAAAATAGATAAAAGAGAGCAACAGACAGCCACAGCGACAACAGCAAAAAACGCAAAAGCTGCCACAACAACAGCAAAATGCATTAAATACGCAGCGTAACAGTGGAAAAAATTAAGCATAAGGCTAAGCCCCAGCTGAAACTAAATCACCATCCAGTAAAATCCATAGCACCAAAAATAACAGCAGCAGAAATAACAATAGCAGCAGAAAAAACAACAACAGCAGGAAAAACACCAGCAGCAACAGTAACAAAAACAAACACATTTGCAACAGAAACACCAACTAAAACAAAAGTTTGACAAACAAACGATTCCACCAATTGGGGTATTAATTGATGATGAAACATTCGAAAAAAATTGAAATACGTTAGTCGGCTGTACGCAACAATACTTTTGTTAAAAGATTAACAGCAGATAAACAGTTAACACAATCCAAGCGATATTAATTTTGGAGATGTCCATGAACTGTTTAGTGGATGCATGGGATCCTACGCACACGCGCCCCTACATGTTCGCTCCAGATGTACGATAGGTGAGGCAGTTATGTCAGAAGTTGGATTGAGCATATCCGAGGCAATAAAAATGGCACATGTGGATTGTGCCGGCAGCCTATCAACATCGGTTTGACCTTTTGTATCATTCTTTGTATAATTTTATGGGTAATAAATCGATAGAAAGCAGATTTAAATACGTGTTTTAATGGTGAACAACACAACACAATACAATATGAGGCACAAAAAATATAAAATTGTAAGAAGAAACCGACCTTACGGTTCACAATATATACAAGTGCTTGTAGCTTCCATATTGTACATCCCTCTTGGTAGTGGCAAGCTGTTGTATATAGGTTTTGTGCATGCAGCTGAAGCTACTCAATCGAGCTAATTTATTAAGGTGACCGTGGCTCAAATGGTAGAGTATTGGCTTCCAAATCGGACGGTTTGGGGTTCAATACCAGCCGCGCCCGAAAGATATCCTTTTTCAGGCAACTAAATTTACAACTGCAACTAAAATTACACTAATAATTTAATCTCCCCATTAAATGTTGGATGACACCCATGGAGCGAAATAATCACTGAGGCTAAATCTCTTTCTTTCTTCTCTATGCCATTTTCCTAAAAACTTAACACGTGCTCAGGCATTTTAAGTGCAGTAGTACGCACTTGAGTGTTACTCTTATTGTTATCACAGAATTTAAAACACTTTTTCGATGCCTACTCAGAATGGTTGAGTCTTGTCTCCACAAAATTGTATTTTGAATGCATGTACTGTTTAAGATGCAACATGTGAGACAAGGCTTCAATATTACGCGGGTCGAATCAAATGAATTCGACAAGAAGTACGTGTCAGACATTTTCATCAACACGACGATGTCTGCGACAACGCAGATTCTGACTCTGCTCTAGACAGATTAAATTACTAGATAAATTATTAGAATTGGAGCTCCCACTACTAGATATGTATTTATATCATGGTCTACACTCTGAAAGCCATCCTTAAAAAAAGTTGTCTTTGGTACAAAACGCTTTGGAACTTTGATGATCTTTTGACTCTGGTCTGATGCAATAACACTAGAATTCCAGGCTAAGGTTGAGAGCTTACTTAACCCCTTCACCAATTCGAGCTAGATCCAGAATACAAGCCTTGTCTGAATGAAGTTGGAAAGGTCTGGGTAACAATAGATTCGCATAACTCGAACCTTTGGTGGAACTGTTATGGCTCGCTTAAAGATAGCATGATTCCATAGAATGGGGCTAGACGAAACAAATGCCACTTAGGATCTGTCCCTCAATAGGAAAGACTACAGAACGTCTCATGTGTTTAACGTAAGTACCTGCCAAGTGGGCTTAAACTTACGGGATGCCCATATACGAGTATCCATGGGAGCAAGGATACGCCTTGCCATCGCTCACCGTCATCTCACTGTTTCAGATACCAATTTGGAACTGTCACCAGCCACCATGACGCTCCCACAAGGGGGCCTACCTCTAACAAGTCAGGCCCGGACCCTGATCCGGGGGGGGGGGGGGGGGGGGGGGGGGGGCTGTCTCCAATGGTACCGTGATTTAAATCCTGGTAGGGACTACCGGTGGTCCAGCCGCCAACAAGACCTATGACCGGCAACTTGTGACTGATCGTAGCAACCTTCGGTAGCGTCATCTGAAGATGTTTACGATAAGACCAGTACTTTGCTCTGCCCCCGTTCATTATTAGACAATATGATTAAAGGGCGAAGCCTTGATAATTGGGTGGGGGCTCAGGAAAGACTACAGATTGGGATTGAAGTGGGGCACCAGCACTAGGCTTTCGCTAGTCAGCTAAGTGTAATAGGTATAAGTAACACAACATCCTGTTACGCCTGCTGTAAAAGGGATGACGACACCACGAATCAGTTCCTCTGTGAGTGCCCGGGTTGCGCTAATATCTAATGAGTGCTGTTATCTTTCTACGAAAGACCGAGAAATTTCTGTAAAAGAAATATACATGAATCGATTCTTTGTCTGAAGGTTTCGTTCTGAAAAACAGGGATTCCACTACCAACGAGAGAGGACAAGTTACGATATAACATACTTATATGCGTTTTGCAAAGTAAACACAAAGGCAAGAAATAAAACACCAAATATGGAGGTAATGAACGATTACATCTACCAAGACGCCAACTTCAGAAAATCCATTCCTGTTATGTCTTTAGGAAACCGAAGGCGTTAATCAAAATGAGAGAATCTATAATTCATATTCTGCTGTAAATCGCAGTAACATTGACTTAATAGATGTCGGATGAAAGCGCCATTGGGCTTGTCGGGGGAAAAGTTTTTACTTTCGATTTGTGTTTCGTATCTTTAAATGGTTTGAAGCTGAAAATTAAAATACAAACCATACGAATAGGAGAGTCGATATGGGCATAGCGATTAAGGTTTTTGCATCATGGGAAGCGCTTTAGAACATCAATTTTAAATACAAACCCTAAGTGGATTAACAATATCAGTGTACCCTACTGGAAGCAACAAGCCATGGATTGAAAAAGTTAGAGACTTGCAAATTCAGACCCTGCTTAACCAAGGTTTAAATCCATTTAAAAGGAAAGGTTAAAGAAAACAGCCTGCTTCCACTGATAAGATAAGCGTTCGTGAACACATTTTTCGACTCACAATCCCACTCACGTAACCAAGCACTTGAAGAAATAATTTACAATGGCTAGATTCCCAATTCGAATATAAACGCAACAACTAGAAGAGAAAAGCCTCCATCTCTCTATTGGTAAGCAGTGCAATGTTCTGTAAATCATTCTCACGTGTTCCTTTTCGTGGTGACCAATTAGCGATAGGGCTTCCTTCATGCCTTTGTCCATGTTTACGTTAAGCTACGATTTGTCCTTCTTCTTTCTTACGGTGAAAAATATTCCACCATCTTCTCAGCTGAACTTAAACAGTGAACACTCTGTAGGGAGATTACGATTTCCTCGTGCCTTACATAAATCCATGTGGCATGGCACCGCGCAGTGTTAATGATCGAAAATGTGACAAAAAGTTATTGAAACGTGTCTGCTCGGTATGGGACACTGGGCATTGATTTTCCAAATTGTTTCTTTCTTTTTTTTTGTATTTTTTTTGCTCCACTCATTCAAAAGACATTCGAGAAATAGTTAATCTAATTAAAAAAAAAAAAAAAAACTGCTTAGCTTTAGAATTTGTAGGAAAATGTTATCATCAAACCTACGAGCACAAGTGGGTGGGTGATCTTCCTCAAGATCTGCCCTTCCATCCGACGGCAACAACAATGCGACGTGGATATTAGATAATGCCTCTCAAACAGCTTACTCGTAAATGATTAATTCTATTTGTCTGAATTAAACAATTAATTTGCTTATTCTAAAAAACAAAAAAGTTTGATTAAAATATATTCAGAAGTTTGACTTCTGTTATTGCTGGAAATTCTAGGGAATTGTTATCAGTTCAAAAGCCACCGACGCCGCCGCCGTCTCTGCCGCTGCTGGGAGAATTAACGCTTAAGGGGGAAGGAATGTGCATAAGTGGAATACAAAAACAAATATTTAAAAATACCAAGTTTAAGAGATTAGCTCATTACGAATTTTATTGGACTTGGGACTTTGACTTACATAATGCTGGCGTTTGGGATGCGGATGTATCGTACATTCATGCACCTAGACTAGAGTGTGTTCTAGTTTTACCTAGTTTGGCCAACTGATCTACTGTGTTGTCCTCTCGGGTAAGAATCGAAGACCCCCCAATAAACCAGTGCGTTAACAACATGTCCTAGCCATCTGAGGCGACTGATGTGCACTTTTCTGACCAGGTTCCGGGGCTGAATAGCTCGTAGTCTCCTTAGTGTTTTTTGGCAAGGCCTTATTATTCAATCGCCTTATTGGGCTAAAGAAACAATGATTGGCAAGTGTAACTCTTCGTTTGATCAGAGCTAATAGCGGAGACAAGATAGACAAGATCATTAATACCTCAAACTTTTAATCTACTGTGACATTCTGTTCGATTCATTGATGTTACGAATATGCTTCTGTTTCAGTACTTTCAAACGCATCAGTGACCACTCGCTGTGATATCAATGTGATCAACGTATGCAAGTTGTTGCATAGACTTTTAGGAAATTGAACCTCTTGTGTTGGCCTGAGAGTTTCGCACAATTGTCTTAACCCTTTTTGACACCACTGAAAGCCTCGATGAGATTGTTTCCGACCTTAATGGTTTAAGGAGCGATCTCCATTGTTATTATGCACAAGACATAATATGCGTCTTGTGAACGCAGCTGCAACGACTCGAGAAATTAATTGTGCTTTTAATTTGGGTACGTGCAGCAAGAGAACAATTCAAAACTGGTTTAAAATTCCGTTCCACAGAGACCACTAGAGGAGGTTATTGGGTAATCAACAGTGAAGAACTTGCAGTTAAAGGTAATCCGCCTACGACTGTTTTTGTTTTGCTGTTCAAAATGCCAACTCTAATCATAAGTCGTCACTTTTCAGCCAATAAAACCATAAAAGTATTTGGAAAGATAGACCGTTGTAGGTTGCAATATCTTTGACCAAAAGACATCGCGTGAATACTTTTTTACATCGAGTCGTCGATCTTCTGCAATGGAAATTGAATTTTGTAACAATAACGGGAAGCGAGCACGGTTAGACACGAGTGAGCACATGTCGGGTTCATCCCGAGATGTCTTTTACATTTACTTGCAGGCGTTTACAGAGGCTAAATTATTCCCTGGCTATCTAAGTACACATTAACAAACCTCAGCGTAGGACATTGAGTTAAAGACATTGTCCTTCATTATTACTCGTATAAAGATTTCGTGGAGTTCTCCGCACATCTCATTTCTGCTGTTTGTTACGTAGTCGTTTATATGACAGCTCAATGCGCATTGATTCAATCAGCATGGAAAGGGTGGTGTTTACATGAAATTATCCAAAACGGAAACCAAAATGTGCGGGAGAAAATTGAGAGAGTTTAACAAACAGCTGATTAAACTGATAGTTTGACAGAAATTAATTTGGATGATGAGAGCGCGAGAGAATAAAATGTTTCAATGCGATTTGAAGTGGTGTTTATATGAGCGATTTGAACCTGTCATATAAACGGGGTATGTGTTTGCCAAAATCGAATTGATTCTAGATGATTTGATCATCGTGACATCTTACTAAGTTGTCGCTACAATCCGATGTGGATCTGAGCCTCAACAGTCAACGAAATTTGACCAACTGAGTTCACTGCCATTTGACATTTGTGGACGCTATTTCCTTCTGATTATATATGTATGTAAATAGTACTTTCATAAATACTGTTATAACTTTTAACGGTTCGCTACAACCTCTGATATTACCCGCACTCATATGTTGGCTTGAGTCATTTGTGGTCTTACATTTGGTCTATTCATACGAAAATTTAAATTTAAATTCGCAAAGTTTTTAACATGAAGTGGAGCGATAAAGAAAACAGGATTGCGGGGCTAATCTTTAAAATGCTGCAGCCGCTAGGAATGAGACGCATGCTTGTCTATCGGGCCATTAAATTGTTTGAGGATATTGATGATGTCAAAAATGGAACAGACGCTATCAAACCCGTGAAAGCGCAAATAAGGCGAAATCCAGTGCGGAAGCAAGAAATCATGTCTCGTGAAGTAGGCATTTCACAAATGTCGATGTCCCGCACCATTAAAGAAGATTTACTTTTGGGGGGCATACAAAAGGCGTACTGGCCATTTGCTGACTAATGCCCTTAAGGAGAAAAGAAAAGAAAAATCGAAACGACTGTTAGCTGATTACGCTGGTACTGACAGAGTCTATGCCCGTTCGTCTAAAGAAGCTGGGGAGCTTGTACCAAGAGTTCAAAAAAGGCATCATTCTGCGTCTGTCATGGTTTGGTGGGGAGTATCTAATCAAGGCGTCATAGAAGTCCACTTTTGTGAAAAATTAGTCGAAACTTCTGCTGCAGTCTACCAGGAAACTGTTTTCAAGAGTGCTGAAACCGCTGAATCAGTTTCTCTTCAAAAACATGCCGTTGGGCCAGCCTGGCTCAAGAAAAATGTTGGTCGCTTTATAACCATTTTAATCCTTTGGATTACAAGTTATGGTCAGTTTTGGTGGGCATGGTTTGTACGAAAAGACACCCAAACCGGGAGACACTAAAAATTAACCTAAGGCATTGACGGTTTTCCAATGGAAATCGTGCGTGCTGCGATTTATGAATGGCCAACTCGTCTCATGGCTTGTATACTAGCAAATGGAGGTTACCTTGAATGAAACTATTTTTTTTTAATATTAAGCATAAATCAATAAACATTTGCGGTAAAAATGAATTTAATATCTTTTGCTTTTATTTTTTAATACCTATTTACATGTGTAACAGTATTTATGATAGTACTAAAAACACCATAACTTTTATCTTATTTTTTTTTTAGTACTTGATAATTTTTTTTTTTTTTTTTTTAGAAAATCGTACACAATCTGTGAAAATAGCAGCGAAATTTTTATAAAATACATGTACTTAATGGATTTTAAGAGCGTTTATTTTTCTTAAATGATACTTTCAATAATGGGTAGAACCTCCATTTTTAGTTATTGTTTCGAATACTCTGTTTAGCATAGTTTCAATTAAGTTTTGGAGGGTGGTATTTGAAATAGAGTCCCAGCCGAGCTTTATAGCTTCCTTAAGTTCTCCAACTGTATTATATTGCCACCCGTTTTCATATATCAGACGAGATAATGTTCCGCACAAATTATCGATCGGGTTGAGGTCAGGACTTCTTGCCGGCCAGTCCAAAACATCAATATTTTTAAGAGAAAACCACTCTTAACGACCCGTGCGGTGTGAACGGCAGCATTATTTTGTTGAAATATGAAATCAACTCCAGTTAATTCCTGACTTATTTCTACCATTACATCCTCCAGTAGCTCGATATATTTTTGGGAATTCATTTTCGTTGGTACAAATGTAATTTCCGTCATACCAGTTGCACAGAAACCAGCCACGACACTACCACCTCCAAAATTACGGCTGAATTTTACAACCTCCTTCATTCTTTGATCGTGCCAATACATGGAAAAACCGTCGGGTCCATCAAGGTTAAATTTTTTCTCGTCACTAAAAACAACCTTTTTCCATTCTTCTATCCATGACATATATTTTTTCCCAAAATCTATCCAAGCAGATTTGTGTCTGGCAGACAACTGAGGTTTTTTCATCGGTTTCTTATAGCAAATGTTCTTATCTGCTTTAAAATTTAGCTGGACCCGACGTTTTCCAATCGGAAGTTTGTATTTTTTTACTATTTGTGAAGCTGAAGGCCTGTTTTGGGTTTGGGTCCTTTCTTATTTCTCTAAAAATAAGCGATTTTTGGCGGGGCTTATTTTCGTATTATAGTCATACCGGCGAATAGTTCCATAATTTTCACCCAAAGCAAAAAGTTGCGAATAACTGTATGAGACCGTATGAGACTCTCAATGAAAGCCCAGAATCATTATATGCGATTATTTTTCCTTTCACTTCATCCGATAAAAGATTTCTCCTGGGCATTCTTGATTAACAAATCTGAAAAGCTGTTTCCGAAAAAAAAAAATCTTATCAAAAGCTGTTGCATTTCTACATTAGTTCTTTGGCAACTACCGTTAATAATATAAAACTGAAATTGTTGCTCCAATTGACAAATGTTTCACAAATAACTTTACTATTTTTATAAGAACTTCGCGCTCAATCCACACTATTCAAGAAACTGTGACGAAATATCCCGTTTCAATTAACTCAGTGTGAGGCTTAGCAAAAACTTTGCACAGCTTTTGCTTCATACAGACGACCATCACTCATTTGGAACAGAAAAACAAATTTTGAACTTAAAATAACAGAATTATTGAGTACCACATTGAATGCATGTGATGTTTTTATAAGAATTTCGCTCAGTGTATGTACATGCCGCTGTACAGCTCGTAGAGTCTATTGTTACGAGTATACATACATACATATATCCTCAAGCCCATCAAGGAAAACGAAACCAAAAATCACTCAAAGAATTGTGTTTACAACGACCAAAGCCTTATTATTATTCAATTGTCTTCTTAGGCCAATGAAATAGCTTTTGGTAAGGGCTCGTTTGATTTCTGAGGTGGTCCTTATCACAGTAGCCAAGGTAGACAAAATCCCTATCATTACCTGAAGATAAAACAAAATACATCTACCGGTTACAACAACTACTATCGCTAACGATTCGTGCAACTCGTGCAAAGTTTTTACCATAAGCAGACATTCTTGCTTTTCGAGGCTCGCCATTGTCTGACAAAAAGGATGTTGATGTAAGTGGCTTTTTTCTTTAGCCCTTGACTCTAAAAACAAGGTAAACAAAACCAAGAGGAGAAGTTATATCTACCATCTTCAAAAACGGACCATCTTTAAAATAGACTACTCAGGCTTCTCTACTCGGGTTATCATCCTGTTAAGTTTAAACTTATATTGTCGGAAATGCGGGAACACATCGTTTTTTGGACTTTGCGTTCGTCCTTAGTATAGAAGTTTAACAAATGAGACACCTATATTGGCTGGTATCTCGCTAATAACACGTGTAATGTTGTCTTCCAAGGCTGCAATTAACGCTGGTTTATTGGCATAGACGAATAATCTGACGTATCCCCATAAAAAATAGTCAAATCGCACGATCTAGCCCGAAAATGAAAGACAAATTGCTCACCGAGTTCATTTCTCAAATGGTGCATCGATTCGCATGCTGGCATGTAGCGCCGCTTTGCTAGAACCCCAAGTCGACCAGGTTCAGCTCGTGCATTTTGGAAAAAAAAATCAATATCATTGAACGATAGCTGACGCTATTGACGGTAACGGTATTTTTTTTTCACGGTCATCTTG
Organism: Volucella bombylans; assembly: GCA_949129095.1. NCBI lineage: Eukaryota > Metazoa > Arthropoda > Insecta > Diptera > Syrphidae > Volucella > Volucella bombylans. The sequence continues at coordinate 94,197,632 of OX422141.1, read as the reverse complement.
AAAATATGTTCGAACAAGTGATTCATAATTTGACTCTCCGTCAACTAGAGTCCGACCGAACATTCGGCTTCTGCTTCGGCCACATTCGGCTTAAATTTCCACCTTCGGCAAGAAAAGGCCGAAGCCGAACCATTGTTTTGGAGGAGATTTCGAGCAATTCATTTCATGTTTGTTTCGTTTCTGTAGCAGGTAGCTACAAGGAATTTATCAGCTCCTCCTACTAGTGTAGCGAGTGAGCAATTATTCAGTGCTGCTGGACAAATTTATGCTGATCGGGGCTAATTTGCAGGGAGAAAATGTACAAAAACTTTTGTTTCTTACATATAACATTAAGTTATTTAATTTTGATTATTAATTCTACTTCATCGTTTGTCTTCTCATATTAACTTTGTTTGTTGTATTTACGTGTTATCGAATGTACCTAGGCTTTGGATTTTTTTTTACTGGTTATTTTTTGTTTTTATTTCTTTGCTAAGCATTCATTTTGATTGTTCCCTTTATGTGTTATTTAAAAGAGTCTACTGCAATATTTTACTGACTATTTTGCTGCTTGAGTCTTTGTAAAATATATTAATAAAAAAGAAAATATCTACCGATCAATTTTATCAAACTGACCACTATATTTTAGGCTCTTTAGCATTTTTATTATTATTATTATTTATTATAATATAAAATAAATTTACATAATAGTAATAGAAATAACAGTTTAGCATTTTGAAATACAATCTCCATTAGATTCGGCTTCGGCCGAAGGTGATAAAGAAATCGAAGTTCGGCTTCGGCTTTGGTTAAAAGATACACCTTCAGTCGGACTCTACTTACAACGTAGTCGTGGTCAACATTCACATGAAATATTCTATAAAAAGTGAATGATAAGCATTGATTTATCAACTCAAATAAAAATTGTATACACTTTTGCAATTTTCCTTCGTTTTTTTTGACAATTAAAAACCAAACGCTTAAAAAATCACCCACTAGTTTCAGTAGACTATCTTCTCATGTTTAAATCATAATTGACAGCCTTCTCTGCAAATTCGAAAATATGGTCTTAAGTTTCGAGAGCGTATCGATTACGTGCTTATGACTGAGTCAATGCTGTTGCTCAAAATTTACGATACCTCCCAAAATCTGTCTACGAAATATCTCATACTTATGTAGCTAGTCATTATTTTAAAGTCGATTTTCTGCATCTTGTTATGCCTGGGTTAACCCTCGTGCAGAAAGGTTAACTGATTAAATTATTCCAACCCCAGACATGCTGCACCCCCAACCACCTCCATTTTCTCATTTTTTAAATATGTAATTATAAACTGTTTGTTCCTTATCTTACAAACATTATAAGAACAAAACAAGGCCGCAAGATTAAGAAACATACATATATGTACATATTTCGAAATTCTGACTCAATCTTGGAAATTTTTATTTCCCCGAGATCTGAACAGTTTAGTAGCTTATACGAGAATAATACGCCCTCTCTGACTGATTTACCATTGATTTCTTCGAAGGAAAGTCTTTCTATACCATAAATTTCACTTGACTTCGGACAGCTTAGAACAGAATTATAAAGTAAAAGGACCATTGTCGTTTAAATTTTTACAAATCTGCTCCTTCAGTACTTGAATCTGAATACAATATCGTAACCAAAATATTTTATTAAACAATAGGAATGACGTTCAATAGTTTATGCATCTTTCTTGATATTAACTGACTTGTGAATTGTGAAATACTCGTATTGTTATGATGTGTCGGCCCCTCAGTTTTTTGATTTCTTTCCGAATTTCTTTCGATCAATGCAAAAATGCAGTTTTGAGGCAAGTATCTCATCGAAATACATATTGTCTTTTGGAAATGTTGTTACATTAGGATGAGCTAACGGACGCTAAACTAAACGAACTGTGAATAAGCTCAGTTTTTGCATGTTCCTTTCGTGCAGGTACAAAATTGTCTTTAAGCCACTACAAAAAAAAAAATCCTGTTACTGTTACCCTTTTGCTTTTGTTGGACTTACTGATGTTTGGGCGCAGGAAAGAGCAATTTTGCAAATAATCGTCAGCCTACACTTATGGTTCCCAAAGTTTTTGAACAAGCAAGTACTAGTAATGCCTTACTTTGATTCGTTGTGTACCTTCAACGGTTGTTTATCATTTGCGCACGCACTTTTATAATAAATGTTGGTTTCCTTTCTTTAACAAATAAATATACATATCCGTAATCAACAATTTTCATTCTCATGCACACCAGATGTTTTCAGACTACGAATTCCGTTCTGATTCTGAAAATCTCCCACCTACACTCCAAAGTATTTAGGCTCAAAAGTAATCGGCATCTTTTGGTGGAGGACGGTTAAATAACTAAACGAATGGAATAGGCTAGAGCTTACCAAAATTGGAATAATGCGTACTGCAAAGAGCACTTTGAACTAATGAATCCAAGTTCGAGCTGTTTGGCACGGAGCGACGAGTTTTCCTTCTGTCCGCAAAGCAAAACTCATTTAAAAGCAGCACTGAGGTGGGTTTGGTATTGCGTACCTTTCCTTCAGCAATCTCGTTCGTGATTTAAACGAAGTTAGCTCTTCCGAAAAGTACTACAATGCCAGCATCAAGAGCAGAATACTTGAGGTTACATTGTTAGCAAGCCATTAAAGACGTCATATTTGATGTAGAAAGTTTTATGCCATCACCAGGTTTGGTGAAGATTTCCGGAAAGGGGTGTAATAAAGCGCCGCTTTACCTGGTCACGAGCTCCATAAGAAAAGGAGACGGAAGGAGCATTAGCTTCTCAGAAAGAAAAGGAAAAGAGAGATATTTTTGCAAAAAAGAAATTGGGAATGACACTAATATCGAATAAAATATATTAATAGCAGTCACAGTCGGTTCTGAAAATGTGGAAGGATTACTTCGGCAGACTGTCGACGAGCATTCTCCTGTCAGGCACAACGAACCTTTCACAGTGCAAGATTATGGTTTATAAGCAGGAACCTTTTGACAGCTGGTGATGACAGTATGATTACTTCTTTTAGTTTACTCACACACACACATGTCCGTAGCTAAATTACTTTCTTCCTTTAATTACCAAACGCGTGCATTCTTTCCATTTGCTCAGCATTACAATATGAGTGCGACTTTTAAAAAATGTTGTTTTAGTAACTTAGCCAAAAGAGCCGCAGCAAAATATTAAAAATTTAATCAGAAGAATTTGTGGATAAAGTGAATAAGGAGGTATAAGAAATACGGTAATGTCGAGGATTTGACAGGTAGAGGGACTAAAGCAAGCACATCCAATAAGGACAATAGAGTAATTTGTGAATTGTTTCGGAAAAACACCACAATTAATCTGAGAATCACAAAAGAAAAAGTTGTCCGTCCAGAAACAGATTTAAAGTAACCATCAACATAATACGATGCCGCTTGGCAGAATCTGTCATCAAAACCAAGAGTACCAAACTTAACTTCCACTAGCCCAGAAACATATTGAAAAGAGGCTAAGTTGTGCAACGCAGAATTTAGACCGGGATTAAAGAAAAATCAACTTACAGATGAGTCATCTTTTTTTTTGTTTATAATTATTAGAAGAAAGACTGGACAAAAAAAATGAAAAGATTCTGCAACCCACCGTAAAACATCCGACAAAAGTTCACGTTTACGGATTCACACAAAAATTTTACAATTTATAGTAAAATTATACCAGAAGGGTTTGTTAAAGTCTGCTGAATCTCTGGATGGACCAAACGATCCAAAACAGCGGAGTCGCCTCTGCACGCTTTGGAAAAAAAGGCATAAGTCCTGATGCGAATCAAATAGAAAATGTGTGGTCCTTAAAGGACCAGGGACTTAAGGTAAACCAAAAAAAATTGCCATGATAAAACAACTAGCGCGAGTCTAAAATATATTTGGAAGGGCCTAAGTTTAGAATATGCGTAGAAATTAACCGAAAGTTGCACTAACGATGTCAAGCAATTATAAATAATAATGCTGACTGGACTCTACTAATATAATTGCGCAATTCGTTTTGATATATACAATATCATACTTTAATAAAAAAAATAATTTAATAAAACGCTACCATTTTTCATTGGTTTTTTAGATCACCTTTTGTTGAACTAAGGACCTGTTTATCGGTTCAACAGTAGCGCATAGAAAGATTCCCATCATCAAAGTTCTTAATAATAATGTTTCCGTGTTCAAAATAATAATAGTGCGCTTTGTTATATAGCAAACAATAATTTATTTCTTAATTTTTAAGGCCAGGATATATTAATCATATCTGTGGTAATAAGACATAGTAGCTTAAGTCGACATGGCTTTTCAGATATTCAATTAGGATTAGTCTACAGTTTGAGAACAACTATTCTATCTCACTCCCATTTTACAACAGTGTTCCGTTGAAGAAATATTGTAAGTTTTCTAAACATTTATGTTTTAACAAATTTGCGGTGCTTTTAACAAAGCAACTTATATTAAGCAGTTTTCTTGTTGCATTATTTCAAATTTTTAGTTTTAACAGAAAAACTTAAGCCATTTTAAGTAGGCTGAGTTTCTAATTTCTTTGGTTCCTTTTTTTTTTTTTTTTTTAAATCTTATGTTCACTTAAGAGGTTTTGTTAAATTCTTTATTTGATTTCATGGGCACTTATGCTAACATACGAGTAAGTTGTTCTATCAAAATTAAGACAATTTTACTCGTATTTACAGAAAAACTTAAGTGAACATAAGCTATTCTGTTGCAACACAGTATTTAAATACTCGGTACTTACGTCAACATAAGTCAGTTTTGTTGGATCTGGTATGCATCCAATTCTGCTCTATTCACTTAAGAGGAAAAGTTGTTTTCTTCAGACTAAGCTAAAAGAGTTTCTTATTCAAAGCGGTGAAGTGTGTTGCATATGCATATTGCTCTTTCAAAAAGTGTACTTAAGTTTTCTACATTAGGTTACTTACTACCTAGCCTCTAAAATGGAACGTGCAAGAAAAATGCTGTCTATTACCAAATTTATCCGACAGCTCAATGTGCGTTGAAGCAATCCGCATTGGTTCATTCTTACTTATAAAACACATTGAAAATATGTAACTGCTTTGAAATATCATATAAACATTTTCAAATCGCATAGAAACATTTTACACTCTCATCATTCATCATCGGCCAGGTATTAGTTGTGTATTTAAAATGTGGGATTGCAAAAGAAATATTTGGAAAGACAAAGAAATAAGAAGAATGTATCAGTGTTAGTGTCAAGTGTCAGTTCAATCAGCTGTTTGTTAAACTTCTCTCAATTTTCTCTCGCTCATTTTGGATAATTTCATATAAACACCAGCATTTCTACGGGTATTGAACCAATGCGAATTGCTTCAACGCACATTGAGCTGTCGGATAAACTGGGTATATGGCATTAAAGAAGCAATCCGATAGAAATTTTAAACGGTCTACATCTGGAGGCAATGAAAACAGTTTAGATAACTCAGCTGGTAAGTTCATATTATGAGGTTTTAAATAAAATAGGAAATGGAACCCATTTTTTAGGTGCAAATGCTAAAGTGCAAGACATATCGGTTAATCAAGATTTCCATCCAGAAAGTAAAAGGCAATGCTGGCGAAACCCAAAATACTAGTTTCGATATGGAGGCAGAAGAGAATTCAAAAAACAATTGATAACGACGATTCACGTGGCGATCCTGATTTTGTCCCGCCTGATCCGATCCTTCAATACAAGACATGCTGAAAACGACGAAGAAAATACCGAAAAAACAGCCAAACAAAGAAAGCAAAACTCCAGAAAAAGCTATACGAGGAGTATATCTACAACTTGAAAAGTTGTAAGAGAACGAACCGTACGAAGATTGGATGATTGTAACAACAAATGTAGAGAAAAATAACATTTGCAAATCAACAGCTTAATTTTAAGTCGTACTGGGAACTTATGAATTGAGACAAGCTTTTGTTGCCAACTTGATTTTGGTTGGCGATACCAAATTTGTAAGAAAAAAAAAAGAGCCTTATCAATCTGAGAAAAAGGAAATACACCAACAAATATTTCTTGCAGATATGTGAAGAAAGGGTTTCTGTTTGCCAGAAATGTTTTAGATACACCCTTTGTGAATCGCAATCAAAACAGTCATTAAAAACAAGCTGCTGGTCCTAAGAAACTCGCTCCTGAAAAAGAAAATGAAATTATTGAATTTATAAAAAGGTTCCCATCCTACAAATCGCATTACACAAGACGCGATACTTAGATACGAAGAGCAATATCGATCAGAGATTCGATTTCTTTTTTTGGATGGGAAGATGTGTGAGGAAATCCAAGTGAAGTTGCATGCCGTTTATAAGGACCATGCACCTTCGGTGACTACCATCAGATATTGGTTTGATGAATTCAAGCGTGGCCGAACTTCCGTTTTTGATGAAGAGCGCCCAGGCCGTCCGATTGAGGTGACTACGGAGGGTATGCTTAATAAAATCCATTATATCGTGTTAGCAGATCGTCGGATGAAGGTCAGAGAGATTGCTGACATTGTACTCGTACATATCTCAATTGAACGCATAAACAATATATTACACGAAAAATTGGGCATGAGAAAGCTATCGGCGAGATGGATGCCGCGTTTGATAACAGTGGAGCAAAAACGAAATCGCATGACAACTTCGGAGCCACAGCAAAACTGGAAATCATCGCCGAAACAGAGGCCTATTTTGCGGAGTTCGGCAAATCATATTTTTTGAATGGTTTGACAAAGTTAGAATATTTCTGGACTAAATGTGACGAGCTGAAAGGAGACTATATTGAGAAATAAATAAAAAAAAGAAATTTTTTTTAATGCTTTTTCTTGCCTAACACAGGTATTTATCATACAGCCCTCGTATTTGTCGACTGATTTATCAATTGCAGAATTATTTCGGCTCCATTCAGAAAAGTATGTTCCAGTTTCAGTTTCTATTAAGTTTTCGAAAATGTTCAACACTCTGAAGTTGAAATTTAAAAAGCCAAAATTAGATACATACTTGCCATAAGTGTGAAGTTTTAAAAATGAAAATTAAGTTTGCTACTGAGGAAGAACGAGAAATCCTTAAAAAGGAGCAAAATGATCACCACATTGAAGCAGATTCTGCCTATAAATCCAAAGCAATGGAAAGTTCGGTAAGTCTCTTTTTATAAACATTCATTGTGGACGTATAATTTAATAGTTCATGACTGTAATTCTGGACAGCCAATATGCTATAAGGAAAGGAGATCGCGTCATGTGTATTTAACCATCTTCAAAACCTTCCAACTGAAATTCGACTTTGATTTTGTATAGTGATTGTTGCCCGGGACAGAACAAAAATTCTTTTATTGCTTCAATGTTCGAGACTTTTTTTTGCAACTGCAAAATAGTGTGGAAACGATTGATCATAAATTTCTTCTTCCGGAACATATGGAATGTGACGTGGACCATGCCCTAATTGAAAAAAAGAAAAAGTTGACAACCGTTAAAATACATCATCCCCGTGATTGGTGTCAATTCGTGAGAAAAGTGGGCGTAAAAAACAAATTTCAAGTTAAAATTATAAATCAGATGAGATTTTTAATTTCTCAGCTGTTTCCAAAGAAGAATTTATGTGGCAAAAGGTGGACAATGACGGAGAGAAATGTTGTTGGAAAAAGGTTCGCAAAAGAGTTTGAAACAGTATATTTCAAATCATCACTTAATGAAATCGAAGAATTCAAATCGCTTAATATACGCAATGGGTTCAATTCCATCAAAATAGCTGATCTGCAGAAATGTTATTCTTCACCACTTCAAATCAACGAAAACAAAATGCAAGATTTATTGGCTGACTTTCATCCCGTTTTCACCGAAGGTGATGAAGAAGATTAACAACCTAACGTTTAAGAAAAACACTGTTTTAATTGAAATCTTATGTTTATTTTGAAAAACCTAATAAATTTTATATGGTTTGTGTTCCTTTAATTACATTTTTTATAATTAAATAAGTTAATAAAAGTTTCTAATAATTTCCTTATGTTTTTTTTTTTTTTGTAATCTGCAATTCACAATGAAATCTTATGTCAACTTAGAGACTTCATAATAATTTCTGAGGGTATGACAGAAGAACTTATGTTACATAAGACATTAATAATCACCAAATTGATTTTAGCTAAAGAACTTAATTGCTAAAATCACGTTTTGAATACATTGACCATATATTTTTACAAATTAAAAGAAAAACTAGTCATCTGCCCCATCAATAAACTGATGTCGAGTACCTCTGCTGCACGGAATATGGATACGTCTACTCCCACATGAAACTGCTGGTAGACAATTCTTCACAATACCATGCGCATAGCTCAGCTTTAAGGCGATCTGAACTGGTTTGATGTGTGACATAATAATGTTTGAACAAATCAGGCTCACATAAAAGCAAACATCAGCGGAACAATCTAACAATCAACAACTAAATAGGCTCAAATTGCAAATTCTATTAGATTATTACCCAGTTTTTGTGTCTAAAGTGTTTAGAGAGTGACGGTATGTATACGAAACTAAATGTTTCCAAACACTCATAATGGAACAGAAAATGCCTGTACAACAAGTTCTACCTCCGCTCTGCAACTTTTCTAACCGGTTTCAAATTCTCCTTGATCAACAATATCCACCAAGTTTTCAGCAACCAAATATTGTAGAAAACCTCCAGAATAAGTCAACAACAAAAATGTTAACTTAACAACAAAGTAGCAAATTACCGGCAACAAAATCGCTTCTCAACAATTTCTTAAAAGCTCTTAACTAGTCTTTGTAGTCGTATAAATATGTGGTGAAAACAAGATCAAAAGTAAGGAAGTTATACAAACGCGAAATTCATGTTAAATGATTTTTCTTTCGGCACAGCTGTGCCGCTGCAGTATTAGAAAAAACCGTTTTGTTGAGCGGTGAAAGAAATCTACATAATTAAAAGGTACTATGCACTACAATGAAAAAAAAGACGGTAACGCAAGAACGATGCACAGAAAAAACTATTGACTCCCAGTGCAAAGACATATCCATGTCAAAATAAATAAAACCAACTCTGTTCAAAATAATAGCAATATCCGCTTGAAGCTGGAAAAAAAATTCATATTTTAAAAATTTCTTATAAAAACTACTCTTAGACATACGTTTACCTCAATATTTAGTTGCAAACCCCTTAAGTCTGGCATCCTTTGATAGAAATATTTTGCCATGTGCTTTGTGCACGTGCACTAAGACTAATTACAGTCTTTAAGACGCCCCATAAGTTTTCTATGGACTTAAGGTCAGGTGACTGTGCAGACTACGGTATGTTTCGGGTCGTTATCCTTCTGGAGGTCCCGGATAACAGACATTTCATCTTCTGCATAAGGTAACATTGTTCCAGTCAGGATGTCAACATACATGGTTTGGTCCATAATCCAGGAAATAAGATGGATTGACCCTACACCTTGGCAGGAAAAACAGCCTCAAACGATTATTTTCGAACCGCCGTGCTTTATGGTCCTGTTTTGTATATTTTGGCTGATATTCGGTACTACCATCTCCACCACCGGTCCTATCGGTCCATAATATGTTGCACCATTTCTCTACAGGCCAGGTGACATGTTCCCTAGTAAAATTTATGCGAGTCACTATGTGGTTCTTGTTGAGCAGTGGAACCTTACGAAGGACTCCGAGCATACAAGTTTTTTTCTCTATCATATCATATACAATATTAATTATATGATCCTAGCTTTAGTTTGAACACTAAATAACTTTTTTTTTAAATAAATTTGCAAACTATTATTTTTTGAAAATCATTTATACTTCGCTATACATGACTAACTGACTGACTAGAAATTTATGAACCTTATTATCTTTGTTAAATTCCGTTTTAAAATTCTGCAGGCTGGGCTCAGCGTGAATATAACGGAACTTTTTGAAATTGCTGGGATCATGATAACTAAGGCACACTACTTTCTTTTTAACACAGCGTATCATGCTTTTGAAAACAGATGATTACTTCCACCACCAATTGCAAGAAAACCCTGAAGACTCTACTTGAAATGCATTTTTCGGGATTTATTTATTCACCACAGTAGAGCCAGCTGCCTTTCAGGCAAGCTCTCCAGCACAGACAAAGTTAATTGGGCAAAGAAGATAATCTTATTCGTGGCTCTGATTCGAAATGATCCGTATCTCGGAAATGGAAAGCTTCCTAAGGTTTATAGTCTTACTACACTGATACAGCTTTTTTCATTTTGAAAATAATACCACACAGGCCGGTCCACCAGCAAGCCAAATAGAATAGACCTTAATATTTAAAAAGTCACAAAAAATCATGTACTCGTATTTACCATGATAGTTAGGCACATTATCATTTATGATTCTGAAGATTAACAAGGATTATAGGAGCTGTGTAAACCTGCCTCACAGCAGGTTCTATATCGGATTCACTAATGTCTGATGGCTCTGAAAACTATCATTTCGCAATCCGCCGGACAGAATCATTCATTCAGAAAAGAACAATACTGAACATAACAAACAGTCACATCTCTTATCATTTTTCTCGAACATTTCTGAGATACAAATTATCAACACGGTATTCGACTACACACAACTCTACTTTGATAGAGATATCAGACCTTATGGACTTCGAAATCCCTTGTTGAACGCTAAAGACATGATGTTGTATACTGATGCATCCAAAATGGAGTTTGGGATCGGATTTGGCACAGTCTTGTGTTCAAGTGACATCTAAGTCGATTTATTTGCCATATATTATACAAAGTGCGTTCCACTTTTTAAAAATAAGAACAAAAAGTTTTTTTTTGGCAATACCGATTTATTTTATTCAAAATAGTACCCTTCCGACTCAAAACAGTGATTTATCACGATGTCTGACCTTCAGGATCGGGCGAGAGTTAAAATGCGATTTTTAGTCAAAAAATTAGTCACAAGTGTCGAATGATGAGATGGCGCATTATAGTGCAACAAACGCCAACACATCGAGTACGACGAATACATTGTACCAAACGCTTCAAAACACCAAGATAGAATTGTGCATTAACTGTTTGGCCGGTGGAACGAACTCTTTGCGGACAATGGCATTGAAATCATAAAAGCAATTCAACATTGTCTGCAACTTTGACTTATCCAAACGAGATTTTTTGGGTTTTGGCTCGCTTAGCGCCCTCCACTTGACACTTGGTTTCTGGATCATATTATAAACACCTAGTTTCATCACCAGTCCCAATGTTGTAAAGAAAGTTTTGTTCTTTTTGGCCTCCTTGATGATATCATTCGAATGTTTGAATTCTTAACAGTTTTTGGTCGACGTTAATTTTTGTACTGATGACACACTGTCACTTCAGACGCTTCTATTGTATATTCAGTATTCTGTCAGTAATTTTGACAGTACATCAGTTGACTATCTTTCTGACGCATGCAATTGTCAATAGATGGCTCATTGAAAATACCCATTGTTAAAAAGTCCTGCTTACTTTGGAAAGGTACTGTATATACTCGATTGCAGAGCTGAAATGCGAAGTTCAATCGATAACGATGCAGATATAGGGGGAATTAAAGCACATCTCTAGTAAGCCGGATGCACTTCCATCTGCAGTAAGCCCGTGTAACAAATCCTTACACGACGAGCTACGAGTATATACATCACCCTCAACCACTTCAGCCCCAACTCATTCAATAGCCGCTACCACCGAAGCCCCCGTTCAGCCCTCTACGATAAATGCAACTTCGATCACCAATCCCGTCCCAAGACCATTGCCAATAATTAGGGCTTTTGGGACATCATGGATTCTCCCTGAATGGATCAACAGAATTCAAAAATTAAATAAAATGAATCTTGAAGCCACCAAAAAATCGGAACTGTCTACTTTCTTCCACCAAGCTGCCCCACGTCACGCAAGCCCGTCCTGGGTCAAAGCCCTTTAGGAAGTAATTTGGCATACAAGAGGTCAAATGTAAACAAGTTGGCAAAGTCAAGAGCAAAAACCAGTGGTTTGAAATACGTATACCTACATACTAAACACGATTGGATGTTCAAATCATCGGACGGCATACCAATCTCGGAAAAGATGGTCATCACCCAACGGAAGATAATAACTTTACTAATAAAAGAAAATATAGCTCCCACAATTCTGCCCTATCCCATCAACATCCCGACTCAAACTGGTCATTAAGACCCAAATCTTTCCAAGATTCTCCTCACTCCTTCCCCCCTTTGCACCTATCAAAAAAACACCAGAGTCACCACACCAAATCCTTTCCCTCCACTCACGAAACCTTTAAAGCCACTTCAAAACAGAGTTTCATTTAACCTTGCTCCTGCGCCTTCTACCCAAGTTCCAACTAACATTGTCCCATCAGACAAATATCCTAATTTTATTAGCTCCTCTATACTAAACCCAACCACCTCTTCCTCATCTTCATCTACCAATTCCCCTGATCCAACCCCCCTCACTAGACAAGATTTTAATTCCGGGGTGCTTGACCAACTTGTCCCTTCTTCATCCGTTCGTTCTCTTCGACTTCCCCGATTGTCACCCGAAATACCTTGACCCACTCATTCCACCAACTGTCAAACTCACTAAAAATTTTTCTGATATGAATGATGACAGTCGTTATGTACTCGTAGTATCTCGTTTGAGAGAGCGCCGCATTTATGAAAATTTTCGGCTCTACCTTGGCTACTTGCACGACAAACCTAACTCCGTTTGCATTGATGTCATAACCAAAACCAACATTATGGTTTCGATTCAACGAGAAGGTCCTATAAAGCCAGTGTAATTGATGCAAATTTTCGTTCGCTACCATGAGAGTTTCGACATCTGTTCCGACGAAGTTCATAAAGATCTTTCTACGCTGTCTTCGCATGTCAGCTCTAAACGTCTTTCCCACTTGCAAGGAACTCGTTCAAATTTCAAAAACTATCCCTAGTTCCAACAAACTGAATTCTATATCCTCCAGTCCATAATGCCTGTCCATTTACTACCAAAATGTAAGAGGTTTGCGCTCTAAAATCTCCGCCGTATATCTCAATTCTCAAAAGTTTCCTTATGACCTAATTGTTCTTATTGAAACAAATCTAGTTCCTGACATTAAAAACCATGAGCTGTTTCCTCCAAATTTCAACGTTTTTCGAAAAGATGGATTTGAAAGAGCTGATAATCCCTATGGACGAGGTGTTTTATTAGTAATCCGGAACTGTTTTCACGCAACTCCTGTCGATACTCCCCACACTGAAAACTTTGAGTTAGCATGTGTCAACATTACCCTCCCCAAACGCTGTCTTTACGTACTTTGTTGTTACGTTCACCCATCTCAACCAATTGAGTCTTATCGACCTGTAGTTCACGCAGTGGATTTTTTGACTGATGATGCACAACCTGAAGATTGCATTGTTCTAGTAGGAAATTTTTCAACTTCCCTCACCTTAAATGGGAGCCTTCCGATGATTCGTCTCTCTTAATTCGTCATCTGAAATAGAAATATTTATGGTGGACTGCCTAACCAACTCAAGTCTACCATATATCAAATTAGTGGAATACCTAATACAATGAACAGACAACTCGACCTTGTCTTCAGATAACTGTGTCATTTATAGGAGTGATCATCTTCTTCCTACCCTTCTTCCTACTAATCTTGTTCAGTATTTCGTATGTCCTCCATTTGCTTTGAGAACTGCTTGTATTCTTCTTGGCATGGATTCTGTTAGTGTTTTGCATCGATTTGGATTAATATTTTGCCAAGCAGTTTGAGTGCGGTGCCATAATGTTAGTAAATTTGCACAATCTGTAATTGCACGTATGACATCAACCCAAAGGTGCTGATTGTGGTCTGGCGATTGTGGTGGCCAATCAGTACTTCGAAATGATTACTTTGCAGCCACGCTTTGGTAATTCTGGCTGTGTGTTTCGGATCATTATCTTGCTGGAAGATAATGTCCGACACATTTTTGTTCCAGTTTCCAAGACTTGTCAAAAGCCCGCCTTCCAAAATGGTGATGTATTGAGCGGCATTCATACTCTAACACATTGACCAACCTCATCCATGCACATGCATCCGCAAATTATAAGTTTTACACCTCCAAATTTTAATATTGACTTGATGTGGCGATCGCTTATTGGCTCACTAGGTTTTCTCCACGACCACTGACGACCACCAGACCCAAAACTAATTTTTGTTTTTGTTTCATCCGACCAAATCACCTTTGTCCAGTCACTAACACTACGAGTATAGTTTTTATACTTTCTGGCGAATTCCAGCCTTAATTTTTTATAACGGTCAGTCAGAAGGGGCTTCTTTGTTTTTGCGCACTCGTGAAAGTCGTTCTTGCGCAAAATTTTCCTAACAGCCTCAGTTGTTACATCGTTTTATAACAAATCTTTATTGATCAAGGCCGCATTGTCATGTACGCCATACTTTATTTGCCGCACAATACGCCGTTGCGAGGTAGAACTAGAAATTGGCTTCCTTCCAGCGCTATTTTTTTCGATTTCAATGCCCAAATTCTTGCGAATTTTAGATATGGATCCCAATGACATTCGAAGTTTTCGAGAAATTTCCAAGTTTTTTCATCTTTTATCAAATTAGAAATGCTTTCTTAAACTGAAATTTAAACTTGCCTTATATTGGATTCCAATATTAAATTTTTGTTTTTAATAATCAAATTTGTTTAATGTCAAAAGAAAAAACTTTAAACAAATCAAGCTTTGCAACCCTTTGTGCTTAAAATACAACGCTTCGCAATATACTGCGCCAGTCTCAACAAATTGATCACATGCATTGTCTAAGAACTTTTAAAAGTACTCACGAAATAATGGTGCATATCCGTTCGCTTTTGCTATGCTGATTCTTAATCACTCTATTTGCTTTGAGTGAAAATTTAGTTATAAAAGGTTTTCCAATAGGGACTTGAACGCACTCTTTCACTAATCATCAAACTGTCACTGTCAATTTATTCAGTAAACTCAACATTTTCATCATGGTAAAGTACACGAACGAGCAACGTCTGCAAATTATAAAAATTTTCTACCGAAATTCGGAGTCGGTGACTGCAACTTTAAGAGCCTTAACTCCAATTTTCGGTCGTAATTCTCGCCCTAGTAGACAGGCAATAACAAGTTTAGTGCAAAAATTTGAGTCTACATATTCGTTGTGTGATTTTGCCGTGTCAGTGCGACTACGGATTGGTCGAAGTGTCGAAAATATCGCTGCCGTTCAGGCGTCCGTAGCAAACGATCCAAATCAGTCAATTCCACGGCGTTCTCAAGAATTCGGCATCGCTCAGACCACATTATGGTGTATTTTGCGTAAGGATCTTGGTTTACACCCATACAAGATCAAGCTGACTCAAGAATTGAAGCCGATGGACCATTTGAAGCGACGTACGTTCTCCGATTGGGTTCTGGAGAAGATGCGCCAAGATGATCTATCGCTTAAAAAAAAAAAAAAACATTTCAAAAATATCGATTACACAACAGGAATCATATCAGGAGGCTTCTAACTTTTTCGTCGCATATTGAGGTCTGAGATATCACTTTCATTAAATGAACCAGTCTTCCTCCTATTTAGAGGATATCGCAATTGCAGAACACAATACATTGCCACTATCCACTTAAAAAGGTCTATCTTGCTCAAGAGTATTGTGACCTTGGAGGAAATCACCAAAGCCGCAGTTGCCGACCTCTTCGAATTCATAATAAAATTGAGAAGTTCCTGGTCTAGAGAGAGTGCAGTATGTAAGCGAAATGAATGCACTACCTGTCGTAACATTCCAAAAACCACTAAGTCTTTCAGGGCTTAAAAACATAGGTCTGTGAGTAAGACCGGAAACTATACAACAATCCATGGAGCATGTTCGACTATTCAATTACAGAGTTTCAAAACTTAAATGGAAAACAAGGATTGCCTAAGCATAGTAAGGTAAAATAAAAAAATCAGTTAGCAGTACAATTCTTAGGCTCAAACGAGAAGATACTCGTACATGAAACAAGTGATTATATAGAGAAAAAAAAATCCATTTAGCAAAAAACAATCATTTTTTTCTTCCTTTCAAAAAAGTCATTTATATAAAATTTTCGTAAAAATTATCATACGCGAGCCCCGTTGACCCTGTAAGTGCGTTAGTGAGTCTTGAATGTGTCTAGCTATTTTTAACTATTCGTACAGAAACAGAAAACCCAGCCAACCAACCGATTGACCGGCGAACATGAATCTCAATTTCTATGAATGGTATGATTTTGGCGTTCTTTGTTTTCGTATTTTGACCTCCTTGCCGCCAGCTATTTCCGCTTCGACTTCCAACATCCACAGGAGAAACCACTTATAGAATGCTTAATAATGATGCGCTGTTGTGACGATTCAATGTTAAAATTGAAACTACAGGTGGTTTCCTCTCACGGACAGATTTGAATTTTATTCATACAATTCGGCATACCAATGCACTCTTCGGCTCGTGCATTGTTCGCTTTTGTACATCCTTTTGCGCAGATACTCGTACTCGTATTTCTTCATTTCATTGTTGCAATGCCATTCATAAGTACACACATTCGATTCATTAAAAGGTACTTAATTTTTTTCCCAACAGAAATAAGCAACGGCAAAGTGTGTATGTAAATATGCCGAATAATATTAAGCAATACAATAAAAACAAAGAAACAAAAGCCAGTCAAATCGCATGATAAGGTGAAGTAATTTCTTTTAGAAGTTAATTTTTTGACCGGGATAGTGGACTGGTCTTAAAGACAATGGGCCCTCGGTTTTCAGTTCATGATCCAGAAGCTTTCAAATCAGATTTTAGGGAAATCTGTGGACAAATACAGGGTCCAGCAAAATGATCTCCATACAATTTTGCACCGCCACTGTGCCCGAACCACTGAAGAGTGGGGAAGCTTAGGGTAGGCGGTTGGTAGCTCGCGCCTTGCCATTTCAGTTGTCGTGGCTTTGTTATTGAAACATTTATGATAAGTAACGAATCTGTGATTACGACGCAAAGAACTTTTCATACTCACTTCGCGCTTGGTAGACATGCTCCAGTTCCAGATCGCAAAACAATACTGTTGTGGGTTTTAGAGCTACAGGTCGAGCCTTAAAATGAAAATCAACTGGTAGACCCAGAAGTGTTCGGACACCTGAAAATGTTGCAGCTGTAAGAGAAGCAGTTGAGCGATCTCCTAACCGTTTAGCTGTTAAGTATGCCTCTGTTTTGCGTTTCGCTCTGTGAGAAGAATTTTACACGCCGATCTGAAGTTCCACTCATACAAAATGATGATCGTGCAAGTTCTTAGTGAACGAGACTGGGAAAAACGCAGAGCATGCTCCAACGATATTCTTCAAAACATCCCACAAAATGCTCTTTTAATAACGAGTGACGAAGCTCATTTCCATCTGTCTGGCTGTGGAATTTTCGTTCCATGAAAGGCCACTTCACACGCCATTTGTTACCGTTTGGTTGGATCTTTTGGCGTTTGAGGTCTCTATTTTCTTTTTTCTTTTTTTTTTGAAGAGGGAGGCGTAACAGTTGCTTAAGTCCCAATCGATATGTCGAAAAGCTACGCAATTTGGAACCAAAACTTAGAAAACTTGAACATCCGGATGTGTGGTTTCAACAGGATGGAGCTACGGCAAGAAGGACAATGGAAATGTTTCCAGGACGCGTGATGTCGTGACGTGGAGACATGGCCTGAGCAAACGGCTACCTGAAAGCGAAGGTTTTTCAACATTATCTCCGAACCATTGGCGAATTGAAAGTAGCAATACGCCAAGAAATTACAGGAGTATCGCCTCGAATCACTGCTCGAGTGATGGAAACTTTCAGAAATCAGCTTCGAATGTGTATCGAAAAAATGGTCACCACTCGGGCTCTGTAATTTTCAAAACTCAATGGCATAGCATACAATTTCAGTTAATAAAAATAAAATCTAAATAGCATTTACAATAGCGTTTTTATTAAAGATTAAAATGTGGGAGATCATTTTGCCGGACCCTGTACTATCCAATCGATCTAACCAAATAGCTGTGGGCAAAAAAAGATGTTTACGAAATAGTGTCGGAGTAGACAGATTGAAATCCTGAGGTTCATCAGCATCTATTTTGTGAAACTAAACATAACAAATTTCATGTTTCTAAAGACAATTTGGGATTTTTCTAAAAGCAAGCCTGATACCAAATTCTTTAGAGTTTAAGTTATATTAAATATTAAAGGACTCTACTGTTGGATCACTACTTGCGACCAACCTCTCTAAAGCACCACTATGCGTTGTATCAAATAAGCTAAGTATTTTTTATAAAACAAAATTATTTTGACCAAACATGATACGAGGTCGAGCTTCTATTGTGCATAAATTCAGACTCTCCAAACCAAAAGAATGCTTCCCGACGCGTCGCGACATCTTTGAAAGGCCAGAAATCAGTAGGAAATATTGCAAACTGCTTATAAACGGCTTAACTTAATTACACTGCTAGGCATAAGTGACACATCTAACGCACAGCTGACAAATTTCAGTAGAACGAATGTACACTAACATAAGGTTTACACACGCGAGTTTAACTAATGGCGAAATGTGGAGACGGTAAGCATATGTATTGTATAAGCCTTGTCCAAAGAGCTGACAGCCTAAAGGCGATCATTTTTGATAAATACAATAGTATTTCCTCAACTTGGTCTTTTAAAATAAGTGTTGGTCTTGAACATGGCCTTGCGATAAATTATAGCTGAAATCATCACCGAAAGAAGCTAGCAAACCCCCATCTAGTATGACTTCATACTGTGCGCAACAAAGAAATTATAAACGGTAGTATAAGCAAAGACTTGAATTTATCAATTCGGCGCCCTTCTTAACAATTTGGCCTCTGGCCGTGCACTACGTGAAAGATTTGCTGAACGATCTTGACATACACTTGTCTAAAACCCAGTTAATTAAGGAGTTAAATTCACAATACCATAGAATGTGTTGTTCGTTCGCTGTTTGGGCTCTAGAACAGTGAGAAGCTGGACCACACTTTTACCGAAAAATCGAGATGGTTTCGCGATATCGCCACCGAGATCGTGCGATTTAGCACTTCTCGACTATAATCGTTGTATTCTTTGTGGCCATCTGAAGGCATTGGTTTATGTGGTGAGCCAGTAACTTCGGCATCTTGGAAGCCTATATTTTGACCGTTACGAGTATTCGCGATGCAATTTCTGGTTTACTTGAAAAAGCGGTAAAAAGTTGGTCTGACTAGATGACATTCGTAAAAATTGGTTAAGTGGGTTATATGTTCAAAATTGTACTCAAACATTAAATGCCAAAATGACTTGCTTAACCGTCTATGTACAACCATCGCTGCCACCAAATTAAAATGATTTGTTCGAAGCAACATATATGATATAATACATTATTCAGAACTCCTATATCTGTTTTTAAAGGGCCTGAAAAGTCCAGATGAGAAAAGTGTCCCAAGTTCTCAGAAATCGGGTCGGCCCCAAAAACAATTTGAGCAGTGCGGGGTAAGGGGAAAGCAGCTAAGGGTGAAAAAACTAATAAATGAGAAAAGCCTGGACCAGTTATCGTTCGAATCACAGTCATGTTTACGCAAGGCTGGTAAGCGCTCTGCTGCCACAGTTATTCCAGATGTTACTCAGCCAAGTTCGCCCAAGAGAGCCCATAGGTATAGGCAGGCTTACAAATCTTCAGAAACGAGCACAGGCCAACCTACGAGGGGCGGTCAATATATTCTCGGTATCGGGGTGAAGCTGTGGTTGTATATATAAATTGACTTATTTATCAAGTAATACTACTATTTTAGTGCATTCATGTAAAATTTCATATAAATGTGATTATTAATTCGCGTTTTATCTCTAGTTAAACAGAATCATAATGGCAACTGAGACGATGATGGTGAAAATTGAGCATCACGCTGTAATTAAATTTCTCACTAAGCAAGGAAAAAGTCAAAAAACTATTCATGAAGAGATGGTGGCTGTTTACCAGGGTTACGCACCTTCATTATCAACTGTGCAAAAGTGGTCAAGTGAGTTCGAGAGAGGCAGAGAGAGCATTGAAGACGACCCCCGCTCCGGCGCCCCGGCTACTGCTTGTACGGGAGAAAGCATCAAAGAAGTCGAAAAACTTGTTCTTGAGGATGCCCGAATAAAGGTGAAAATGATGGCAGAGATCACCAAGCTTTCAATTGGTACCATTCACACCATTCTTCATGACCATCTTAACCTTTCAAAGGTCAGTGCAAGGTGGGTGCCACGAATGCTCACAGCGCCTCAGAAAAAAGTGAGAATCGCATGCTTTGGAGATGTGTAGTGAGAGCGGACGGTGTTATGGATCGAATTGTTACTGGGGACGAAACATGGGTCCACCACTATGACCCTGAAAGCAAACAAGAGTCCATGCAGTAGCATAAAAAAGGAACAGACCCCCCGAAGAAGTTCAAAGTCACTCCGTCTGCCGGGAAGCTCATGGCCACAGTTTTTTGGGACTCAAAGGGAATCTTGCTCATTGAGTACAAAAAAAAAGGTGAAACCATAAACGCCACATCCTATGCTTCCACTTTGCATAATTTGCGGGAGGAAATTAAAAAGAAAAGACGGGGAAACTCGAGATTGTGGTTTCGAAGAAATCCAACACCCACCCTATAGTCCAGACCTTGCCCCTAGTGATTATTTCCTGTTTCCGGATTTGAAAAAATGTCTTCGTGGAAAAAGATTTTCGGATGATGAAGAACTCAAGTCAGCAATAAATGGGTATTTTGCAGAGAAAGAGGAAATTTATTTTTTTGAGGGTTTAAAAAAGCTTATCTCAAGATGTAACAAATGCATTGATGTTAGGGGAGATTATATTGAAAAATAAAAACAATTTAAATTGAATTCGCGTTTTCCTTCCTATCTATACCGAGAATATATTGAACGCCCCTCGTATAGCATACACAGCTGAAGAAGCTCTATCTTTAATAATAAATGCGAAATTGTCAAAGTATCAATACCTCTTATTAAGATCAGAAGCAAAAAGTCGTAACGTCATGATTTACCCTTCTTGGAAACAAATATTAGAAGCGAAAACAAAATGCTATCCTAAACTTCAATTTCTACATGCTACGGAGAGTTCAGTTGAAATCAAACTACAAAATCTTTAAGATCTCACTACAAAACGCATTTGTATTTTGCAAGATGATGTTTTAAAAGCTTTGCCCGATGACGTTATTGACAATGCGAATTTTACATTAGTCTGCAAATGGGGATGTGATGGAAGCTCAGGGCAAAGTAATTAAAAACAATGGTTTTCAGAAGAAGGGCATGGTGAGTCCTCCGTTTTTATGATTTCTCTTTGACCTCTACAACTGCATTACATGACATACGTCTGGAAAAACCCATGCCCATCTTCAACAAGATTTTGCAGAGCAATCAAATTTATATTTGCCAATGAGACCCTGGAAAGAACGAAACAAGAAACACAAGCAATTGAACACCAAATTCAACAATTTTCTCCTAAAACAGTTTCTGATAAGATTACAGTGCACTCGTTTTAACGATAGTTGATGGGAAAATCTGCAATGCTTTGACAAATACGACCTCCAGGAAAGTTTGCTACATCTGCAAGGCAAGCCTTCCGCAATGAACTCCTTAGGTAGGGTAGTAAACATGTTACCAGTAATTGAGAACTATAACTTTGACATCTCAACCCTGCATTCTTGGATAAGATTTTTTGAATGTTTTCTTCATATAAGCTATCGTTTAGGCATAAAAACATGGCGAATAAGAGGAGAATACAAGACACAGGTAACATTCCAACTGCTCCAGAGGCCATTCAGCGAACACACGTCGTTGTCTATTGCCGTTTATCTTCAGCTCCTGGGTCAGTTGAATTTTATACGAGTGCAGACCCAAGTAACGACGCAAAATTCGCCAAGTTGTGGTCTGCGAAAGGCCGAGATCTTCTGAGCGACGAGAAATCGACTGCCTCGGATTCTCCTGCACACTCTCACGGACAGTGGCGATGTTTTCGACAGATCTTGCGTTTCTTGACGAAATAGTCCAAAATCAACTTGGGAAATAGTTTGAAGGAAACAATCTGTTTCTCGAAAACCAATCGGGCTTCCGAAAAAGCACTCGTGCGAGACTGCTTTCAACAGCATTCTTATTTCATGGCAAAAGGACCTGGCCGTCAAACGACCATTGGAGACGATTGATCGAAGTACTTTAATGTCTAAACTTTAAAATGAATATATCAAAGGCCAAGAGCACAACGGGTTTGCATCATTTCTAAGAAGGAGGTCCCAGTGAACAAGAATGGAACTTTATTAAACATACCATGGAAACGACCCCTGGAGTAGCGGAAGGTTCGATTCTCGGTATCTTGCTCTTCATTATATACATACATAAATAAACTACATCAATTGAAAACTTAATCACGCCCAGGTTAACCCATTTGTCGATGATGCCCTAATATTTATCATATATCCGGAAAAAATGTGGATGATTTTAAACGCAAGATACAAGAGGACTTAATCAGGTTAAATACGAGGTGGTCCAAAAGTGCGTTAACATTTGAATCGCCAGCTGCGTCGAGCAGCGAGGGAGAGGTGGGGCGGACGAGGTAGAGAATGTTAGAGCGGCCGATGGGAATTTAGTGCCATTGCGTCATTCAACGAGAAACAACCTGCGTTCTGCCTACGCAAGTACTATCAAAACAACGATTCTTAGACTCTAGCGCATCAAAAATTTTGCGCTCATTACAATATACGGCATAAAAATGAAGCTCCATCGATTCAATCGATTAAAAAATGCTCCCAGAAATTTTAAGAAACTGGTTCAACAATAGCTAAATCACGATCTTGGCGCCCTAGAACATCACGGGATCCCAACAACATAGAGCGGGTGAGATCGTCCCTTCGTGGCCAACCTGGACTCCCTACTCGAAAGCGGTCTAGCGTCTTAAACGTATCCAAAACATCTTTAAACCGCATTCTACACAAGGATTTATAATTGCATCCGTATAAAAATACAAATCCAAATGGTTCAGCAGTTAAAGCCTCCAAATTATGCTCACAGGCTGCAGTTTCCTAACGAAATGCTAGAGAGGTTCGCCAGCTTTAACAAGCAATTTTTTTTCAGACGAAGCCCGCTTTCACCTAAATGGACATGTAAACAAACAAAACTGCAGATATTGGAGCGACACTAATCCGAAATTGAAGCATCAACAAACCCCTGCATTCGCCCAAGGTTACTGTATGGGCAGCTTTATCAGCAAGAGGCATTATTGGTCCATATTTTTATGAAGATCAAAGAGGAAAAGCTGTTATAGTGGATACAGAGCGGTATATTGCCATGCTACAGAACTTTTTGGCTCCAGAGCTTCAGGATTTTGATGCTTCCAATCAATGATCGAGGTTTCAGTAATGCCACACTTCCAACGACTCTTTAAGTGCTGCTCGCGAAATTTTCGGTCAAAAAGTTATATCCAAAAGAGGTGACATTAACTGGCCACCACGTAGCCCGGACTTATTCCCAATGGATTTTTTTCCTTTGAGGATACCTTAAAAGTAAAGTCTGTAACAGCAATCCAGCAACTCTTGAGGAGTTCAGAGTCCACAACGTGACAAGTCGACAAGTCTTTACTCACTTAACAAACTATAAGTGTATTCTGTAACACAACGCAAACTGTTACATTTGTCAGAATAATAAATTTCCCTCGACTTGTCCACATTGTTTGACAAGTGATCAATGAGTTAAGATGGCAAAAATTTCTGAAGACAAAAACATTGCTATTCTAACAAAAATTAGAGATGAAAAAGATATTCTTTTCGGTGGAATTAGCAAAGTCTTAGCAAAAGGAGATAAATGTTATAAATGGAAGGAAGTATTCTGTTTGGCTAAAAGTCTAAATGTTATTCCCCAAAACAAGAATTGTGAGTATGTAAAAGAAGTTTTTTGGCAAAACGTAAAAAGAAAAAAGCAATTGTAAGTACATATACTCGTATTATTAATATTCCTGTAATTTTTATTTTAAAGTGGTACACAAAACAATTTTCTAGGCAAAAGTAGTCAACTCGAAAAAACCGGATCTACGGGTGGGAAAGACTGCATATTAACTTCTTGCGATAACATTGTGCTCGACATCGTTGGAAGCAAATCCGAAGCGGTTGTTGAACTAAGTATACCAGAGTCTTTATCTTTTACTAATGGTTAATACAAATGTATAGTGTTTGTATATTATTGTATAGTTAAAGTTTCCTACTTTGTAGATTCAGGGGGTACTCCCACTATTGTTACGGGAAATATTGTTACTCGTACTAAAAAAAAATGCTCTTCAATCATGCAAGAAAAAGAGTGTTTTGTGCATTTTTATTAAGTAATACCAAACATTATAATTTTAGCAGAAAGAAAAACATCAAATGAAGCAGAATCTCATTTCATTTTTAACAAAAGAAACTGGTGAGTGAAAATTTTGAGATTTCCAAATATAAAGAAAAATTGAGAAAAGGCTTGGCTAACCTCCTTCAAATTTTACTAAAAGTTTAGAAGAGAGCATAAGCATTCATAATGAAAAGAGCTCTGAATTTGCTGACAGCGAAAACGAAAGGGTTTTAGAATTAAATGAATTTTAAGATGTTGTGCATAATACATTATTTAACTTTTAAGTTTTATTTTAAATAAATTGAATTTATGAATTTAAAATATTATTAAAACTGTTCTTGGTTAAAAATTTAACAATTTGCTGCTGCCACATCTTAGTTTCTCTGGTAGGCGTTGAAATTAAGTTTACATTTGGTATATCCTCATTTTCTTCAATTTGTTCGGTACCTGTATTATTTATATGAATGTTATCATTGTTGTGACGAGAAAGATTCACGTAGCATTTGAATATGTTTGTAACATATACAGGATTGACCCATAGGTGATTTAAAAAGGGAAATTTTTTCTTTAAGTACTCCAAATGTTCATTCTATAAAACGTCGTGTCCGTTTGTTGTATCGATTGACTAATATTTCAGCTGCACCTGCCACTAATGGCGGTATTAGCCATGTTTTAAGTGGATATGTACTATCCCCAAGAATAACAGCATTGTCAAAAGGCCTCCATCCTGCTTCCAGCTTGTGGTATAAAATGCTATTTCGCAGCATTCTTGCATCATGAACACTGCCTGGCCAGTTTGCATTTAAGTAGTAGAATTGTAGGTCCGGCCCGCAAACTGTCATACAATGAGTGTGTGCCATGGCGATCAACAAACGCTACTTCATTAAAAGGAGGTGCATCAATATTAATTTAATATGCAATTGCGCCACAAACTACCGGCATCCCACCTTTTTTCATAGAATCCCTGTAAAATACTTTGCACATTTTCGGGCCAACATACTTGTTTGCTGAATTCTACTTCAATTACTGTCTGAGTAATCTTCCAAACGCAACGACACCAATGGTATGGTATTGTGCACCAGAACGAAACCAATGTAGAGCAATTAAAAGTTTTTGGAAAACGGTCAGTGAGGTTTCGTTATTTGGATTGCACTGTAGTTTACCACTAAGCCTTTCAGTAAGATATTGTGCCGTTAATTTTAATATACGAAACTTTTCAATAAACAAATTATCACCAATTTCAAAATTAATTCTTTGCATATATGCTTATAATCTGTGCCGAGATTCATTATAATCACTTTCATTATCACTGTCAAAATCGTAATCAAAACAGTACATTTTTTGTTAATTTTTTGTAAGTTTTTATATTTTCACTAAAATTTAACTTAGATAAAGTACACTAATCACTTTACGACAATATTCAAAACGCCTGTCCAAATGCAATAGTAGCTAGTGTTTCTTGACACTTCGCGTGTCGCGTTTTGTTACAGAACAAGGGAAATTAAACAATTACCCACTTGTCATATTTCATTGTGACACTGGTCACAGTATTAACGATAAGTCTGGTTTGTGTTACAGAATTTTTTTTGAGTAGTCAGATTTTACTTGTTCTACAAGTACTTGTCACGTTGTGTTACAGGGCCCAGGTTACCGCAGTGTCAAAATAATGAAGGATCGCATATGGACGATGTGATTTTTAAGAAATAAAATCCGAAATTGTGTACTTTCAGAATAAATAAACATTTTTTCTTACATATAAATTTTTTTTTTTTTTTTATCATCGTATGAAATGTTAACATACTTTTGGACCACCCTGTATCCCATATACATAGGGTTAACAAGTTGAAATTAAATGTTAATTAATCCGAATGTATGGTTCTTAAACGTAAAGCTAACATTAATCTTACCATAGAAAAAGAATTGATTGAGCAAGTAGAACAGATTAGGTGTTTAAGAGTGGTATAGTCGAATATATGGTATTATAAATAAAATCTCAAAAAAAAAAAAAAAAGAATCCTTGGAAGAATTAGAAGTAAGGTTTTATTAATGAGTGCAATACATACGAGTATATTATACGTATAATACCATGATTAAAACGAATTTTGAATGCTGTTCTTCAATATTATGTATAGACTCGTACACTGGCGATCACTAGAATGAGGCCATACATTTTGCAATCGATTTTCACTCTTTATAGCTGTTGGAAATTTTTTACCCGGAAACTTTTACTACCTGTGACCAGGTACATATTTTCTCAACAGGAAGTCATAAAATTAAAGGGTAAATAGGAAACGCCCGTTGGAATTTCCCAAGATCAAACAATGAACTACTTGGAAAGCGTATAAAAAGATGCGCCACTAGGATGAGGCCACATGCAAAAGCTTCCAAAGAAAGGAAAAAATGAATAAAATGTTTACATTTTATTGTTTTAAAACATTTATTTAGTACGTTTTTCTACATTAATAATGAGTATGCCCGCCATTTTTCGATATGACCTCTATTAGACTGTACTAGACAGTGATCGCCGGTGTATCTCATGTGATAGTACAATTATTAAATTGCAACGTTTACAAAATAGGGCAATGCGTATAATCTTAAAGTGTAGTCGGCTGAGCCCAATCAGTGTGCTGATCGATGCTTTAATTTCATTTAATGTTTCAAATTTCATTTTCAAAATTAGTTTAATCTTGTACCTCTTTATTTAAAGAAGTACAGTGGTGGTCCAGTATAACAAATACCGATATAACGTACACTTTTTTCACATTCATTGGTGTCTCTATATAACGTACGAAAGAAAAAGTTGACACTCGATATAACGAATGTTTTTGTTATACATATCTTTAGTAAAAAAAAGTAAAGAAATATGTATGGGCCTGTTGTAAAACTATTAGGTGCGCAACTAAGTTCTTCTGTCAATAGATGGCTCCAGCAGAAAGTGCTAGTCGATTTTGACATATCCAAAACGTCATGAAGCAAGCTTAGACATAAACATAAACAGATATAAACAAACCGTTTTGACACATTAGTGATTTTGTTTTCTTTTGGTTGTGTGGAAATGTCGTATATTGTGCCAAATAAACGTCATCCATGGGAAGTGTTGATGTTCTTCTTTCATTCAAAGGAAACGGCAGCTGAAGCGCATCGACAGCTCCAAAATGTTTACGGAGATGCTTCAAAGACGGTGGCTTCGATGTTGGCGACCGTCCGCGTAAAGGTAGACCAAAATTATTCGAAGACGCTGAATTGGATGCATTGCTCGATAAGACTCCGGGCCAAACGCAAGAAGAGCCTGCTTCAGAATTAGGTGTTACCCGCCAAGCCATTTCCAAGCTATTGCATGCGAAAAACGGCCACAATACGAGCAGAGGCACGAACAAGCGATTCTACAGCATGAAAACGCTCGGCCTCACGTTGCAAACCCGTTAAAACATACCTGGAAACGCTCAAATGGAAAGTTCTATCCCACCCGCCATATATCCCAGATATTGCGCACTCCGATTGTTAATTGTTCCGTTCGATGGCACATGGTCTGGCTGATGAGCAGTTCCGCTCATATAAAGACATGATTCGTGTATAGACTCAAAAGATGAACACTTTTACCTTAACGGTATTCGAACTCTACCAGAATGATGGGAAAAAGTTCTATCTAGCGATGGGCAATACCTTGAATGATTCATTTGCAATCATTTTTTTACAATAAAGTTGCACTTTTAATCAAAAAAAAAAAGAAGCGAGTACTTAGTTGCTAATATTAGATACTGTAATTCTTTGTTGCTGCGAGCAATGGTTGGCTGACGAAATTTAAAAAGCGCTTTGGGATTCGTATTCTTAAACAGCAGATCTTGTGAACCCATTTAAAAAACAATTCCCTGAAATCATAAAAGAAAACAAACTCAGCTTAGATGCGGTATTCAATGCTGATGAGACTGTGGGCTATATTGGAAAATGGTACCAGACAGTACATACTTTCATGATGCCGCCGAAGCAAGCGCTCCAGGGACAAAAATTTCCAAAGAATGCCTTACATTCCTTGCATACACGAATACTACTGGTGTGAAAAATATAAAGCCTTTTATAATCGGAGTCTATTAAAACCAAAACTCTACCAATTAACTATGCGTTTTCTAAATCTGCTGGTCTTTTCAAAACTTGTTTTTTTAAGAGCTTGCTGAGCAAAATTTTGAGTTCGGGAAATGCTCTGAAGGAGCTTAATCTTTTCGAAGCTGTTTCAATTATTACCTTGGCATGACAAAATGTATCAGCGGTTGTGCTTCACAAGACATATTAGCTCCAACGCCGGATATGGAGTTTGATGAGGAACATGATATTTGAGGAAGATGATATTCCACTGTCAGTTTTACAGATTACGGTATTGTTTTTTCCAAAGTGTCTTGGAATCATGCTAAAATGTTTCTTGCAGAACATAGTCGTACCAGCACATTTCAAGAAAACGATGTTATTGATATTGACAGTGATGAAGATGCTAGCTTCTCAGAAATGAACTCGAACTTTGTTCAGAAAGTAAAGCATACCGAAGCGGTTGAGCACTTTAACACAGGAAAAAGCTGTAAATTGTTGCGTTCAAAATTCACGAAAACAAACGCTTATTGGCGATTTCTTTTTAAAAAAAAATTAATGATAGTATCCAAAGCCTGTGCTCGATATTACGAATTTTTCGATTTAACGAACACACCTGGACATTATATCATTCGTTATACTGGACCAGCACTGTATTTACGACTCGCAAGGGACTCTCAACCCTATTACTTGAGAAGTAGTGGTGAATTTAGGTTACCCGTTTATCGGGAAAACTCTGAACATAATAGTATTGCAATATGTAATAAAGGTGGTTGCCATAGCTAACTATCATATGTACATCAGGCTGCCGATACTATTGTACATACATAACTTTCTTTTATTGTTTTGCTTTAATAACAATCATTATTGAATTAAATTATGTATATGTTGATTAGAGTAAGTTTAAAATTGTTCATTATATGTGTAAATGGAGGTTAATGACACTAGTTGTTAGATAGGGGTACACTCTACGACTCATCACAGGTGGCGGTTTAATTTTAAATAATAACTGTTCAACAGTTTTCAATAAAAGCTAGTGAATGCTAGTTGTGCATCTTTTGACAGTTACTTACCGAAGTTTCAGTTATTTTGGACTCGCAGTTCTTAGTTGACAGTCGTTTGAGTAAGTCGATGTGAGTGTTTTTTGTGAAAATGGAAAAAATTTAGTATCGAGCTGTTATTAAATTCTTGTTTTTGAAAGGCAATACGCCTACGCAAATCAAAAATGATTTGGACTGTGTGTATGGGGACTCTGCACCATCATTTACCACAATGAAATTTTGGGCAGCTGAATTTAAACGTGGCCGTAAGAGCTTGGAAGATGATGAACGTTCTGGACGTCCAAAAACTGCAACCACTGACGACAACATTGCAACAACACCAAATGGTGTTAGACGACCGCCGAATTAAAGTGAGAAAGATAGTAGAGGTTATGAAAATGTCCAAAGAACGTATTTGTTACATATTAAATCAAGTTTTAGGCATGAGAAAGTTGTCCGCGTGTTGGGTGCCGCGTTTGCTTACGTTAGACCAAAAACGTGTTCGAATGAACATTTCCAACGCTCTGGTGGCGCAGTTTAGGCGCAATAGATTCGAGTTTTGGCACCGATTAATTGCTGCAGATGAAACTTGGATACACCATTATACGCCCGAAATAAAAATTCAGTCAAAACAGTGGGCCAGCGCAAAGGACGAGCCGGCTCCAAAAAAAGCAGAAACTGTTTTTTGATGGCGACTGTTTTTTGGGATAGTAAAGGAGTTATCTTAATCGATTATTTTCAAAAAGGAAAAACCATTACAGGAGCATACTACACATCATTACTTGCCAAACTGAAGGCAGAAATTGCGGCAAAACGGACACATTTGTAGAAAAAGAAAATCCTGTTTCACCAAGACAACGCGCCGTCTAATACCTCAGCGGTTGCCATTTCGAAAATCCATGAATTACGATTTGAACTGCTTGACCATCTGCCTTATTCACCAGATCTAGCCCCAAGCGACTTCTTTTTGAGAAGTGTGTAGAGTTACAAGGAGGCTGTGTAGAAAAATAAAAAAAAATTTTGAGAAAAAATGTCTTGTATCATTGTTCGGTCGGAAACCTTTCAGACAACCCTCGTATATTGGTATTTGTCTGTAGTTCGTTCCATTTGCAAGGAACATTTGTTCAAAGTCAAAATTAACCGCGTTAACACGTAAATTAATATTTCGATGCAAACACGAGTTTCGTATTTAAAAAAAAAGTATAGTAATTTTGGTTATATCGTGTTAGAAAAAAATCGGTAAGTGTTATAGATAAAAGTGTTTTTTATTGAATGGTCAATAGATTAGGTTTTGAACGATACTGTTATAAAATAATTGAGTTCGCTTACGCCAGTCTAGAGGCGAACAAAAGCAGTTGGCAGTAATTTTTTTTTAAATGTGTCGCTACTGTTTCAGTGCTTTTTTTGGGTGTTTTCAACCGAATTTGGAATTTTTTTTCTCATTTATCAGCGATGTCGTACCGTAAGAATATTATCAACTTTTCGGCGATGACAGATGACGAAATTTCTAATTTTAGGGACTCAATTTCGAGCGCGGAGGACACTGACGGTGTAGTTCAATTCGACGATGATCCCGAAGATCCAGAATTCATTTGCCCAGAGGATGACTTGCTAATTGACAATTGTTTGATAAAGTCAAGTGAAATTGTCATTGATGCAATTAATGCAAATCTAAATTTCAGCAACTTAGACGAACCGAATGCACCTTCGTCACCATTGCCATCCACGTCCGCTCTCATTTCAATGAACGCACAATCCAACTCGCCAATACATGCCAGCCAAACCAAATAAATGGGGATACAATCTCTTTGTGCTGTGCGACCACACGGGATACTCATATTCTTTTGAAGTATATTCTGGAGCCGGCCATAATGTGATTCCTGTGAATGCACCGGATCTTATAGTTTGATCGTTGTTCGTCCAAAATTCCAGACAACGTCAACCATATAGTTTGCTTCTGCAACTTATACACTTCGCTGGTTTGCTCACATATCTTAGAAGCCGTGGAATATATAGCTTGGGAATAGTACGCGCGAATCGTGTGCTAAACATCAAATTATCGAGCGATGCTGAACTGAGAATACGTCGCCAATGTTTACGGAATCGATATAGGCCGCGTTTTGTGGCTAGACAACAAAAGTGTTAGAAAATGGACAAATCGCATCTTTTTCCACCTGCTGGATGTGGCAATTTTAAATGCTTATATTCTTTATCATCGGTTGCACAAAGGAGTCGATCGGAAGTTGCGGAATCATGGTGCATGGTTTCAAACCAAACTAAAAAGGCTAAAGGCCGTCCAACGGCATCGCCGGCTCCACCGCCTCCGAAGCCAAAGAAGGCTTATATTTCAACATTAGATGTTCGTTATGATAACGTGGGCCACTGGTGCGCAATCCACGACCGCATTTGCAAATTGCCGGGATATAAGTCCAAAACACAGGCTTATTGCACCACCAAGTCGTGTTTGCTTACATTCCATAAACAATAATTTTATTTTTTTTTTATAAAGGTTACGAATACCCTTATGATACTATTCACATTAAAGATTATACATGCATATACACAATATTACAAACACACTTTGTCCATTGTTGTTTTTTATTTTTTTCCATTATTTTCATTGAATAAATTTTATTTTAGTATAACTAAATATTTTTCTTTTGCTCTGACAACGCAAGCAAGAAGATGTTAGCTCCACGAACATGAAAAACAGACTTCATATTCGTTATTTTCATGTGAACATTAAACTATTCTGATTTATTAACACAAATAAAAAAATAAGGCATTTAGTGGGTGGTTAAATAAATAAATAAATATAACAGAGAACTACCTGATTGGCCCATATGAAGTGGCTTCAGGCCGATAAAATGTGTTGTAATATCCCAGTTTAATAGCTAAGAGTAATGACTAATTCTGGTACATTTGTCAAGCTCTAAGTCCAAATGTGGTCGATAGCTATAGAAAATCCACGCTGCTCCATCTTTAAAAGATTTTCCAATTGCTCGCATACTTGACATAATCGGATGCATGCAGGGCGATGACCGTATGATCTATATGACTTCGCAAAGATGGGTCTACTGGTGAACAAGAGTAAAACGGTATCTTTTAGTCTGTAGAATGGAATTTAAAAAAAGGAAAACTTTTACTATTGAGGAAAAGGCTGCCATAATTTGGAGACTTGAAGCAGGAGAATCCAACTCAAATCTTGCAAAAGAATTCAATGTTTCGCATTCTACAATCAGTGGAATGTGGAAAAATAAAGAAGCTGTTCAAAAAAGTTTTGAAGCGAAATCAATAAAAGTAAAAAAGATTCGTTCTTCAAAACATGCAGACATTGAAGAATCATTATTAAAATGATTTAAGACTCAGAGGAGTAATAATGTGCCCATCACAGGATCATTACTGCAAACAAAAGCAAATGAAATTGGACAATTGCTTGGAAAGGATTTTCAATGTACTGAAAGTTGGACCTATCGTTTTCGCATGCGAAACAACATTGTGTTTGGAAAAGTTTCGGGAAAAGCTAACAGCGTTCAGCCAGGACAATGCGATGAGTGGTTACAAAAAGTATGGCCAATAGCTCGAGGAGAGTAGCAACCCCGTGAAATTTTTAATGTGGACGAAGCCGGCCACAGTTAGTTAAGACCTGACAAAACGTTGAAATTTAAAGGAGATAAATGCACAGGAGGAAAAATGTCAAAAGAACGAATAACCGTGCTCGTTGGTGCAAATATGGACGGATTGGAAAAACGAAAACTGCTTGTTATAGGCAAATCAAGAAAACCAAGATGTTTTAAAGGTACCACGAGCTTGCCAGTTGAATACACAGCAAACAAAAAGGCTTGGATGACCTCCGAAATTTTCGAGGGAATTTTAGGAAAATGTGATACAGAGCTTAGGACAAAGAAAAAGAAAAGTTTGTTACTTGTTGATAACTGCCCTTCACATCCTAACACACAAAAGCTTTCTTCAATCAAACTGTCTTTCCTTCCGCCCAATACAACATCGATATTACAACCAATGGACCAGGGTGTTATAAGAAGCCTTGAAAGCAATTTTCGAAAAAATCTTTTGCTCAAAATTATATATCCCAGAAGTTAATAAAGAATGTACCATTGGCTTATTAGACGCTGTCAGCATGGCGGCCACAGCTTGGAATCGTGTCACTAGTAACTAGAGTCCGACCGAACATTCGGCTTCTGCTTCGGCTTCGGCCATAATCGTCTTAAATTTCCACCTTCGGCAAGAAAAGGCCGAAGATTTTGCAGAAGCCGAACCATTTTCCGCAAAAATTAAACTATCATACGCACCGTGTTTTGGAGGAGATTTCGAGCAAGTCATTTCATGTTTGTTTCGTTTCTGTAGCATGTAGCTACAAGGAATGTTGATATTTTTAATTATTGGGCTTCAAGTCCTTATACCTACTTGAAATAAGTAGCTAACAAATATTTATCAGCTCCTCCTACTAGTGTAGCGAGTGAGCAATTATTCAGTGCTGCTGGACAAATTTATGCTGATCGGGGCTAATTTGCAGGGAGAAAATGTACAAAAACTTTCGTTTCTTGCATATAATATTAAGTTATTTAATTTTGATTATTAATTCTACTTCATCGTTTGTCTTCTCATATTAACTTTGTTTGTTGTATTTACGTGTTATTGAATGTACCTAGGGTTTTGGATTTTTTTTTCTGGTTATTTTTTGTTTTTATTTCTTTGCTAAGCATTCATTTTGATTGTTCCGTTTATGTGTTATTTAAAAGAGTATACTGCAATATTTTGCTGGCTATTTTGCTGTTTGCGTCTTTGTAAAATAATTTAATAAAAAAGAAAATATTTACCGATCAATTTTATCAAACTGATCACTATATTTTAGGCTCTTTAGCATTTTGAAATACAATCTCCATTAGATTCGGCTTCGGCAGAAGGTGATGAAGAAACCGAAGTTCGGCTTCGGCTTCGGCCAAAAAATTCACCTTCGGTCGGACTCTACTAGTAGCACAATTGCCAGCTGTTTTAAGCATGCTGGCTTGCAGACTTTGAACAACTCTTGAAACGAAGAACAATTTGATGAAGAGGATGATTAACCCCTTTCTCAATGGATTGCATGGGAGGAGTACGTAACCGTTGATGACAACATTTTAACCTCAGATGATCCAAATTTAGAAGAAATAGTGAGTGCTGATGCTGCTGTAGAAAATTCTTTTCTCGAGGATTTCGATGACGATGGAGATCATGTAAACAAAACAATTTCTTCAATGAAGCATTAAATGCAATAGGTTTTGTTAAGGATTTTTGTTTTTTTGCAAACACAGCACCACAATTAAACAAATAATGTAATAGAAATAAAAAAAAATATTAGAAGTTCTCTACCTTCAAAATAAAAAACAATCAAATATCACAGACTTTTTCGAAAGAACTGAATCGTAAATTAAAAAAAAAAATATGAATTTGTGTATGTACTTGTAAGAATTGAATTACTTTTTTTTTTAAATGAAATAAAATATAACATAACATAGATATTTAAAAAAATTGATTTTTTCTTCATTCGGATATAGCAACATTCGCTTATAACGACGGAAAATTTGTCTCCCATGAGCAGTGGTTATAACCGAATTCCACTGTATATTGAATTTAATAAAGATTTTAACAGAGTACGTAGCTGGAACTAGCTAGCTTACATTCAATCTGAGTAGAGATGCTTGTTTGCTGTTCAACCTGCCTTGTAGTTTTTCATCTTAAGTTGCCCACTTACTTAAGAATAGGTAAGGCCAAATTCGTAAACGCATATGTTGCGCAAAATGTGCAAAGCAGATTAACACAACGCACAACGGAAAATTACTGCAAAGCAAACAGTTCTAAAACGTAGTAGATTAATTTTTTTTACACAGAAGCAAGAGCATCTGTGCAACTATCAAGGAATGTTGCACACTTCACTTTGAATTTATGTTTGGGGTTTAATATTTTTTTCGTTCTTTTTAGTGTATTTGGTAGCTTGGCAACCATTAAACACCATAAGGTGTTTAAAATAAGTACACAACTTTGTTGAACAATCATGCTTTAAAATATTGAGAAATGAAAATTGAGTAAGTAAACCGTTCATAAACGTTTAACACTTGCAATGCAAGCATATGCTTCTCTATTACATGTACTTTGCAGATAATTTGCTTTGCAAGTCGTGCGTTTACGAATTCGCCCTATTTAATTCAAAATATATAGAATCAATGCTATAAGTTTGAGACCAAGCTGTTACGTGAGTAAACGCCTGCATTCGAAAAATATTACCAATTCTCCAAACTAATTACATTTCCAGCGCAGTATCCCATTGAAGTACTTGCAAAGATATTACACACATCACAAATCAAAACCCTAGACCTAGAAATGGACTTAGCAGACGCTTGGAAGAAGCAACATCTTTATATCAGGTGTCCTTGAGAATATATACTTGCTGTGCACAAGAGCCGAACAAAAATAGGAGAGCGGCATAAATTTGAAATTAAAATTTCAGCAATAGTGCGAGATCCGGCATAAGAAATAAATACCCTCATCTGTTATTCAATGATGAAAGAGATTATCTGTTAGATAGTACTTAAAAAAAGAAAAAAAAGGAGTTGCCTAGCTAAATTGCATGTCAATGCTGTTAAATAAAATAAATTATAATTAATTTTTTTGATCAACTTCCTCCATTTGTTATTCATAAGAATCGAGCATTAGCTGAGAGAATATGACACAAGGATTTGGAAAAATATAGGTTGCCTGCATATTTTTCAGTACAATTATGAAGTTGCCAAGTATAAACAGGTGAGCAATCAATATACGAGTACCCTCATCTGTTATTTGATAAGGTTAAGGTAAAAGGTTGCCTTCAGAAAAGTTTTTCCCATCCATGGTTGCCTAGATTTTAGATGTTAAGTTTTCATCGGTAATAATAAAGTAATGTACGTCACGGAACTATTCTCCGTGGACAAGAAACTCTCTGAAGATGTTGCACTTTATAGGAGTGAATACCTGGCAAAAAATATCTAAAGCTTTCGGTGCGGTCACTATTGAAATGGATCGCATAATAAAAAGATTATATACGACAATAATATGGACGTATCGACATTGGCAAATTAAGCTATAAAACTGGAAACAGAAGCGGACGCTAAATTTCAAGAAGTAGCGTATAATTTGAGACATTGTGTTAAAAATTTTTCCCTATCGAAAACTACCTAGTCGTTTAACCGTAGATGATGTGATAAAGGGAGATAGCGAGATTCCAGAGCAACTATACGAATTTATGTACCAATTGATCGGAGGACCGGGCACTTCTCGCGATGTATTAGATCAGACCACTGTTAAAATTAAGTCATTATGTAGTCACATAATTTATACATCATAACACAAAGGGTCGAATTAAACCTGCTAAAAACCTAAATCTTGGATTGGCTTTGAAGTCTCTCACGACTAGTTCTCACAATACTTAATAGATATGGCCATACAATAGGATATAAATTGACTGAAGAATTAGAGACTGAAATGACTTACACAGCAGTTGAACAAGATAAAGTCATACTCTTACCATCCGGCATCGATGCAGTTCATGATCTTGATCGCTTTGTCGACAGAACGTCCGGAAAAGGCACCATGCATGACACCGTTGGAATAATTTACCAATTTTCTACCGCTGACAATGAATTTTTAGATAATATTGAAGCTACGACGTCGTTAACACTTCAACATCATGACGATATTGATGAATTTAGATCACCATCACGAAAAAGACGACGCTTCAATCAAATTTCAAGAGAGGTCCAACCATATTATCAAAAACCTAGTGCAACCATGGAATTACTTACCGTTAATTACATTGAAGAGGGAATGGTTGCATTCCAAAGTGCTAGAGAGTTTTCGATTGAAATAGATTTACTATGGATGATGTCTTTGGCAAGGCTTGACTCAGTACCCATGTGGTTAGGCTACAATTGCACGGTTACGACCGATAATAGCAAAATTTAAACCGTACATTATTTATCTCCAATCAATTCTTCGCCAACGTTGTATGCTATAGTAAATGAAACGCTCATCATAGCAAATGAAATTGCTGAAAAGTGCAATGAAAAATTAATTATTGTCACGAACGACTTAGCCATAGGTAAAATGGCGATGCAAATCAAGCAAAATGAAAAGCCGAAGTTTGACAATACACTCCACAACACTCCCTTAGGTTTTGATGAGATCTAATTCATTGAACGCAGCAGCATTATCGCTTCGTCTTATCGCATCATAGCGATAACCTTTTTTTTGTTTTTGCTAACACACCTGTTTTACACTGATGAGTGATCTTCATTGTGGTACGAAATATTGATAAGGCCAGTTGTGCTTAAGTGAAAGAATAATTAAAAAAAAAATATAAGTTTAAGCTGAGTTTCGACAGAAAAAGGGTTTGTTAGTCTTAAATATTTAATTATTTGTTAGAAAAAATTGGAATGCTTTAGATTTTCGCGAATGTCAATTACAATGACTCATGGAAAGCCATTGACCGAAGAGGAGCAATGTTTACAGAGAACAGGGGAAAACAACAAGGCAAATCGGAGCTATTCTAAAAAGAAGTAAAACTGTTATAGCAAATTATATAAATATTGGCGAAAATTATGGAGTTAAGCGAAGTACAGGAAGAAAACCAACATTAACACCAAGAGATATTCGAGAAATAAGACGTCTTGCTGTAAATAAATCCATCAGTCCTTCTGAAATTGTAAGCATTCTGAAGCTAAAATTTTAAAGTCAGATCATACCATTGAATATGTTTAACGCACGCCAAAACCGATGCTTACAGCACGACACAAAGCGAACAGGTTGACTTTTGCTGACAAATTTCAATTTTGGGACGAAGAGTGGTGTAAAGTGGTATTTTCTGACGAAAAAATATTTAATTTAGACGGGTCAGATGGTTGCCAAAAATATTGGCATGATAAAAGGACCGAAAGGCAGCTCAGGCATGCTCGCAATTTCGGAGGAGGCACGTTAATGGTTTGGGGGGCTATAAGCTGCTCTGGAATCATCTATATGTTTTATATCAACTAAAATGGATAGCCAAAAATACACTGAGCTCTTAGATGATGTTTTAGTTGAGGATCAATTATTCGGTAGCAAGTTTATATTTCAACAGGACAACGCGGCTATTCATGCATCCAAGTTTACAAAGGAGTTTCTAAAAACCCGAAATATTTCTCTATCGGAATGGCCCGCTTGCAGCCCTGACTTAAACCCCATTGAGAACGTGTGGGCGGTTTTGTCGCGCAATGTTTTTAAAAATGGGTGTCAGTTTGATAATTTGAAAAATCTCAAAAGGCCCATCAAGGAAGAATGGGAAAAAATCGACATAGGTCAGATACAATCACTGATTAATTCGATGACACGACGTCTCCGAGATGTAATTAGAAACAAAGGATCAAACACTAAGTACTAAGATTTGATTTGATTTCGAATCAAAAATATTTCAAATACAAATACTAAAGTAAAAAGACATTGTCCTTATCATTATTTCGTTCGTATAGAATTTAAAAAAATAATTAAAAATATAAAATAAAAGTTAATTTTCATAACTAATTTATATTCGAGTTGTTTTGTTATGCAGCTACTAAAAATTAAATGTATTTATTAAATTTCTAAGAATAAATGTTTAAAGAAAGTTATTTTGTTTTGTCCTTATCATTATTTCGTGGAGTGTATATTCATTAATTTAGGGGCATTTCACACTCAGATCGCATTCTTCAAATCTATTGGTAAATATATAGATTGCAGTGGATTTCAGGTTCAACAACCAGCACATTAATCGCTGCAAACGTCTATATGCATTGACTTCAGCTGCGTTACAAATATTTCACTTCGAGCAGTATTTATATATAAGCAGCATTCAAATCTTGAGATATTGCATGAACTTTTACAGATTTCGAAGGATTAAATTTTAAATTATATATTTACAATTGAAATATTTGTACATACTCGTATACTCTATTTAAAACATGCCAGGTGGTCCATTATGTACGTAAGCAATCTTATGAAGATGCGGAGTAGCAATCCGCTTGTGGTATCTGAATTTAGCTAAGAAGCTTTTGGTATCCGCCGTACCAAATGTGGTTTCTCCAGATCATCTGTTGACTTAACATTAGAGCAGACTATTAATGCTGATGCCTCTAATCAATTAACGTTAAATCTTGCCGCAGACTCCGTATCAGGACGACAAAAATGGGCACTTAGTCACAGCATAAAGACCAAAATTATTTCCACCGTCAAAGAGCATATTGGTCTATCGCAAAAAGGTATTCACTCCTATAAAATGCAACATTTTCAGAGAGTGTCTTGTCCTCTGCGAACTCTAACAACAAAGCCTTATACCGGGAGAATAGTTACGTGACGTACATTACTTTAATATTACCGATGATTTCTTCGCTGAATACTTAACATCTAAAATCTAGGCAACCATGGATGGGAGAAACTTTCCTTAAGGCAACCTTACACCGCTGAGTAGGTAAAAAAAATAACCTTTTAGTTGAATAAAAAAATTATCAAATAACAGATGAGGGTATATTAACAACGATTGCTCCCCTGTTTACACTTGGCAACTTCATAGTTGTACTCAAAAACATGTAGGCAACCAATATTTTTCCAATTCCTTGTGTCATATTCTCTCAGCTAATGCTCGATTCTTATGAATAACAAATGGAGGAAGTTGATCAAAAAAAATAATTATAATTTATTTTATTTAACAGCATTGGCATGCAATTTAGCTAGGCAACTCCTTTTTTTTGTTTTTTTAAGTATTATCTACCAGATAATCTCTTTCATCATTGAATAACAGATGAGGGTATAAATTTCTTACGCCGGATCTTAGACTATAAAGATTGACTCCATTGGTGATATGTACTACTTAATAGTCTGTCAACTCCTAACACCTACTCAAGAACAACCGCAACTCTATTCAAATTCAAATTCAAATTCAAATGGAATGATATCCAGTCTATCTGTATCTTTTTTTACCAATAAATTACTAGCCATTCATTGTTTGAGTAGACTTCAACATAACAAGTAGTTGATTTTTATTTTTTTTCCCTTATCAGCACACGTATACTTAATGCGGTTTTACGGTTAATCGGTTACCTCTTATTAAAAATAACATACACAGTACATATATAAATAATAATATTAAAAAAAAAAACAATAACAAGAAAAAAACACAACATAATAATAGAGATAAGAAATCGTAAGTAGGCGCAGCAGAATAGATAAACTATTACCACACGCTATTCCCAATGTAATCGTGTTTTGTTTCGCCAATTTTGCGGCAAGTACGAGTAATGAACAATGTTTTATTCAAGGCTGTTTCCTTGTGATTTTGGTTTGAAAATTGTCCCACCATAAAGGGCAAAAATGTATTATGAATTCAACAAGAACCTACAAGATATTGCTCCATAGCAACGAATACGTTCCCCTTTCAAAGTGCATTGAGTGTCTACGGGTATCCACTTAACACCCCAGCTAAGGGTACTATCTACATACATACATAACATATGTACATATCTATATTTGATAGAAATTGCGATGCATATGCAATACCTACGGAAGATACACCCCACTTTTTCATCGGTGGTTCATGAGTAACTTGGATATCTCAAATATATTGCAATAAAAAGAAAAAAAAAGAAGAAAGATTGATCTTTTCCACAAACATTTATTAAACGTCCTTTTCAGTCAAAAAAGAAGGCAATGCTCACTGTTTTCATAGATTACAATGATATTGTGCATCATGAATTTCTTCCTGAAGGCCAAACTGTCAATAAGGAGTTTTGTTTGGGCGTTATGAGATGTTTGCGTGAAGCAATTCGCAGAAAAATGGTCTCAATCGTAGGTAACGCCTCATCTGAGAAAGCATTGTGACAAAGATAGATGTCTCTTGTGTTTTACGTAGGTATCTGCCGTGAAGGCGGTGCGTCTTCGCACAAGATATCAAAACAGTGCGTTGATAAGCGCCCTTCGGGTAGTACAAGTACTACCACCAATACCATTCGAAGTCGTGTGTAAAGCACGAACTTCCGCTTTGGTGAAGAGTCGAGGCCTATCTAATACCTCCGCCATTCTGTGGGTCATGACAGTTGCAATGCAACTCCACATCGAGCAAACCAGATGGTTCCATAGCAATCCCATGGTTGAGCATAGGTCGTAGCACACTACAACATATGCTAAGTCATAAGATGTGTGACAACAGACAACAAATTCACCTGATATGGCACTTTGTTCGGATGACTCAAAGCATCGCTTCGGTGAAGGCGTTCTAACAGCCGAGAGGAGATAATGGAAAAATCGCTGAGCGGATGAGCTTCGGATACCGGAGGTGTTTCGGGCACTGGATTAAACGCTCGCACTAAAGCTTTGCAGTCCAAGGGGTATTACCTACTTAAAAGATTTGTTTAGTTATTCGCAAGAGAGATGGCGTAAACCATGAATACAGAGAACAATCTTGGATCTCGGATATTCTTTTAGATTCCAACATTTTTAAACACATATTGTACAAAGAACTCCACAGTGTAGTGTACTTGAAGTATTTTAATACTACGAAAGCCAACATTTCTCTCCATGGGGCTTTTCTCAAGTACAATGAACACAATGATGAGATCATTTTTGCTATTGAAGC
The DNA here is from genome assembly GCA_949129095.1 of Volucella bombylans. Classification (NCBI taxonomy): domain Eukaryota; kingdom Metazoa; phylum Arthropoda; class Insecta; order Diptera; family Syrphidae; genus Volucella; species Volucella bombylans. The sequence goes on along the minus strand of OX422141.1, from coordinate 94,155,513 downwards.
CGGCTCGTTCAATCATCCGAGTCCATTTCAAAGATTGATCGCTATATATAGCTATATGAGAAGAGGGTTTAAACATTGTCAAACATTCTGAAAGGCATTTTTAAGTTCCTGAAACATTGAACATTATCTTCAAGCAACCGACAGACTTTTCAAGAAAAGAAAACGCCAATTAAATCTCCAGCTGTGAAGCTTATTATATTTTATCGGCTGATTTAAAGTTGGGGCTATGTTTTTAGCTCTTGCCTACGATGGCCTTCTGACACGATAAGTCAGATTGATTATACAGCCATCATATTCTTCTATACATCGGTACATTGTGGTATCGAAACATTGACTCGGGCTGCTTCCTAGTATTAGTCAAGGAGTGGATGCAGATATCAATGCCAGTAGCATTCGGCCCATTTAAACCTTTGACCGTAACACCCGTCTCGCTATGAATGCTCACCAGTATATTCTTAAGCCCGTTTTTGGACGTACTCTAAAATATCGTGGTTTCTTCTTAAGCCGTACAATTTGCTTATTGAATACCCTGCCGAGCCGACTATTTCATAGTCAATATAACATTCAGACGTTTAAATGTACCAATGTACATCGATACCTCTCTTTCTTTCCTCCCTAATTTTCCTTCGCCTGCACGGTGTGCAAACATTTCAAGGGTACTAATAACCCCTTGAGCGGGCACTAATTAAAAACAAAAAAGGCAGTACTCGTACAGCACCTGAAGAATACTGTGATAAGGTTTAACGTCGGACGGACGTCACCAAAGTCTTTGCCCACCAACCCAGACAGTTAAGTTGAGAACTTCTGTTGGCACATACCAGCAGAGAAGTAAATCCAAACACAAACTTTCAAGGTCTAAGACAAGAACGTGCTGCCGACTTCTTCTGTCCAACTTCACGCGTATACACATAGTATTGACATAAACAGCAAAAATAGTCGGACATTTGTGATTATTGAGGCAGAACAGCAAAAATGAGTTTGTCGGCCAATGAACTACCTTGTGTAGCTGTACAGCGACATAGATCTGGTCAGAAAGACTTGCCTACAGGGATTAAGTCATGTAGAGCGCGCAAACATCAGTGTTCCAACCCGAAGTATCAGCGAATCCAACTCAGAGGGGTAACGCAGCACAGGAAGACCTTTGCTAAGATGGCGCACACAATTTGAAAGACACCTCAACAACTTTGGTCTGAGTAAGTGGAGGCAGCTAGTTTGGATCAAGCTGGAGAGGCATGTGGGTTGAAGCCCAAGATCGCCCCGGTCTACTAGATATCTTCAAAAGTAAAGTCATGTTTTGTTGTTCTAGTTTCAGCTGAAATAATTTTCTGATCGAACTACTCAGGCAAAGGAAGATCACACTTTAATGAGACATATTAGTAACAAGAGAATTAAAACAACTTAATACGCCCAGCTGGAGACAACAAACAACAAATTAAACAGGTTAAAGAGATTGATTGCGGGCCGCCATCAAAGTATTTAAGTAAGTTCTCGAACGTCTAATATTATCAGATTTTATTGAACGGAAAACAACCTGAAAATAAGGTGTTGGAACTATTTAAGTAAGGATTGGCATCATGAACTAATTAAGCAAAATATTTTTGGGGTTAAAAAATTAACAAAAAGTTTTTCCTCACAATAAAAAGGAGATAATGCAAATTTAATCCTGTTGACATGCGACAGACTAAATGCGTAATTTAAATTTCCTTTGTAGCCATACAGTTCCAGAAATGTGTATGTACAAACTTATACATTTTTATTCTCGCCAAGTTTAATCATTTTCATAATTGGGAAATTCCATATTCCTTTGTTGGATGTTATATATATAAAAGATCTTTACTAGTTTTGCAGTTTCTACACTTTTGAACTGGGCATACGACCGAGTTGAAAAGAAAACACTGTGCATGCAATAGTGAAGCTTCAAAGACTACTCCTCTAAACAAAAGAAAAAACAACGATCGATCCAGGCGATTTATGAATGAGATCTCGAATTCTCGCTACAAAAACATTGGGAATATGAATTTTCCCCTTATGAATACAATTGTAACAGAAGAAACCAAAAACATCAACACGGCACTTGGGGAAAACACAACTAGGCGTTGGTTTAATTAATTTCGTTCAAGAAATATAAGCCTTGAAAATGACCCTCGTGGTCACCATAAAGTGGATATATGCAACGACGAGGTGAGGGTTTTGATGGAACCCGATTAATTAGGCGTCCTTTATTCAACAGTAGCTCTGCATTGGTAAAGCAAAAGCTGAATAGATGGGATCCATCGAGATCGTTGAGAGACTGCATCAAATTTGTCAAAAATTTATTACATAAATCCAAGGCTACATTTTAATAGGTGATTCTCTATCATAATTCCTGAAAGGAAATCACCAACACGAAAAAACTATCATTACATCATCGACGGACTGATGTCCAAAGCGAAAACCTCCCTAAAAAATATGCAAGCTGAAGTACGAGTATCTTCCATTAATCAGGCCCCATCAATTGTTAGCGGAAAATAATTTTTAACGTCGGTAGGTTAATTCCTGTCCGTTCAGACAATCAGGCAGTTGTTAAGGTTCCGCAATAGTCACAGCTAGGTTTGTAGGAGCGTGAATGAAATATCGAGTGCCCATACGATGAATTTATGCTGGATACATGTGCACATCGCGCCAACGTTCCGTTAAACGCAGTTAATAGAAGCATCCAAGATACGAGTACAGTCGAAGTGCGCAATTGATTCGAATATTTGGCGTACATATAACAAGAAAATATCTCAATTTCTAGTAAAGCTAAGTCGTTGTGATGTTGTTGATCAGCCGTTGTGAAACTCACATCTCTTTAAAGAAAGAATAAGAATTTTTGAAATTTACTTCTTGGAGGACTTACGGAAAATTAAGCTATGAAAGTTTCTGAAATCCATATCATTATATTATATTACAACCCGGAGCTCATACGTTCCCTGGAGAAATCCCACCGTCGCTGGTCCAAGTGAGAAGTGACTTCTTGTCAAAAGTTCCCAATCGATCAAAATACCTACCTACCTTGAGTTGTTTCAATATGCAAATGTATAGAGGGCAATTGGCAATAACAACTCCGACACTACAAGAAAGATCGAACCTAAATTCGCGTGAATTGACAGAAAACCAATGCCTGGTTTGGTATGGTATTTTGAGTATCGTACTGTGAAGTTTATTAAGGATAAGAGAGCTGTTCGAGACCGTACACTGTACCGATTCCAAGTACCGCACTGAAATCCTTTAGAAAACAAAAAAGTACCATGGATCACTTTATCAAAAAAGATTTTTGGCTCTCCATAAGATACAGAGAGCTTTTAATCATAGTCGCATTGAAGCAAAAATCGAAAGCACTCGTCAGAGGAGGAATGCTCATCGAAAAATTGTGTTCACTTGCTAGCAAATCTTCACAGTTAAAAAATCGGTCCTCAAGAGAAGGATCAGAACTCATTCAAAGTTTTAAACGTCGCCAGCATCCCAATTCACTCTGGCCTTCACTTTTGCCAAAAAGGAGTCGAAATTTCAAAAAAAAAAAAAAAAAAAAAAAAAAAAAAAGTTGTTTATGAAAAAAAAGTTGTTTCAAAAAAAAAAAAAAAAAAAAAAAAAAAAAAAAAAAAAAAAAAGTTGTTTATAAAAACGTTGGGAAGCACATAACCAAACAAGGTTTGTCAAAAAACCCTGCAAACTCACAAAAAAAAACCAACTCTGTAGTCCAGACCTAAACTTATTGGACTACAATCAAAGCTTGATCTACTAGACAGCGAAATTTTGAGTCTTTAAATCAATCCCGAGTCCGAGGAGTGAATATTTTTTCCATACTTGTGGTGCGTGCAATTTGCAAAATTGGCTCCATTATGCCACACGCCAGAGAAAAAAATAAGCGCGCAAGGTATGTGAAACAACCTCGATGAAAAATATAAGAATATTGCAAAAACTTGGCTCGATGTCTCTGCATAAACAAAGGTAATGGTGAGACGAAAATGATGGTAAAGAAAAAAAGGAATACGAGTAACTATTAACCAGAAAACCGGTTAGATGTCTTAGACATCTTAGACAGAGCACAAAAAAGTGAAGAAGACGATAGCTAGAGCACGTACGCTCAGACCATATAATATACGCAAACCGGCGACAAGCAATAGAAAAAGTGCGCAGTGGAAGCACAGGGGATTGCGCTAATATTTTAAAGATTGTGGCATAATAACAATAAAACTAGAGTCCGACCGAAGGTGAATTTTTTGGCCGAAGCCGAACTTCGGTTTCTTCATCACCTTCCGCAGAAGCCGAAGATATTGTATTTCAAAATGCTAAAGAGCCTAAAATATAATGATCAGTTTGATCGGTACATATTTTCTTTTTTATTAATATATTTTACAAAGACTCAAGCAGCAAAATAGCCAGTAAAATATTGCAGTAGACTCTTTTAAATAACACGTAAAGGGAACAATCAAAATGAATGCTTAGCAAAGAAATAAAAACAAAAAATAACCAGTAAAAAAAATCCAAAGCCTAGGTACATTCGATAACACGTAAATACAACAAACAAAGTTAATATGAGAAGACAAACGATGAAGTAGAATTAATAATCAAAATTAAATAACTTAATGTTATATGTAAGAAACAAAAGTTTTTGTACATTTTCTCCCTTCAAATTAGCCCCGATCAGCATAAATTTGTCCAGCAGCACTGAATAATTGCTCACTCACTACACTAGTAGGAGGAGCTGATAAATATTTATTAGCTACTTCTTTCAAGTAGGTATAAGGTATAGGTATAATTAAAAATATCAACATTCCTTGTAGCTACCTGCTACAGAAACGAAACAAACATGAAATGACTTGCTCGAAATCTCCTCCAAAATACGGTGCGTATGATAGTTTACTTTTTGCGGAAAAATGGTTCGGCTTCGGCAAAATCTTCGGCCTTTTCTTTCCGAAGCCGAATGTTTTGCCGAAGGTGGGAATTTAAGCCGATTGTGGCCGAAGCCGAAGCCGAAGCAGAAGCCGAATGTTCAGTTGGACTCTAGATAAAACTCGTAAGGTTGAAATATATTCAAGACGAACAGAGACGCCGCTTAAGAAACCACATACCCTCCGAAGTATAAGCGGCAATTAATATGTTGGGTTTAAATGCCTAACCAGTGGAGACTAAGGTTTCTTGGTTCACTGTATAAAAGTAAAAATGACACAAAATTTTGCAACATCTACCGATTGGTGAAGCTATTTATTATATTTATTACGGTTAAATAACAGGAGAATTCGAATTTATTGTATTATAAATCCTATGCCATTTTCGCCAATGATAGCGCTATCATAAACAATGACATGATATCTCTTAATAATTCGATAAATGCGCTAAAAGGTAATGGCTTACGAATCATTTGTACAAACACTGAATATCTGCATCTGAAGTAGCAAACCCAACTGCTGACATTGATTTAAAAAGAGTCATTGTACCGAAATGCGAAAAATTTAAATTATACTTAGGCATGTAGCGTCATTCAGCTTTATTTTACTGTTTCTGAGGATTCAGACAAAGAACTAGTTCATTGTACTCCTTGTATGTTCCTTTTACTGAAATCTCTCGGACTTTCGAAGAAAGATGAGCAAGCGCTTCAGTAGGTTGGACATTCACAGAGGTAGTGCTCCGCAGTGTCGTCATCAATTCCACAGCAAGCGTTGCATAATGTATCAATCATGCCCATCACACTTATGTGCTTAGCAAAACCGTAGTTCCCAGTCACGACCTAGTAAGGAGCCTATAGGCCTCCCTAGGCATAGCAAGAAAGTCGTTGAACTCTTAGAGATGTCGGGAACCATTCGTTTGGTCTGCCGGCAACCTATAGTCACGCCAATTATTCTCATATGAAATCCAACTATTCATGAAAGCGATAATCGCAGACACGCAGTCCCAACACAGGTTCAGGTCCTGAGATACATACTCTCCTCTGAGCCTTGTCTAACGATGTCTGGCGATCTTACTTCCCGCGATCCTATTCTAATCTGGGACCCAAACAAGACTCAGTGAATCCATCCTTCCCACTGCGCTCAGTGAAGTATTGCATTGTCAAACTAGCTTGTAAGTCGTGAGAGGTTATTGCAAGGCTTTAAGCGGAGTTCACCTATCGCTCCGGATACACATGCATGCATCAGGAATGCGTATATTTATTTCCTCTGGGAAGACAGACATACGATTTCCTAAAGAGGACTAAAATCTAATGTTTTCATCCTCCAGAAGACACCAGCGTTACCAAAACCATTCCTTGGCACAGGGAAAGTAGATTTCGTATTTTTTCAGCAACGGTAGTTCTGGAGTCATTGCATTAGAGTGAAAAACGGTCAACGTGCAAGGTCATCAAATCTCTAGTACGTGTTGGGTTTGAGAGCTCTGAGAGATTCATCAGTGCGTCTAGAGCAGAGTCAGATGTTCTAGGGAAAGCCCCACCGCAGTCGAGACGGACATTGGAGTCTGCAGTAGCGAAGAATTTTCGTTAAAGCTTGTTTCACCAAACAACCGCTGCATAGGATATAATTGGCCTTATCAAAGCCGTGCATTTCCAGATGACTCTCCTCGGTGACAAGCTCCATGTGTTAACGAAAGCTCCTTTACATTGCCAGAAGGCCGAAAACTCCTTGGAGGTTTTCAACGTAACAAGATCTGTCCAAAGAATCTTATTATCTAGCTTGAAGCCCAGATACTTAGCCTAGTTGGAGAAATGAATGGCGATGTCTTTAAGAACTAGACGAGTCAAACCAGTCAGCTTCCTCCTGCTTGTAAAGAGAACAATCTCAGTTTTGAGGCGATTGACTAAAAACCCATTTCGTCGATCACGCTTTAGAATAGTTATGATACCACATATTGTCCGAATCAATTTTGTCCATATTTTCCAAGAAATAATTTCTGATAACTACCCGGTAAAGTTCGCCACTGGCTGTAATACGAGCTCGAGCCTAGTTTTTCAAAAAATAAAGACCGATGAAACGACCAGCCAAGATACTTTTATGGGTGCGATTGATTCTCATTAATCTTTTCTAGATTTTCCCACATAGCGGACGGACGACGAAAAGCAAAGTGTTGTGATTGCCACTGGATTGACAATTCAGTATCTTCCGCCACACTCTCACTCACAGCAGTTACATTTTCTTCTGCACGCTGCATTTAGACTACGAAATGTATAAGCAATACGCTGAATAGCGCGCTCAGTTTATCGATTATGACGATTTGCAAAATCACGAACTCTGTCATACGTTTTGCAAATTGAAGACTGATTTTCAAAATATGTTCCAATAATACGGACATGTTCTTCTGGTGTAAGGCCCATCCATGATGGTTGAATACTGGACATAAATGTCAAAGAACTGTCAAAAATGACAACTATCTCTATTGAAAAATGTATCTTACCTCTTAAAGATTAAATCACAGCGAGGGAATGAAAATATCCCAATAACAAGAAATATGGCAACTCGCGTAGTCTGAAAGTCTCCGCGAAAGAATTGGCGAAGCTTCAGTGCGCAACTCAATTACTTTTATCTTCTTCGTATAATGCCATAGAAAAGAAGAATAAGAATTAGAAGCTTCAATATTCGAAGAAGGGGCCGAAACACAAATATATAATTGGATTACTCAAATCAGCAAACTCTTGGCCTCACTGACGTCAGGTGATCCAGAATAGAGCGACATGTATTAGGTCGTATGCAATATTTTCACTCCAGTCTGAAAAAAGAAGCTCTCGACTGAACATACATACATACATATGACTATGTCAGAACGTGCAAATTTGACGATAAGTGGGTCCCCATGAATTGAAGGAGTCCCCAACTACGGTGCCTAGAAATCTGTGCATCGCATGTCTAAAGACATCAAAGTGAGCCGTTTTATCACCAGTTTTTCCTGGTATGAAAAGTAGATTCTGTATGACAATCGTAAATGCCCATAAAAATCACCAGTATTATTCCGCCCTTAAAAATTTTAACCTTACTATGAATGCTCATCAGTACACCCTCAAGGCTACTTTCGGACGTACTCTAAAATATCGTAGTTCCTTCTTAAGTCATACAACTTGGTTCTGGAATACCCTGCCGAGCTCTATATTTCCTAGTCGTTATACACGAAACTTACAAACATTTAAGACCAATATATGATACATCGGTACCTCTCTTTTCATTTTCCCTAAGTTTCCTTCGCACGCGTTGTGTGCAAACATTTTAAGGGTATAATAACCCCTTGAGCGCGAGCTAATTATAAAAAAAAAGTCACAGCTCTGCGAATACGAACGACCCAATATTCACAAATTTTCCATTTAGTCGCAGCGAATTGCAAACAAAACAAAACAGGAGAATTTTAAGGTTAAATTCGCACGAATGTTTTGGTTGTGCGAATATAGATTGAGTTCCAATTTTTTTGGAGAGCGAGTAGAATTTGAGAGTTCGAGGAGAAATAAGCGAATCGCGAGACTGATTTTGAGGTTTTCCTTTTTATTAATCCACAGATGAATGCAGCTCTGTGCTTTTGGAATAGTAAAATTGACACTTGTCTGAGTTTAAGTTTACTAAAAATGATTTGTTCGCAATCAGCACATTCGGAATTAGCTGAGTTGTGAATGGACGATGCAGACGAAAAACCAGATTAAATCCATAAGCCCGTCAGGAGTTTTTTTTACACGCTGCGCCGCCGTAGTAACACGTGAGGGAAACATATACGAGGGGCGTTCAACATATTCTCGGTATCGGGTGAAGCTGTGGTTGTATATATAAATTGACTTATTTATCATGTAATACTATTATTTTAGTGCATTCATGTAAAATTTCATATAAATGTGATTATTAATTCGCGTTTTATCTCTAGTTAAACAGAATCATAATGGCTACTCAGACGATGATGGTGAAAATTGAGCATCGCGCTGTAATTAAATTTCTCACTAAGCAAGGAAAAAGTCAAAAACCTATTCATGAAGAGATGGTGGCTGTTTACCAGGGTTCCGCACCTTCATTATCAACTGTGCAAAAGTGGTCAAGTGAGTTCAAGAGAGGCAGAGAGAGCATTGAAGACGACCCCCGCTCCGGCGCCCCGGCTACTGCTTGTACGGGAGAAAGCATCAAAGAAGTCGAAAAACTTGTTCTTGAGGATGCCCGAATAAAGGTGAAAATGATGGCAGAGATCACCAAGCTTTCCATTGGTACCATTCACACCATTCTTCATGACCATCTTAACCTTTCAAAGGTCAGTGCAAGGTGGGTGCCACGAATGCTCACAGCGCCTCAGAAAAAAGTGAGAATCGCATGCTGTAGAGAGCTTTTGGAGATGTGTAGTGAGAACGCGGACGGTGTTATGGATCGAATTGTTACTGGGGACGAAACATGGGTCCACCACTATGACTCTGAAAGCAAACAAGAGTCCATGCAGTGGCATAAAAAAGGAACAGCCCCCCGAAGAAGTTCAAAGTTACTCTGTCTGCCGCGAAGCTCATGGCCACAGTTTTTTGGGACTCAAAGGGAATCTTGATCATTGAGTACAAAAAAAAGGTGAAACCATCAACGTCACATCCTACGCTTCTACTTTGCATAATTTGCGGGAGGAAATTAAAAAGAAAAGACGGGGTAAACTCACAGCGGGTGTGTTGCTTCTTCATGACAACGCTCCTTTTCACACGGCGCGAGTTTCCAAGGCTGCTGCGCGAGATTGTGGTTTCGAAGAAATCCAACACCCACCCTATAGTCCAGACCTTGCCCCTAGTGATTATTTCCTGTTTCCGGATTTGAAAAAATGTCTTCGTGGAAAAAGATTTTCGGATGATGAAGAACTCAAGTCGGCAATAAATGGGTATTTTGCAGAGAAAGAGGAAATTTATTTTTTTGAGGGTTTAAAAAAGCTTATCTCAAGATGTAACAAATGCATTGATGTTAGGGGAAATTATATTGAAAAATAAAAACAATTTAAATTGAATTCGCATTTTCCTTCATATCGATACCGAGAATATATTGAACGCCCCTCGTAGCTATTCGCGTTCTATATGTATTTCAACTGTACCTTGTACGGGGCCCCCGCCCAATTATCAATTCGCACATCAATGACGTTGTCTAATAATGAACGTGGGCAGAGCAAAGTACTTGTCTTATTGTAAACATCTTCAGATGACGCTACCGAAGGTTTCTACGATTTTATCAGTCACAAGTTGCCGGTCATAGGTCTTGTTGGCGGCTGGACCACCGGTAGTCCCTACCAGGACTTAAATCACGGTACCATGGGAGTCAGGAGCCCCCCGGATCTCGGTCCGGGCCTGACGACTTGAAGAGGTAGACCCCTTGTGGGAGCGTCATGGTGGCTGTGGTTTAAACCCAAAGTCGCGGGAAGGGTCTTCCTTTGGTTGACCCCATGTAGAGTTGCAATAAGTATTGGGTGCTACGACCCTAAGATCAATAAGAGGTTTTAGATCGGCCTCGACTCATACCAAGGGTGGAACTTGTGGCGGCAACACAGTTCCGATTTGGTATCTCAGAAAGGCGGCAGAGTGATGACAAGGCGTATCCTTGCCCCCATGGATGTATGGGCATCCCGTAAACATAAGTCTCCATGATAGGTGGTTTACCTTAAAAATCCGACAGTAGTGTACCTTGTACGAGCAGTGGAGAATTCAGCATAATGACGATCATTTCGAATGATGTCTTCGTATGGAGTAAAAATATTTGGAAAATGTCAACTCGTTCCCATTATGACTAGACAAGGTGTGATCGTGTATTCACTTCAAGCATAACACGTCAACAAAATAAATAAGCTACGAGTATATTTTAGCATTTCTTTTGTTTGCACAATATGTGAAAGATTTTCTGATTAATACATCGCCAAAATACACTACAGTGTTGTGTAAACTAATTGACAGCAACTTTTTTTTATGCATAATCGTAAGTAAACTGTGGTTTTGCATTATTTTTCAAAGCTTTAGTGACGGTTTTTTTAATTAATTATGACACATGTTTTCTGTTGCATTCATATTTTGTGCATTTGATAAATGATTGGTATCCGAGGGTTTTATTTTATTTGTTTCAATAATAGATTTTTCGGTTATTGTAATGCAGATTTGAGAATGGATATCTGTATGGAAAAAGAGTGCTAAGATCATCGCTTTGCATGAACACACTGGCAAGGGCATAAGATTTCAGCTGTAGGTGGAGTTCCAAAATTAAGCGTCGGATGAATCATATCGTTGCACAAAGCTAGCGAATCTACTGCAGCGGATCATAAGGGACATTGCGAACGAAAATGGGTCATGATACGCAACAGCGTAATTCATTTTTGGAAGACTACCGGTGACATTCAATGGGGTTGAGTGTCATAGGGCGGTGGTGAACTCGACTACCAAGACGTTTCTAGAAGTGGGGCGCAAAGCCAGAAGACCACTTATGAAGCAGCTTCTCACTGAGGCTATGATGCGAAAAGGACTGCACAAAATTGGGGAAGATCCATTTTTTAGATGAAAGCCACTTCGTGGTTCAGGGCTATCGGGTAAGTGTCGTAAGAAGTGAAAACGAGAACCTTAGACCTGGTCACATAATATAAGCTCCTAAACACCCACCCAAAGTAATATTTTGGAATTGTGTCTCCTCCATGGGCCCTGGAAACTTAAAGTCGATCGAAGGCATAATAATACGCAAATTTTGACGACCATGTAAAGACTGTTTCCGATCGGAAATGCAATTGTTAAACAAGATCTTGCCCCTTGCCATACGTTCAGGAAAATGAAGAAAAATATTTAAATGATGGAATGGCCAGGCAACTAGCCTGCCCTCATTGCAAGAGCTAACGTCAGGCAAAGGGATTGTACGACTAAAAACAAGCTAGTCTTAGCCATTATCTAGATTTGATTTCAAGATACTAGGTTGAAAAAAAATGTGCGAAACCTTGATTTCTTCAATGACAAACAGGGAAAAAGAACTTATGTTTGCCAAAGACGGTCGTATAAATTGTTAGTTTAACCAAATTTTAGAAAGTTTTGAAAATAAAAGAAAGTATGTATATCTTAAAATGTGCCTGTCCCAATTAATTTGTACAGCACTGTATACACCTCTCGCCACATTCATTTAAAAGTTAAGTTCGTTCGATTTGGGCACAAGTAAATTCTCTTCTCTCTTTCAGCCTCTTCTATTTCCATCCGAAATTGATGAATGAAAAATAAAATATACATCACGTCTATGTACAAATCCATTTGAGGACTGCACTGCACATAATGGAAAAATTAGTTCAACATCCTAAAACATGGTAACAAAAATAAATAACATCCCTACAATGAAAGCTACAACATTTTCGCCTTCTTCATCTGGAATCGCATTATTATATGCAGTGTATCCCCCCCGAAATACGAAAAAAAATCTCCCCCGCATACATACAACGATACACAGTGTGCGGGAAAAGAGCACCACATAGAATTTCTCACACCCATTGCTAGCGCTGGTGGTGCTCCTCCAAATGGTGGTGTGCGCCACAAAAATGGTAATCAAACTCTCAGCACCCTAAGAAATACGATATACGAGTACGAGTAAGATCTTTTTCTTTTTCGAAAGGAAAAATTCAAGATTGAAGAAAATATTTTTTTGGAATAAGAAAAAGAAGAAAATCCGAGAAACTGTGGAGGAAAATGATTGAAAATCGCCTGGAACGACACGACAAGAGTATATCGCACTCCAAGTTGAAATCGACGTCGGGTGCCGCTATAGTTGTCGGTCTTGGGGTTTTGTGTATCTACTTCGTGTAGTAGGTACATAGATACATAGGTAGCCAGACTTCTACTGCCGCTGCTAGTTGCAAAACTCTTCTTTTTTTTGTTTGCAACTTCTAATGCACCTCTCGTTTCTAGGTTGCTGTAGTGGATAAAAAGATGGATATACTCGTGCACATGTATCTACAAGCAGCAACCCCCTCGACTGAATACGAGTACATATGTACAGTAAATTTGTTTTCTGTTTTCTAAGCTTTGAAAGAATAATTTTTTCAATTTTCTATGGTTTTTTGCGAAACAAATAACTCACGTGCTATTTACTGGAGTATTCTCTCGTTCGGTTTTTGGCTTTTTGTCTGTGGTGTTTCTTTTTATTTGAAATTGGATGTGTTGCTATCGCTGTGTTGTTGCTGGACTTGGTAGGTAGGTAATCCTTGTGGCTAGGTATTCCTAGGAGCACTCACCCCCGCACACCCGCGATTTAGTTAATTTATGAAGAATTGCTGGAAAAAGAGAATAACCGTGTTGTTGGCCAGCTATAAAACAGAGATACAATGTAAATGGAGACAAGTTCTACACCTAGAACAACTCGTGTATTTATTTGTGTGTGTCACCACCCAGAGCCAGTCAGAACACCGACCACGACGAGGAGAACTCTTTTATAGAACAAAAAGAAGAAAACAAAAAATATATATATACAAAAAAAAAAAAAAAACCTACGACGAATGTGTCAGGTTAGGTCAGAGATACGAAGAGAAGAGGCGGGGTCTCCTCCTTTTTCTATTTACATAGCTTGCTTGTCATATTATCGGTAAATATGTAATTATTTTCGCGTATTGCACTACTTTTCGACGGCTACACGCACTGTTTGCAGCGGCCTCCAAATCACCAGATCTACGGCCTATGGATTCCTTTGGGTATTCTCTTTTTGTTTATTTCTTCCGATTCCGATTTGGATTCTGATTTTGTCGACAAGAGAAAAAGATAAAAAAAAATTAGAATTTTTCTTTTAGCTAGTTTCGTTCAGTAGCGACCCCGAGAGAGGGTGATGTGTGTGCGAGATGATACCCAGAGGGTGGTGGTCGGTCGAGGGTGTTTTTCTTTCTTTCTATCTCCTCCTTTTCCTACTCATTCGATGGGAGTAGTATCACCAAATTAAACAGACAAAAAAAACAAGGAAACACCAGCGGTGAGTTTTTTTTTTTTTTTTTGTCTTTTAGGGGATGAGGAGCAGAATATTACCCTGCTCGGTCCACGGATATTCGGTTGCGGCGACGGCTGTGGTAGCGGTTATCAATGGATGCGTGACGTATTGTTGTATGTAGAATGTAGATATAAAGGTGTGTGCTGTTTCTCTTCAACACAGCGCCCGTCCCGAGCCCTTTCGCCTATTCGTATTCGCATCCGTATCCGTACCAGTACCCTTATCCGTGCCCGAATCCGAGCGCCAGTGTGTTCCTATTCGTATTCCGATTCTCCTTTCTGCTGCTGCTGCTACTGCTGTTCGCCTGTGATATGCTCCGTGCTCGGTGCTGTAGCGCTCTCTTTCTATGGATTTGTGTGTGGTACTGAACGAGAACTCGGTAGGTACTCTCCTATGCTTGCATATATGCGCGCACACAAACACTCTGATAAACCGAATGCGATGTATTTGACGGGCGAGGTCCAATATGAAAAAAAAATTATTAACGCATTGCAAATATCAGAGAAAAAATTATTCTTTCTTTTCTTTTCGTTTTTCTTTTTATTTTTTGAGTTCGTTGTTTGTTCTTTATTGTTTCGCTTCCTCCTCCTCGTATGACCTGCTCCAGGCGACGACAGATTTTTTGAACCGAAAATTTTTTTTAGTATCTACGAAAACGCGCACTCCGAATTCGAATCGAAATTGGAATTTTCATTTGAAATCAAACTTGAAACTTTGGAACTCTTGCGAATCTTGAAATTTACACGGATATCTGTATCAGCCTCCCTGGACGACTTTTTGGGAGCATAGAAAAAATAAAAAAAGAAAATAGGAAAACGGAAAATTAGGAAAAAAAACTTTACTGCTTCTCTGTAGGTACACTGTCTGCGAACGGCGGATTCCGAAACCGATGAAATTGTCACCCAAACGACGAAGACTACAACGACGGCCACGAGACGACGATCAAGACGACGACGGCGACGATCAGTGAGAAAAAGAAAAGGAAAAAAAATTTTTTTTTTCTTTTCTTTTATTTAGTTACGTTCGAGGACCGGCACACTATTTGGGACCCCAACAGACGTTTGCCAAGTCCTTGTGGTGGTCTGTTCCGGTGCTCCCCGCAATTTAATTAACACAAAAAAATTGAGAAAAATTCACATTCACACTCAACTCACAATCACAACATGAGAAAAGTTCATATAAAAAAATTCGACTGAAATGACGAATGCCGCCTCCAATATGGCGGACTTCTAAAATACACTACACTGCCAAAAAATAAAAAAAGGGAGAACACGAAAAGCAAAGAGAACGAAAGAAAATTGCCAATCGTTGAGTTTTATCGATATGTTTTTTTTTCTTTGGTTTTTTTTTCTGTGTTCGTCCTCTTCGTCTGTTCGTCTTTTTCGTTTGATCGACTTTTCGTTTCAGTCGGGCTTATATGAAATATATACATATGTATATAAAAAAAAAATATTTTTTTGAGGTTTCGGAGAGGCCGAAAATGAAATGTCAATTTGGACAGTAAGCACAGAAATGATGCGATGAACAACGGTTTACTTATGGCAATGCTCTACTTGACGAATGTGCCGACAGTAGACGTCAACTGTCAAAGAATAGCAGTTAGATAGATTTTTTGTTGATATTCTGATAGGTCTGGGAATATTTTCGAATGGGATTCGCTTGAATGGAAATCGTACATAAGGAATGGGTCAAAATAGCTCTGTATTTTGTGCGTTCGCTTTGCTAAGGTCGATAATTGAAAAGCCATCTATTGAGCGTGGCTAGAACTGAAGAAAAGTACAATAAAAACAGATGTCTTTCAGTTTTCGATGGAAATTAGAAAATGTAGAGTCAAATATCGATTCAACCTCGAATTTTCCATAAGCCTTTGTTTTGGCACTCTAATGGCCAACCCACAATGTCGCGCTTTGACATATTGAGTAGAAACAATGGGGCTTATGGAGCAATCCGAAATGTAACCTCAGTCGTTTCTGACACTTTTGATCGTAAATATCATAAGCTGGACATCAAAGCAACTCTCTACTTTGCCGCGCGTTTGACAATTATCGGCTATCAGCTGTACTGTCATTTTTGTAAAAAAATTTAAATTGGTAGCTTTGACATTACACGATACGTTGATTTGTTCGATTTGTAGTTACCGGGTAGTTTATAGTGTAATGTATTTACTCCGAATGGGTAACCTCCAATATATTGCCTTTTGCGATTATGGTTTTCTCGCACAAAATAGTAATTTGAACTATGTACTTGTTTTTTTTTTTTTTAATTTATTTATTAATATACATTGTTTGGGAAGTTGTTTCTCCTAATTAAATTTTAATGTAAATAAAAAGAGTACATTTCTACTCTACCTCGTGCAACGAATTCAAATATTAGAAATTTGAGGAAACAATACTTTATCTGAAGCATGTACGCAACAATATTATCGGGACTGGACAACTCTCCAAATTATTCGCGTAAGGTTATTAATTAGGTTTTGTACCGTGAAAGATGGAAAAGTATGTGTTCATCGTTTTCTAAAACAATTTCATAATAAGAATAGGTTGCAATGCTTTTGTGCTAGCGTTTGAGAGGATACTCTCTGAAACAGCTATGTTCCGCCAAAAGCTTATTCAGATCGCAGTTCCAGCAAAAATGAGTCTTTAATTCCAATATTACTCATCTACAGCTGATGTGTTGAGTACGTTATCATTTTACGGAGTTAGTTCAGTATTTGCATCTGATAAATACAGTTCATAATCCATTCCCGCCAACTTAAACGCGTTCTTTAAGTCCAGAGTTATAAGGACGCAATATTTCTTAATGCGTTCTTTCCAGCGCCTACCCTGTATTGCGTCTAGAGTTCTAGTCACTACCGAATTAATTGCGTCCACACAAAAACGTATTCGTGTTCCCATAGACCTCCTACTGTTTCATTGCTGGCAAGAATCTATTGTAAATGATCGGCTGAACGATTTTTCGAACCGCGTCAAACATGAATAGGACGAAGAGACGAAAGATCGTTTGGTGTCTCTTTAATAGCGTTATTTAAGGTTTTAGCTGGAACACCTTTTGAACTTGAGCAATACTTCGCGTGTAATCATTGGTATTGGCGTACTCTCATGATGAATTTGACCAACCGGTACCCTACTTTCTTGCAGAAGAAATAGGGTCGCAAATATTTATCGCAACAGTACCGGACATGTGGCCGTGGTGTAGTGGTAGTAGCAAACGCTTCTCACTCGGAGGGTCCAGGTTCGAATCCTGCCCATGGCAAGTCAGTTTTTCATTGTGTAATTGGAACTCAGACAGAAAAATTCTGCGTGTGAAGGCATAACACTGCCACGTAGATTTCGCTGTTGTAGAGTTTCAAGCACAGAAAAGAAAAATACTGTGATATACCTCGAATCACTCTGAGTGAAGAAAAACTCTCCGTCCTATTCGGACTCCCACCCCTGGAGAGCAAACATAGAAACCAAACACACCTGAGTTTCAAACCATTACAAAAACAATTTTCCTTTCTCCTCCTTCTATCTTTCCGCCCGCGCCCTGGCAACAGTAAAACCGTACCTAACCCCTTAGGTGCGCGTAAATTATAAAAAAAAAAAATAATGTTGGCGATTGCACGCCTTTGATACAATATTATGATAAGATTTACGACACACAACGTGATTAAATTGTTAGCAAATATCTCTAAAGTAAAGGCGCTTGTTAGATTTAATCGCTTGTTTTAGCCTGGTTTGTGTTTCTCTTGTGTGTGTATTACACTTGCTGGTCATCGGCATCCCAAGTTCGGGAACGCTGGTAAGTACTTCCCGTTCGGTGCTATACCGACTTTAGTTCCGTGATTTCGGGGATGTCGGTGTTTTCCCTTTCACACTCTGCCTGATCCTGATCTTGCTGTGCTAAAAGTATTTGTAGTTCCGATATTAGCTAAAGCAATATATAGACAAGAAAATGTTTTAGGAAGAGCGAATCTTCTGCGATTTGAATATGAACTGCGTCATTCTGACGTCATTGCAATAGCTCGAGATTATGATAGGACGCGCGTGTCAACAACGTGCGCCAGCGAAAAAATATCATTTCGAAGCTTTCGCCATCTCAGCACGTACATATAAAGTAATCCTCGGGTTTGTCCGAGTATACCTGAATAGAAGCGTTTCCGCTGATTTATTTGTGAAGTTTTTGTATTGCTCGCAGAAAATCGCTCATCAATTTCAAATTCATGGATTTAGCTTCGAGCGTTTTTATATTCTGGGCATCTGCAGCTACTGATTATATGTTCAATTCGAAACTGTTGGCCTTAAAAGGAAACAATTTGGTTTGGTTTCACATTCTTTTACTTTGTTGCCATTTTCCAAACGTCTAATGCACAAACCCATTCGGTAGAAAGTATCTGAATTCGAAGCATCTAAAGCATCATTTCAACACGATTTTTTTTTTCGTGTTCGACAATAAACCCAGCCGATCAGCACTTTTTTTGTTTTTTCACAACTTGCTCGCGACTTCTTCGGGAGCGCTTTTAACACGTTCTTAATCATCGCGATTTTGAATTCGAAGTTCACTTGATATGAGTACTTAAAGGTGACGCAGATCTTCGCCTTAAATGTCACTCTGCGTTTTCTTTGCATTCTTGTAACACCTCTGGGGCAATGGACTAAACGTTGCCGTTTTCTTCTAGCATTTCCTTAAATTTATCTTTATAGACCACTGTTTTTGGATTCGCAGATTTGTTTAGCAAGAGTAGGAGATGTCCGCCTGCAATTTTTCGTATCCGCCTTTTTTTTCTTTATTTAGTTTCGGCGGTCTCTGCTTGGCTGATTGTATGGCTTGATCCGTGCTGTTGTTTCCGTTTGTTTGTTTATTCCCGTCTTTTTCGGAGCAGAATGTTTAGATTCTATCCAATTTTCTGCCATGTCAGTATTCCTATTTCTTTTAGTGGATTTATCAGACGTTGTGTTCTTGTCGATTGTCTGTGTTTTTCTACCCGTTCTACTCTGTTTACGAACATGTTATTGAATGTAAACTTGTTATTGAATGGCTCTTCTGAGAATTACAGCTTAGAATCAGATATCTCATTTCGCAAAACGGCGACTTCGGATTCAGCTTCACTTAAAACGGGCTTTATGTGCATAATTTTCTTAATTTTCCCATGGACGTTGTGCTTATCCCTCCATCCCGGGTGCTATTTCTAAATGGATCAGAAGCCGCATCCATGTCATTAGAGAACTATTGAACACAATATTCTGCAATTGTCAGGAAGGCTTCAACGCGAATTGCGAATGTAGAAAAATAGGGTTATCCTATAGGGTTATAGGGTTTCTTATGCACCACGGTGCATGGAAAATTTCTTTTTGCACTTTATTTTCAAAATTTTGCAAAATATTGACATTCGTTTTCTTCGTCCAATGCCAGAGTTCTCGATAGCTTGTTCTCGATTCTTAATATTTTAATATTTTCCAAGTAGCCAGTACATTTCTCTATATTAGTTTTCGAGTTCCTTACGTTTCCTTTTCATGTGCGACTTCCATTTTAACTTGTCATGTGTCCAGTGTCATTCCGAGGTATTTAGTCTCGTTTCTGAACGAAATACAGACCGAGTTTATGAAGATAGTAGCCCACTTGCTTGGTATATCACTGGTATGTGTATAGGAAATATAGAAGCGGACAGAGAACACTGTCTTGCGATGCGCCGCCAAAAATTTCTTTGAATTGCAAGAACTCGTTTCCGTGTCTGACACGGAAGAGTATATTCTCCAGATACGTTGTCAGTATATTATATAGGTTTAAAGGCAAGACCTGCTGTAATTTGAATTTCAAGCCTTCCTATCACGCCTTGATACAAGAAATACGGCTAAGCAAATCTTTCTTTCTTCGAGAGCTTTCTCAATTACATCGATGTATGAACCTGATTAATAATTGAATGCTTGCTCTTGAACACAAAGTGATGATTGTGGATACAATTTTTTTCGTCAACAACCGGGAGAACGGCTTCGTGTTCCTTGTGGGTTCCCTGGTTTTGGTATCATTATGGCTTGACCAACTTTCCATTGACTGCGAACGTATTCAAAGAGCCGCGTTTACAATAGAGAAAAACTGGGATAATGCATTTTAAGTACTTCTCCGATCGTAATTGCGAGCTTGTTTTGGCTTTAATTTGTTTAATTCATCACGTCTACGGGGGATTTGTTATAGTGTAATTCTCAGCTGCTGCTTCCTATGCATAATGAATGAGCGCTTCAGCATAGAACTGCCTAAAAGTCTCTTCCAGAAAACGTCCGCTTTCTCTTTATCCCCCTTCACTTTAAGCCTATTACTGTTCTTTATTGCTTTCCACAGGGAAAAATTGGATTGTTTGATCTGCTGCACGGTTTTTAAGTTTTTAATAGTTTTAGCAGATTACACAGGTGATTCAAACGTATTCTATATTGTGAAACACGACTCTGTTGCTATTTACCGGCTTTTACTACTCGAATGAAATGACATAGTTGTCTGGAAACAAAAATATTTATGAAATAGGTATATAAATTATACAGGGTGTTTCGCATAATGTGTCGTTTGGGTGGGAGGTACAGAGGTTTTAAGCAAAGCCTTACGCTGCGAATTAAGCCTGTCCACACATTGACATTGAACTGCTGAAAAGCTCTGTGTTTCATGGAGAAGGGGTTACTTTCTGCCCAGGTCCACAAATTCTTGAAATTAGTGATTCCTTCCCTTTTGAATTGCGACTCATCATAACATAACGTCTTCTGCTAAAGCTGGATGTAAGTCTCTCTACAAATTCCGCGTTGTTCCTGATTAACCCAACCTGGAAGGTATTCTAAAAAAAATGTCGTGCCATTTGAGGCTGTCCTATCAGGGTATCGCCTTACGTATTCCAATCTCGCTCGATGACCGTTACTGTTGCAGATACTAAGGACATTAACAATGTAAATATTTTTTCATCACAAGGATGATATTTAATTAAACGTCAATATCTCGGTTAACAACTACGAACTGGTTAAGCAAATAATTTTGATTTCTTTTATATTATTTCATAAGAGATCTGCTTAATTTTTTTTTTTCGAAAAAGCATCTGTAATTTTTTTTTTCGACGAACGTTACGAACTCTTAAGTCGCCCGCGTAACACCAACGAGCTTGACATGAAAGTCGAGGATTTCGCCCTGGCTCTCGACCAGGCTATGGTTGCTTTCTGTCCTCTTATTTAATCCAGAGGCAAGAAAAAACCGCACTGGTGGACATCACCACTGTGATCGCTTAGAAACGTCTGAAGGAAACTTTTCAACCCAGTAAAAAGCACAAGAAAACACATACAAAGAATCCATCAAAATATATAAAAAAAACAACTGAGGGAGGCAAAGCGACAATCTAATGGCTCTTGGATGAATCACTCAACTTGCTACTGAACACCCACTTCCCAGGTAGCTCTCTATTCACGGCCAGTAACAACCCTAGAAGGACTACTGCAGCCGTGACCAAAATTCACTGTCTGATTACAAGAGACAAGCTGCTCTGGTCGCTGCATAGCTTCAAACCATTCAAGTCTGTTGGTCTGGACGGTATAATACCTGCCGAGCTACAGAGCTGTGTAGAACTTATCTACATTCCACTGTCAAGGAGAGAAGTCAATGTAGATTTCACTCCCAAAGCCGGAAAATGTTCTCATGTTGTCCCAAAGAACTTCAGACCTATAAGTCTATCACTTTTCCTTCTGAAAACTCTAGAACGACTGATTGATATACGTCTTCGAGCTAAAATTGATCCAAGACTTCTGTCAACGGCTCAACATGCCTACTGTAAAGGAAAGTCTGTGGAAACGACTCTACATTCACTGACTAGCCACATCGAATGATTCTAGAATTATAGAAAGTACACACTGGTCGCATGCCAGGATATAGAAGGTTTTAACAATGTTAACACACCCGCAATCAAGACTGTGCTGTCAGATCTAAAGGTAGATGACTCACTTGGGGAGTTGATCAGTCTTATGCTGTCAGTTCCAAACTGCGTAGGGCTAAAAGATGTATCAGCAGAGGTACGCCTCAAGGCGGTGTCCTTTCACCCCTTCTCTGAAACTTAGTGGTCAGTGAACTGCTGCTATACTTGGAAACCGGTGGTAGCAGGGTGAAAGTCTAAGCGGATGACATTGCTATAGTCGTCTGACGTAAGCATCTTAATACCATTAAAGAACTCTTATAGCTAAATCTTAACAGATTAACCCGTTGTTCGAATCGCTGTGGATTGTGAGTAAACCCCATAAAACTTGTCTTGTTTCCAGGAAATTCAAAATTCCAATCGTCGATCCTCCCTCAATCAACGGTACCAGTTTAGTCATCTCCGACACAGCGAAATATCTGGGTCTTAAAATATTTGTGACAGGAAGTTTAGTTTATTATTAGAAAGTAAAGAAATCTACAGTAGCTTTATGCAAGGAGGCTTGACGCCTTTACAAACGATTTCTGTAGAAGCTGCATGGACGAGGAGGAAGAGGAGACAGTTGTCCAACTCAGCGTTTGAATTGCTTCAGTCGAAGTAGCAAAAGTTGTACAATTTTTGTTTTTCACAGCTTTGACTGCCTTCAACTCTTTAAAATGAACTATTGCTTCTGCTTATGCTTCTGAATAAAATAGGCAGCCACAGTCGAAGCAAAAGCAGATAACGATCACTGATAAAATGCACAGAAGCTGCAGCAGTCTTTGTTTTATAATTTCTCAATTTGCTTTGCTGTTGCTTTCGGTCAGCAACATAAGTCGGAGCAGCAGCAATGTGTTGACTTTTGAAAGTCGAAGCAGTCGCAGTCAACTGTTTTCTGTTTTTGCTGTTTGTATCCGCATATTTTTATAGCCTGCACAAATTTTTTGATAATTTTGTTGTGTATGTGTACTTCATATTATATATTTGCTGATTATTGAAAATAACATATTTTTCACTTACATAGTAAATTAAGAAAACAAGAATTATAAAAAAAAATGAGAAGATATTGAAAGGAAAATAACATGTTATTCTGAGTCTTGGTCATCTTCAAAAAGAGGCAAAGTATCTATGGCTGTGTCCAGATAACTTGGATTTAATTTGACCAGCAAAATATTTTCAAGCACATCCTGGCTTAATCGATTTCGGTTAGTTAGTACAAGCCTTAGCGTTGAAAATGCCCGTTCAACCGTCACCTATTACAAATGAAATTTATAATGCTGTGATCTTTAAAGAATTCGTATTCGTATACCTGAGTTTGTGGTACTGCAAAACAAACATTGCTAATTGAGTATAATTCCTGGTCGGTGTACTGCTTATCTTTCCAAAACGATAGAACATCTGTATCACTTTTTTTGAATGGAAGTTGGAGATTTTCAATCTTTGTACACACGGCATCAAAATTAATTTTGTGTAGTTTAATTAAATGAGTTTTCAGATTAGATAGTCTATTATTTTTAAGCTTATTTTTACATGTTTTACACATAGCCAAACCGTCGTCTACATTATTTTCAAAATAGTTCCAAAACTCATTTTTGTTCCCCATAGCAAAACAATTATATTCAAACGTTGATGCGGCTGAACTAAAAGAAACTGTGGGTATAATTCTGATCATCATATTTCTTAAGCAGACCAACCCTTAAAGAATAAGGAGGAAAAAAAACAAACAAAAAAAAGTGGTAAGGAAGCAATAGGCAGAACAGAAAGCAGTTGACTGCGACTGCTGCCGACTTGCAAAAGTCAACACATTGCTGCTGCTTCGACTTATGCTGCTGACCGAAAGCAACAGCAAAGCAAAGTGAGAAATTATAAAACAATGACTGCTGCAGCTGCTGTGCATTTTATCAGTGATCGTTATCTGCTTTTGCTTCGACTGTGACTGCCGATTTTTTCAGTAGCATAAGCAGCAGTAAAAGCAGAACAAATGAAACTCATATCAGTTTTTCAAACACTGGTCCAACTACTCTGTACATGACCAATTCTCTCTCAAAGAAGGAAACTTCATTTAGGAGCTTTTTTCTACAATGACTTAGTGTACAATCAGAGTGAAGCAAAGAGCAAAGCTGCGAAATTCCTCAGAGAAAAGAGCAAAGATAACGAGAGGAGAGCAATGATGATGGTTAGCCAGAATGAGGAGCAAAGAGCAAAGTAGAAGCAAACAAGAAAGAATTCATTCTTTTCCATTTGAATATTTTTCTTTTGTGAATAAGAATGTCCTAATATTTTGAATGTGGACTTTACTGAAAACTCTTCCTTAAATATGTGTTATTTCCTGACACGCGGAAACAAATTTCAATTCAATTTATTTCAATTCAATTTATTTATTATAATAATATCTTTTTAAATGTACATTAAGATAAATATCTTTTATAGCACTCAGACTTCATACATTAAGCAATTGATGTAATTTCATAAAAATACAATATTTTTAAAAAGTAAAATTGTTAAAGATAGATACACCTATTTTGCAGATCTTAAAATTAGAACTACAAATAGTTATTTAGAGGGAATAGAAAAATTGGAAAAAGGGGGAGGGGGCAGGGAATACAGATAATAGAATATGAGGTTTAGTGTTTAGGGTAGAGAAGAGAAATGAAGAAATATTGCACTTTTGAAGCGAGTGGCATTAGATATAGATCTGATACTTATAGGCAATGAATTCCACAATTTAATAGCGTGAATAAAGAATAAACGGGACGAATTGAGATAATTATGACGTGATGGGATCAAAGTTAAGGTTCTAGGAGAGCGTGAAAAATTAATCTTTTCATATAAGTACACAGGAGTCTTATTTATTATGATATTATGTAAGAAAATACAATTTCTGGCGTCAATGTAATGCTTGAGGTTGTACCCAACAAGCTTTTAGTATGTTGTGAAATGTGTTCATACCTGCGTAATCCATGAACATATCTTACGGAATCATTTAATGCTATTTGCAACTTGCGTTGGGACAAGGAGTCGATATTGCAGTATACAACTTCAGCATAGGTAATTAAGGGCAAAATAAGACTTATTACAAGCTTTCGTCTGGTGCTGACCGGAGTAAAGCTCGCAGTTACCCACAACTTGCGAAGACATCCATAAATTCTTCTTCTTGCATAGTTTGTATGATCATATCCTGATAAGTTTGAATTAATAATAAATCCCAAACTAGTTACAGTATGAACCACATTTAATTTATTCCCAGAAAGCAAGACATCAGGTAAGGTATTTAGGGCTAGCTTTTTGTTCGAAATTGGAATAACTTGCGACTTATTAGGATTTAAAAGTAATCCATTAGCTTTAGACCAAGAATGAATACTGCAGAGGTCCTTATTTAAATGGTTAACGAGTTCAGAAGTGTTTTTATATGGCTTGGACAAATATAGCTGGACATCATCAGCATATAGATGTACCGATGTATGAGAACAGACAGATGGCAAGTCATTTATGAACATAGAAAATATTAAAGGGCCAAGGATTGACCCTTGAGGTACACCCTGCTTAACCGGTAGAAGAGCTGAACAAGAATCATATATCGCAACTTTTTGAAATCTATCGAAAAGAAAGCTTTCAAAAAGTCGCACTGCACTATTATCAAAACCGAAGCGATTTTTTAATTTCCAGCAAAGGATATTGTGGTTCACCTTGTCAAAAGCCTTCGAGAAATCAAGGAAGCAAAGAAGGGTAACACATCCCTTATCGAACTCTTGTCTTATGTCCTCCAAAATACTAACCAATGCAGTAGAGCAACTGTGGTTGGATCTAAAACCGGATTGTCCCCCATACAAAAGGCCATTAAGAGATATGTAATCCAGAAGTTGCTCTACTATGAGTTTCTCAAAGACCTTTAACAAGCATGGCAAAATACTTATAGGCCTAAAATCAGCTGCAGAGATCGGGGTAGTTTTTTTCGCGACAGGTACAACCCGAGCTATTTTCCAGGACTTGGGGAAGGTGGACGTTGTTATGCAGTGGTTAATTATATGGGTTATATGGGATAGAATGTAAGGCAAAATCAGTTTTATAAAGCGAAGTGGTATCCCATCTTCACCCGTAGCATTTGATTTAACTGCTGCAACACATTTTGCAACTTCATTCTCACTTACGCATCGCAGTTCAAAACCTCTCTCTGGATGATGGGACAAATTTTCTTGAAAATTGAAATGTAACTCTTCAGTACTGTTATCAAGAAAACATTCGTTTAGAACATCAGGGTCAATTTCACATTTTGTATCACTTTTAGATCTAGAAATTTCAATTTGTCGCAGATTACACTAAAGTTTTTTGGGACGAAAGCGACGTATTCAGCTTTAAGGCGTAGTAAATTCTTTTAGAATTTCGTATTATTAAAGTTGAATGATTACGCATAGCTTTGTAAGCAGTCCAGTTAGAAGAAGAAGGAGTTAGCTAGCTTATTTCGAGCTTTGATAGTCTCGATTACCACTGTCGTATACCAAGGGCAACTTTTGTTTCGCCCACAAATTGTTTTGACTGGCACATGGAAATCGTACAACTCAGTGACCAATTCCTCAAAACGGTGTAGTTTAGAGTTAGGATCGGAGAATAAGCGACAACTGATCCAAGGAGCTAAAAGCGATGCATTATGGAGATCGTTAATATTTATTGACCTAAAATCCTTAAACGAAAACATCAATGGATCAGCAGAGTGAGTCAAGTTAACATTATATGTACAAAAAAGAAGATCGTGATCAGATATATAATCAATTGAGAGTTGGTCGAAAAGACGAACAGATGAAAGATCGGATACGATAATCAGGTCAAGAATACTAGGAGTACAATTTTTTGCAAACCGAGTTGGGTAGGTTTTATTACATATCTGGAGTCCCAGGGAGGAAACAGAGTCTTTAATTTGAAAGGAGCGGGAATCATTTTTAAATAAGTCTGCATTAAAATCTCCACAAACAATAACATGCTCATAAAGAGGCGAGATTTCCAACAGGGCAGAAAAAAATGGTTGAGGAGAACAACTCCGATCCGGAATGTAAACACAGGCCACCAGACATTTAGAACAACCATCGTGAATTTCAACAATTAAGAACTCTATATTTATATCAGCCGATTTGCAAATAATTTTACATTTCAAGGAGTCCCTGCAGTAAATTGCTATTCCTCCTCCCCATGTGTACGTTACCCGATCATTTCGAGAAATAGCGTAATTAGGTATATTATACTGCATATCAGATACATCACGCTTGAACCAAGTCTCACAAACACATATAACATCAACACCAGAACTTTCAAACATGTATTTTAAATAATCTAACTTATACTGATTAAGACTACGAGCATTTATATGACAAACCTTAAAACCATCACGAAAATTAGAAAGTACATTTATCATGGTGTGCGTTGATTTTTTATTCACACTGTAAATAGGACGTACTGTTTTCATTATGAGAAAAGAAAGAAAGAAAAAGAAGAAGAAACAAAAACAAGATACAGATCAGATCAAATCAAAAATAATGCCAGACACTTAAGAGCGCACAACAGAGAGAAATGGAGAGAGAAAAGAAAAGAGGAAATGGAAAACAATAACAATTAAAAAATAATTTAGAAATGAAGTACGATACAGTAAATTTAAAGATTAGTCGCAGCAGTAACAGCAACAGAAGCACCAGCAGCAACGGTGTGAAGGTCATCCGAGCTTTCGATAGAGAAGCTTTTTCCAATGGGCGTCTTCTTGGCATATACAATTCCAGATTTCGTGTATACAGAAAACAGCTGTCCTTTTTTCTCTTTAGACCAAGTGCACTTTGTAGTAGAAAACGTGTGTGCTTGGCCAAACTCTCGTTTAAATAACAGCTGTTATTGGATGAAATGCCAATATCACTCAGTTTAAGAACTTTGTTGTTTTGCTTGCGATAATTGGCAGCAGCTGTGAGAACAGCGTTTCTTTCGTATACAGAACTGAACTTTAAGATAATCGAAGGTGGAACCGTCGGTGAGGCATTGTTTATGGTGTTATTGCGCCCGAAAAGCAGTAACATCCTGTGGTGGCTTGCAATTAATGGTTTCACATAGCTTTTGGAAGATCTGCTGGAGATTTTCTTCAGGAAGCGAAGGAACGCCAAAAAGCACCGCATCACAAGCGACTTCTTTTCTCTCCAATACATTAACCTGTTTACGGAGTGCCAAGATTTCAGCACTGTGTAGATGACCCGTAGCAGAAGTACTCTCTTCAATTGCATCAACACGGACAGCAATACTAGAGATCGCGTTGTTGAGGCTATCAAAACGTTGAGCCCAGCTTTCTTTAATTTCATAAATTTTTTTGAAAAATTCAGATCTCAATTTATTAATTTCGTCAGCAAAGTTGCGTTGCAAAATCGAAGAATGTTTAGCAAGTTGTTCTTCTAAAATTTTAACTGAGATCATTCCTTTGTCATTGCTTAGGTGTTTGATTGATGTGGTAGGAGACCCAGTATGGGAGAGGGCGTCTTTTTGAGATTTGTTGCGTGTGGATGACATTTTTGGCGCGAGAAACGATTTTATTAGGGCAACGGAAAACAATCACAAAATAAAAATAGGCACCGGAGTTATATTTCAGTAAGAGTTTTTACTTATCACAGATTTTTAATTTAGTTTTCCGAACATTTACGATTAGCAATATGAATTTAAGTGCTATTATAGCATACTATAGCCGGGCCGATCAAAAAATCACGTCTATTCACTATGGCTACATAACAAAAGTGAAGGAATTCATGTAATTAACTAATCGCAAGGTGTCCACGCTGAATTTCACCATTTATTCCGAGAGCCCCACGTTTTCGTAGGCGATGCCGCCTATCCCCTAATTCGACATTTGTTGAAGCCTTATCATGCCCGGGGTTTGACGGCTGAAAGAATATTTTAATATGCGTCTTTCACGTGCAAAGCATGTTATTTAATGCGCGTTTGGAATACTGACTGCAAAATTTCGTATCCTATGGAAACCAATCGAAACCTCACCGGCCTTGGCAGATAAAATCATTAAATGTGTATGTATTTTGCATAACATGATAATTGATATGGAAGGAATCAACAGCAATGAAATGGACAGTGTGATCACATTATCAAGTATAAGGGTACAATAGACCAACAGTCTCCCCCGGCGGAGTTGACCGACGACTGAGTTGGCTGAAAAGAACAAGTGTATACGCATACCGGATAAAAAGAGACAGCTATATGTCAACTGAGCATGCGCCTCTAAGGCGTAGGTTATCTTTCTAGGGTTAAGTATGATATCTCCGTTCTGTAACTCATGATTTTTCGACCTATTCTGAACTTATTCGGTGAATTTTACAACGATACATAAAAAAGTTCAAAAATGAAGAAAGTCAGCCCGATATTAGAAAAAGCATCAAAAAGCTATTGGAGGAAGACAACACACATCGAGAAATCTTCGTAAAGCTAAACTGTTCCTTAAGTACTATCAGAAAGTACAGAAAAATGTTTGATATTTTACATCAAAAAGCCAACCCTCTGGAGGAAAATAATAAAATAAATAAAAATAATAAAATATACCGTCAGATCCGTTATTACTAAAGCATTTAAAAACGCTGTATAGATAAATAAACAACGTCTTCTGATCTGCAGATCAGAAAATTAGAAGATCAGAAGATCACCACATCAGCGGATCAGGATCAGAAGGTCAGGAGTTTAGAGGATCAGAAAATCCAAGGTCAGTTGGATTTTCCTTGCCACCACCTTTCAACCTTTGTGCGACGACATATCTCATCTACCTTGCTTTGCACATAAGGCTTCCACTTCAGAAGATCAGCACATTAGCAAAACACCACATATGCTGATGTGGCGATCTGCTGATGTAGTGATGTGGTAATGTTCCGATGTAGTGATGTACTGATATAGTGATGAGGTGTTCTGCTGATGTGGTGATGTGCTTATGTAGTGATTGAATCTTCTAAACTTCTGATTTGCAGATCAGAAAATCAGAAGATGTGATCAGAGGATGATCAAAATATCAGAAGATCAGAAAATCATAACATCAGAGGGTCAGAAGATAAGCAGATCAGAGCGGAAAATACTTCATGTGAATTGTTATCTTGCGTCGACAGGGAATGCGGTCTGGTCTAGTTGCCCCCATGGATCCTCCACTTCCGCACCACCAACCTGCATGTCTTATCACATTTCTCATATCACCGCACGCTTCCAAACCCACAACAACATCGACCACAAAAAAAAAAAACACATTGATCCACTTTTTTTTATATAAATATAATTTGCGTGCGCTCAAGGAATTTAAGATTAAGTACTCTTAAAATGCTTGCACACAGCGCGGGTGAAGGAAAATCAGGGAGGATGGAAGGACTGGTGAACGTTGGTTTTAAATGTTTGAAGGTTGTAATGACTAGGAAATAAAGAGCTAGGCAGGGCATTCCGTAAGCGAGTTGTACGGCTTAGGAACGAATAACGATATTTCAGAGTACGTGCGAAAGTGGGCTTGAGGGTATATTGATGAGCATTCATAGCGAGACGGGTGTTACGGTTAAAAGTTTGAAGGGGCGGAATGCTACTGGCAATTTCTATAGAGCACTGGTGATGGAAATAGCGATAAAACAGATTGAGATACAAGACATTACATAAGTATCCCCTATGAGTTTTATCGCACGGTTTTCAATCCTATCTGGCAGGTGCAGAGATGTTTTGGGAGCACCCTGTATGTGGGCACATTACTCCAATTTCGGGCGGATGAATGCCTTATATTTTATATTAGGCCAGATCAGAAGGGGTGAAATATTTCTTACATCCCTTGAAGAAACCCAGACATTTCGCAGTATTTTTGGCGACATCGAATATGTGGTCATTCCAACGTAAGTTGTCACTGACACACATACCGAGAATGGAAATTTTATCAGTTTCGACGATGCAAGTGCCATTCATGGATAATGGCTGGGTGTTTAAATTTCGCTTTAACGACAGCAGAAGCATTAAATTCTACTCTGTTAATGGTTCCCCAATTAGTTATCATGATAATATCGGAATTTAATGAGCTTAACATACGCTACCGTTCCCGTTCTACAGCCGAAGAGCAGGGAGTCCGGAAACGAATATGAAAAGCAGAGATTACTGTCGTCAGTAAAGCAATATATTGGATTAGAAATTGTCTCAGTTTTTGCTCGCATTAGAATCTTAGACGCTTAAGAAAAACGTTGCAGTCATTCCTGGCTCGTTTAAACTTTTTCGGGTTTCCTCTGTCTGGTTGGTCTTGAAGGATCGAAAAAAACGGTTCTCTAACCTTGACGACCTCTTTACAGCTCGAGTCGTACCATGTCTTTTCTTTTGGATTGATACTCTTCACCCGATGAAAGATAAAGGATCTCATTACAAATTTTTTCTCTAACTGTGGAGTCGGTGTACGAGAAATATCCTGATATGACACAGCGTAGGCTCATTTACAAGCTGCTTTAAGTTGTTTTCTGCAGAGAAGATCTCAACACAACGTCTATCAGGTGTTGTCTTTCCAGAATGTAAAATAGAAGCCACCCAGAATTGTGTGTATTGAAATCGCCCATAATAACGCCCGATTTCAGTATGAGAATACAATTCCTTGAAACAGCTCATCAAACTCGTTAAAAGTCTTATTGCTGTCGAGTTTGTATATACAGACGTGGACGTACGCAAAAAAGTGGTTGCTTTAAGCCCGCGAATGTTGGCTATATCCACTCTAAATTCTCGCGTCATTATAGAAAAAAGTCAAACACAAACACCGACGATACTAAGCATAGCTGTGAAGTAAAAATTCAGAATTGGTTTACTGAATTAAATTGTTGTAGGTGTTATGCCCTTACAACAACAGAAAACAGAGCACCAACAAAATTCTCATTCACAACCCGCTATCCATCGGTTGTTACATACACTCAGACACTGCATGCGCTATATGACAATGTAGTACAGCAATGGTAGTGACTGAGTGCAAGCAACAGTATGATCAGGGACAGGAAGGCTGGGATGCCCGCACGGTGGATGTTTGTTTCACTGCACTCGCGTTGAAGTTTTTGTTTTTTTTTTTTCGCCCGCACAAGTGGATTTTTGTTTTTTTAGTTGGTCTGCTTTTTTTTTTGTGAACTCGCGGGCGGTTTTTGTTTTCTTTTCTGTCATCCTCGCGAGGAGCGAATTTCACAAGCGCACTTGTCTATTGTCAGCTCGGCACACTGTTGTAATAACCAAAAAACCGTCAATAAAGAAGAAATGAGAGTGATAATGAACGGGCCGGACCAGATGCTGAAAGACACCAACTTACGGAAAAGGAAATCCGTGACACCATTTTAAGTTCTTTCGAAATCACGAATGACAATATGCAAAAAAGATAGCTTAATACAACTCTTTAAAGTTTGTATATATTAATGTGTTTTTTTATTTTTTATTTTATTTTCCAGTTTCTCGCTTTATAAATTTGTTGTTGGTTGTTGTTGAAAATAAATACATATTTTGTCTGCTGAAAAAAAGGACCACAAAATGCGTTCATCTCTTAACATTTCATTCTTAACTTTTGAATATTGTTGCTTGTTGCTTTATTGGCATTTTATTTCTGGATGATCTCATTGGGTGTTTGTATTTTTTTTCTTTTTGTTTAAAGAAATTTAACTTTTAACATAAAATTTTGAATAATATAAACAAAGTTAAATAATTAAAAAAAAATTTTAATTGTAAATAAT
Source organism: Volucella bombylans (assembly GCA_949129095.1). Classification (NCBI taxonomy): domain Eukaryota; kingdom Metazoa; phylum Arthropoda; class Insecta; order Diptera; family Syrphidae; genus Volucella; species Volucella bombylans. The sequence continues at coordinate 94,122,988 of OX422141.1, read as the reverse complement.
CATTCCGTGAGTGGAGTAGTAGTTGTAGTAATGTAGTAATAGCAATAATAAAACAATTAAAAACAATTTCTTATGAATTACACAATAAAAGAAACAAAAAAAAATATTAATCAATTACACATTTGTTCGTTCCTTCTCAAAGAAAGGAAAATTACAAAAAAAAAAATAATAATAATAACATCTATATTAGTTTTTCTTGTTCTCTTCTTTCGCTACAAAAAATAATAGTATAATAATAATAATAATAATATAACAATAATTAAAACTTCAAGTTAAAAATGTTTGATTAAAAAAAAAGATAAATAATTAATCATTATTTCCTCTGTTACAAAAGAATTGTTTTAGTTTCTTTCTTTCTTTTTTTATATTTTAAATTAAGACTCAAAGAATTGTAGCTAAACGTTTAAATGTTTTAATTGTATATTAATGGTTTAATGAATTGTTTACACAAATTAACAATAAAAAAAACGGAAAAACAGACAAAACAAAAACAAATAAAATATATATATTTATTTTTATACTTTTGTGTATATTTCTAGAAAGGGAAGAGAAAAATACTTGTTGAGTGTGTCCTTTGTTTCACGAAAAAAATATTAACGTGAGTGTTATGATTTTATATGGGATTTGTTTAATTTACGGTTTTTCTTTTGTAAAAAAATTTTTATTCTTTAATTAAAATATTATATAATGTTTTGTTTTGTTTTTATTTTATTTTTTCTAAAAAAAAGAACTCTTACTTTCAACTTGTATTTCACCTGAAAACAGGATAAACATTTGACTAAAAATATATTCGCAATAACAAGAAGATTACTTTTTTTTATAATTCAAAAAGATTTCAGTTTTCTATAAAATTAAGTTCTTTCCCCTTTTTTGTTTTTTTGTTTGTTTTCTTTTATTTTGTATTATTATGTTGTTGTTTTATTTTGATTTGTTATATATGTTTATTAATCTTTTGTTCCTAAAAATTAAAAGCACACACTCGTTATGATCTGGTCAACAAGAAAATTTCAAAACAAAATTTAACTACACTCTTTTCTTTTTTCCAATGTTTTTTTTTTAAATCTTTTTCTCTGGTCGCAATTGCTCTGCGGGTTGTGTTTTACGAGTTTGTATTCTGTTAATTTCTAAATTGGTCGTGTAAAGTTGGCAGGGAAGAGACCTTTTTCCTGTGGATTGCTCTCCTTTTGGCCCATTAGCCAGCCTTCCTCCTGTAATTTAAAAAAATTAAATTTCATTTGAAAATGGTCCAATAGTATATAGCGGAATATTATACTCGTGAAAATCTAATAAATTATTGCAAAATTGTATTCCAGGGATGGATAAAATGAGAGAATTAATTTTTTTTATTAGAAAACGAGAACAGAACAAAACTGCAGACACGACCTAGATGTGCTTTAACAGTCTGGCTGCTTTTAAAGCTTTATAAAAGGGATTTTTCTTTGACTGATACGAGAATATCAATCAATAGCAATAACTCTCTGCAGCATTGTTTGACAAATCATTGTACTTAGAAGTTTTACGTTCATATGGAGTTCCTCAAGGATCAAAACTGGGTCCAATCTTGTTGATATTGTACACCGATGAGCTGTTACGAGTTTTCAAGAAGGCTATTTCATTTGCATATGCAGGCGATATGGCGATAGTGGTGCGTCACAGATCCTTACATACGGCATCAGAAATTATGCAGGAAGAGTTCGACAACACGGTAAAGTGGTGTCACGATCACGGCTTAAAAATCAATACTTCTAAAACAAAAATGATGCATATACGAAATCCACAATTCAGAGCTACACAATTGCATATCCACTTCAAAAATGAATCTTGCAATAGTTCAGTTAATTCTTTTATAGACACAGTGGAGAGATGCAAATATCTGGGAGTTTCGATCGAAAGCAACTTTTTGTGGGATAAACTCATAGATGGGTTGCGACTGAGCCTCAGAAGAGCTTTATATGCACTAACCCATCTAAAATACCATGCTACAATGGCCGCATTAAGACAAGCTTACTTTGCATTTGTGGAATCTAAACTTATTTATGGTACACTTGCATGGGGCAATGCATCAGCAACACATATGCAGAAAATTCAAAAACTCCAAAACTCGGCGCTGAAGATGATAAGCGTACATAACTAGCTCAATATTCCGGAGCAAAGGCGTTTTAAAATTCTTCGAGTAGAAGATATGTTCAAGATGACCCATGACTACGATGACAACCGATTAATAACACCAATTCAACATGGAATCAACAAAAGAATATGGGCTCAAGGTATGTTTCACGAACCCCGATTCTACAATACAATAGAAGACAACTGAAATGCAGCGTACCTGAAGTTCTAAACACAATTCCGCAAGAACTAAAAAATATACAAGATATTAAAACAAGAAAGAAAATTATAAAAAAACATGTTTTCTTGAATTCGCACTTAAATAGTTAAATTTCAAACCTAATTCACTTACTAAACTTAGCTTATAAATTATCAGTTTTTTCTTCAACGATCTAATTATTATTAAAAAGGTTGTATTATGTATTAATCTAAGCTTGTTTACCAAAAATTAATCATAAAACTGTGAAAAGCAATCTTCTGCAGAAAGGCTTCGCAGAAATATCTAACTATTGTTAAGTTTTTAATGAAATTTATGAAATAAATAAATAAAGTTTGATTTTGAAAACCGGCCTTCAATTCATGAAATACATATATCGATCAACTGAGATCGATATCGTCGTTCTGTATCATATTTGGTACATTTGGTACCACATGCACTCTACATGACTCAAAGCCAACAACCCGTTAATGCAATGTGCGTACAGAAGGAACTGCAGCAGCTGTAAGTGAAAGTATTGCTGAAGATATGGAATTTTGAAATCGTTTGAACTTTAACGATCCGTTATGTGAAAAATTTTGCGAAAAGATCTAGGCCTATACTGCGATAAGATCCAGCTGGTCCGTTGATTAGGCTCTTGCGCGGCTTGAAGTCGACCCATATGTTCGGTCTGCGGGAAATCTGTAGAGTCATGCCATCTGCATTTATTCCCATATGAAATCCAACTGTTAATGGAAGCCCTAACAGAGGACGAACGCAGTCCCAAAACAGGTTTGAGTCTTGAGAAAGTTTTTTCTGAGCTTTGCCTAGTAAGTTCATCGGTGATCTCATTTGCGGTGATCGCTTTTGAAAATAGACGCAAGTTTTACGTAATGAGGATTAAAATCTAACGGTGTCATCCTCCTGAGACATGCCAGTGCAGCTTCTTTAATCCCTTCGAAGCCATCCGTGAAGACCCGACTACACTCCTTTCATGACCTAGATTCTGACCACCAAAACTATTCCTCGGCACAAAGAAAGTCGATTTCGTATTTTTTCAGCAACAAGAGTTCCGGTGTCTGGCATGTGTATACCTTTAATAGCAGAAACAAAAGACGGTCACCACGCAAGGTCTTTAAAAATCAAGTACATGTTGTACTAAAGACCACTTCTGTTTAAACGAGAATTGGCTTGGAGAGTTCAGCCCATGAAATGAATACAAAGAGGAGCGATATCTAGAGCAGAGCCAGGAGTGTTAGTTTTGACAGCTTGTCCAACGAGACCGAAAAGGTTGAACGGTATTAAGAAAAGGTACGCTCTTGAGAAACACTTAAGGAGGAAAATACGTGTGGCGAACGCACGGTGGAAATAGACGACAAGTGCAGTCAAGGCGTGTGTGTTAAAAGCATCACTCCTTCACCGGCGAGGGAAGTTGCACCCATCTAAACCGATCAAGTTCTTGGAACTGAACTCGAACAGGGGGGGGGGGGGGGGCGTCCAATTATCAAAGCTTCGCCCATCAATGACGTTGTCTAATAAACAGACAGCGGAGGCAGAACCAAGTATTGGTCTTATCGTAACGGTATTCAGATGACGCCACCGAAGGCTGCTACGATTTGACCAGTTACAAACGGCCGGCCATGGGTCTTATTGGCGGCAGGACCACCGGTAGTCCCTAGCAGGATGTAAATCACCCCCTTGTGACAGCGTCACGGCGGCTGTGATTTTCAGAGGGTGTTCAAAATATTAGGAAGACTGCATTTTTTTCACATATTTTTTGTTTATTGCTCTGGATTTTGATTTTGAAGCATGAAATAAAAAATTCAACTTTATAGTTTTAAGATTTATCATATTTATTCATTATTTATAGAGGAACAACAGTTTTTCCCGTGTACGATGACCGGATGTAACCGCTACAGTCAACAAAGGTAACTGTAATCTTGGATGGAGATCGGACGGGGCGGTCAAATCCACTGACAAAATCAAAACCCACACGCGATGTTCGGATGAAAATGGCGCTACAATCAGCAAATGTCGTAGTTTTAGTGGATGAAAGCAAGTGCATGTGGCTAAATTCCCCCTGAAAACTAACCATGGTGCCACGTAAAAGATTCGATTGAAACCAATGCTGCAACAAGCAAGAGTTGCAGTTTCCGTGATTAGAATTGGGAACTCGTGGGAAAGGCCACCTCTACGAAAACCCGAAATGTCAAAGGGTCCGAGACCGTTTTATCTTATATGGCGTTGTCTTTTCTTTGATGCTTCGAATTGGGAGAGCTGGCAATGAAAATACTCGTAGGTACTCTGAATGGCGCTAAGTTCATTTCAAAACAGAGAATGTTCGTATTCAAGCGGCGGGCTTTGATATATGAACTCTTAGGCTGAAGTGCTCTAAGGCTAAGAACAGCGAAACTGCGCTTCAAAATCCGGTGAGCAAGATTCAATGCGCACTCGACAAGCAGTAGGCGCTGGATATTTTCATCGACATTGAGAGGGTTTTTGACAACTTACTTTTTGGTGAAATTTGTATCTGGGCCAGATAACACGGTACAGGAATCACTAACCTTGTAAATCAAATCCTAGCAAAGAGTATACTGATTGCGGATGCTAACTACAACCAATATGTGATGGCGGAGCTGAAAATTGTTTGCCCGCTGTGCTAAAAACTCTCTACACCCTCTTCCTTGAGCGTGTGCCAATAAGAAAAGAAGCTAAATATATCTCTGCTGCTTCTACAGGACTTCAAAAAATGGTCTGCCTCGGCGTCAATGGGGAGCTCTAGACGCAATCTCTTTTATCTCCTTTAATATTCATATTCATTCATATACCTCGAATCACTCTGAGTGAAGAAAAATCTGTCCGTGCTATTCGGACTTCCACCCCTGGAGAGCGAATATCGAAACCAAACACACCTGAGTTTCAAACCACTACAAAACAATTTTCCTTTCTCCTCCTTCTACCTTTCCGCCCGAGCCCTGGCAAAAGTATCTACGTCTACAGCTGCTTCAAGCTGCTGTATTGTAGGTGCCTATAATGTAGAACGCGAAAATTATAATATCATTTCTAGTGTCGTCATGGATAAGATCTAATACTACCAAGGATACTCTGAATGATAAACTAAACATTTGAATGTTATTTCCTTTTGTTCCTGTTATATCTGTTAGCTAGGTGTATCGGTTTTTAGGAGAAAATCCCAATTAGAACTTGTTGTGCCGTTTTGCTACCACGACTCGGAACCTGTGTTTTTTTTTCTCTGGATGGCTTGTTAGACGCTGACATCCCCAGGTCCTCGCTAGAGCCGGACACTTACTAAGAAAGTAGGTAAGAGGTTTTTTTCTCATTAACATATGCTATGCGCAGAATTGACAGATGGAATTACAGGATATACCTAGCTTGGCTGAATGATCCCCTTAAGACTTGTGGTAATGGATATAACTCTAGCAATATATTTTCTTGCTAAGTATAGGGTTTTCCAATAAGGACTTTTAAATAAAACGCAAACCATTTGAGATATTTCAAAAACTTTATTATCGGCTTGAAGTACAATCAAAACATTTATGAATGAAACTCGACTCGACCACCGCGGGCACGTTTGCAGCGGTCGATTCGTTGGACCCAATTTTCAACGACTCGGCCACATATATCTTCCAATTCGGGCCAAAAATAATCGGTGATCATGGCGCGATAATGCTGACCATTCACAGTAACGTGACGATCGTTATCGTCGACGAAAAAATATGGCCCAATAACGACGCCGGCATACAAACCGCACCAAACAGTTATTTTTTGTGGATGAAGTGGTGATTCATGAAGCACATGTGGATTTTCACCCGAACAATAATGCATATTTGGCTTATTGACGAACCCATTGAGCCAAAAAGGAGCTTCGTCACTGAAGATGATTTTGCGATGAAATTCACGGCAACATCACACAACGAACATGTAGACTCAAATTTTTGCACTAAACTTGTTATTGCCTGTCTACTAGGGCGAGAATTACGACCGAAAATTGGAGTTAACGCTCTTAAAGTTGCAGTCACCGACTCCGAATTTCGGTAGAAAATTTTTATAATTTGCAGACGTTGCTCATTCGTATACTTTACCATGATGAAAATGTTGAGTTTACTGAATAAATTGACAGTGACAGTTTGATGATTAGTGGAAGAGTGCGTTCACAAATTAAATTCAAAGCTGTCAAGTCCCTATTGCCCTTTAGTTCTGTTGTTCGTACTTCGTTAACACTGGGCCATATTTTTTCTTGATATGGCATAGGTAGTAAGTCTATGCCAGCTTTAATTGCAGCTTGGCTATCGGTGAAGATAGACCCAAACTATTGTAGCGAGTTTCTCAGTAAATGGCAAGGGTCCCTAATCCTGTAAAGCTGTGCCTGGAAGACGCTGGCATAGTCTGTTAGATTATCACTAACAACCTGTTCATGACTATTAGCCATAAGTTGCATGACTTTCTGCCAAACCCACAATAATAATATAATGGAATCATTCTACACCTAGTTCAGTAAGGGATCATAAAACAGTCTCGGTGCATACGTTATTGAAAGCGCCTTCTATGTCTAAGAAAGAATCTAGGGTGTATCCCTTGTAGTATAAAGATACTTATATACTTCCGAGCATAAATGGATGACAAAGTTACTGGTACAATAGGAGTAACTTTCTGTTAAATTTTTCTTAAAAAATTAATAAATCCTTACTACTCACCTGATCTTCTGGATCATCATACTCAATAACGTGAATTATATCTCCGATCTCGAAGCTCAGCTCATCGGCATCCTCTTTGACGTATCCATAGGTTGCCTTTACCCGATACAAAACTCCCGGTGGTAGTTCTGCTGTTGAAGCGCCTGAAATCATAAGTTCATCATTAATACCATCATCCCATAAGGGCACAGAATAAAATATATTTCTTTTGTTTTTAACTCTTTGCATTGTTTTTTCGAGCAAGCCACAAACAACTTTGTTTTAGTTTAGTAGGGTTAAACATCTCAGTTCATTTAGAATGGCAAAAACAAATTTAATTTCGAGTTGAATTTTTTCTTTTTTATTTTCTATACAGTAATTTTATGTTTTTTTTGGAAAACAACGTGCATTTCATTGGCACAACAACAAATTTTGTTTTGTTTTTGTTTTTAATAATCAATTTTATAATCTTTGTGGAAAAATGGATTTCCTTTTGCCACAAGATTGTTCAAAACCTACTCACCGCCGCCCAGTGGCACATCGTAAAACGGTTCCGTTGCTTGGACATTGTCATTACCTCCTAATAATGCCTTCGCATTGTTGCTATCCTTTGTGATGTTTCCATTTCCGTTCACTTGTTTTGTTGTGGTCGTCGTCACATTATTCGCTTCATCTGTTGTAGTTGTAGTTGCGGTCGTCGTCGTCATCGTTGTTGTCCTTAGTTCACCGTCCTTAGATTCAGTTTTTTTCGCTTTCGTTGTGATCTCTATTGCTGCTGTTGTTGAATTAGCATTTGGACTATTAAGCGTTTCATTGTCAATTTTGCCATCATAATCGTTAGATCTCACTGGTGCCGGAACGACTATACTATCTTGTTGTTGATGTCCAATGATTGCAGATGTATTTTGGTATGATGGCTCCGAGTGGTTACCTTCAGTTGGTGATACTCCCGATGGTGATGGAGGTGGTGAATTACTATTTGAGCTGACATGCTGTTCTCTGTTCACCATCTGGACGTTGTCTACACTCTCGGGCGGAGTTGTGTCTGGTGTTAGAGAAATTGAATCAAGTCTTGGTGATGATTTTGTGAGTTGTTCGAGTTGTTCGAGATGTTTGGTATTGGTAGATTCAGGGATTTCTTCTAGCGCATTAATATGGCGCAAATAATAACAGAAAGGGCGCACAGCAAATAAAAGGAAACAAAAAATAACGAAAAACAAAAGAAAAACAAAACAAAAATCACACGCATGCTTTTGATTATGTTGATTAAGAGGGTGTTAATAGAAAGATTTGGAGCCCCAAGACATTCACTAGTTAGTGTAAGTGGTTCGTCTACATCTCTAAAACTAGTTAGTGTTAGAATTTTGAACAGGTATTCCAAAAGCAATAGTGGTTTTCAGATTGAATATATAAATCTTACACATTCGACTTCAATCTGGAAACCATAATTTGGAAAATTAGAAACAAAATCAAAAATAATAAAGTAAAAGAAAAAGAGAAAGTATTGTAAGACGAAAAGAAACAGAAAGCTGTGTGTTTTTTTTTCAAATTTTGAACATCAACTTACGACTAATGGCATTGCTGGAGCCATTTGTTGTTACTTGATTTTGGTAACTGCTGCTATTGGCATTTGTGTTGTTTAATTGTTTAACTGGTGATTGCACTGGGCTGGTTTTAATGGCATTTGCTACAAAAGAAAATAAAAATTTTACAAAAATATTCCTTTCAGTATCAAATTAAAGAAAACAAAAAATGAAACAGCGTCAAAAGAAGATATGCTTTTCGGTTTTTTTTCTTTTGAAATGGTTCTTTTGTTAGTTCTTGTCAACAAATGCCATTAGCACGAGTTGTTTTAGTTGCTTTTATACATGCGCAAGCGTTGTGCACATCAAGCATTGCATTGGGAGTGATATGAAATTAAAATCAAAGTCCAAATATCAACTAAATGTACAAAATCTGAAAGAAACTTTATTTAATATGGTAGACCTATATTTTCAACCACATCTTAGTTGCTCTCTGTAGTGCTGAAGTATTTCAATTTGAGCTCCTATATATCATATTCAATACCTTTTATTGCTACTCAAGCAAGAGGATTTACAATTTTGATATGATAGTAAGGGACTAGCAATAGACAAGTTCAAAAGCTAATACATCTCTACTTATGGTTGGTTATGTGTTTAAACAGATTAAATACGATTCCAGAGGTTATTCTTCAGTGAATGCGAAAAAGACATTTGACTCATTTAAAAGGACGTGCTTTGATCTGCTCTTTCAAGCAGGAGAACACCTAAACAAATACGATATTACATAGTCATCATGTTAAGACACAATCTTCAGTGTTGCGTGCAATTTGGTAATTGAACTATTTGGGCCACTGAGACTATTTCGCTTAATGGGTGGCATCCAAAATTTAATGGGGAAATTAAATTATTAATTGTTATAGTATTCTAGGCAATCACTCATTTAATGTGATTTTGGTTACTTAAAAAAAAGATTGTCTTTCGCGCGTGGATTGGTTTCTAAAGCCACGGTCATCCTCTTCGTTACTGCTTATTATATTGTAAAAGCATTTGCCTAAAGAGGGTAAATAACTGTGCAGCTTTCAAAATATGTAAATATCTACCGCGAGATAGAGAATTGCGGTCAGATGCTAAAAATCGGGTTCAAGAATCTAATTTTTGTGAAACGGACAGCATTAGGTTGTAAAACCAAATATTGACGACCAAACCCAACGAATTTGCGGCTTATACGTGGAGCATTGTGTTCGTCACAGACCACGTGAACCAAGACTGCTACAAAGCAGATAACACCTCAATGTACAAAATACAAAAGGATCAGCAGGACAAAAAGGCGACAAAAAAGTGTCTACTTTTGTGCTTACTATCGAGAGCAACGGCTTATGTGACAATGGATTCTTTATAAGTGTAAAATCTGGTCAAGAACTGGGATGTAAACGAACACCTCATTATAGCCAGCATGATAACTCAACTCCCTAATATTAGTCTAGTGTGTTGTCTTAACAGTGACTCCACCAATCATAGCGATTTTCATACGGAGTAAGGAAAGGAATAGTCAGCGTGACACGATTTTGGATTCAGCTTCATCGATTATGCGATAGTTAAACACAAATTAACAACGAGGCTTGGCAGTGACGATTTATCGTCAACCATATTCATCACAACGAGATTATTATTGTAAAAGACACTCTTAGCCAACTTTTCCCTTTAAACTACATTGCAACAGGTACTGAACGAATATAGATATTTCGAATAAGGCCTAACGAAGGAAGGAAATTTTAACGTAAGATAACTGCAATTGCAAGATATCGCTAGAACTTTCAACGATCCAGTGTCAAATGAAAATTGCAGACGAATTGAATTTCGGCCGACTATTTAGAAATAAATCTAGAATTGAATAGAATAGAATGACGACAAGTGCATACAGCAAGATCGAAGAGGACCAAAAAAGTTTATGAGCCCTCCGCGCAAACAAGAAGCTATGGATATTAGTCGAACAAAATTCATAAATCTCAAATCAGGGTGGCACGTTTGATAATTCTTAGTTCGAATTGGTCTCCTCAGAATACACAAATCAAATCATGGAATACAATCTTTCAGAAGTCTGTGAAAATACTCGCATATGTTTTAACAACCAGAAAGTGGTTCATTGACATTAAGACCGGTTAAAACTGGTGTCTTGCATATATTGTCTCAATAGGTGGAGCCCAGCCACGACACGTATTAGAGATGTTGTTTACTTCGCTGTAATAATAATAATAGCATATATATGTATATACATGGAAAATATCATAAATCTTGTCAATCGTCAATCTTGTCAACATAACAATCTATTCGGCATAAATAATTCGATACGTGAAGTATTTCAAAAGAGAATAAGTTCGGAGTTTCCGTTTGTACAGGAATTGTACGGTGGTACCGAGACATCGGCCTAATCGCAAGAATACTAATACAAGGATTAATGTATGTGAATTTAAAATAAACCCTGGAAAGCAAATGTATTATAGTAAGGCTTCACACACACACACACACACCCACGCCGAAATTTCGTGTACTGTATGAATCTGGAGATAGCTTGATCTTGAACAAAGTACTAGTGGGTGGCGTCGCCTTTTTTTTGATAGATTTCTTCTTAAAGGAATCAAAGAAAACCCAATTAAAAAGTGGGATTAGTAGACAAGGGAGTATACAAGTTAAACTGATGCAACTTAAATAAGGAAAACGATTAGTTCTAGGTGACGTGGGCCCATAATGTCACAAATCAAGTGGTAGATGTCAAACAAATATACTGGCTGTACAATAATAATAAAATAAAAGATTGGTGGTGGAACATCCCAACGAAAAGGGTTATTAAAGACGGAAGGTAAGTAAGAAACCTGTAGCTAGAGCACACAGAATAAATATTAGAGGTTCATACTTTGAAGATGTTCATTCACATTTGATAAGGTATATAAGAGCTACAACGAAAATCGTTGTTCAATAACAAAAAACTCACATAATATTTAGTCAACCAAAAATATATGATAGTGCAACGATTATTAGCAAAAATCAAGGAAGAAATTCAGTTGATTCCTTTTTAGTAAACACAACGGAATATGAAATATTCGCGGGCGAAAGAAAAATTAAGAAGGAAAGAAAAAGAGAGATACCAGCACACATTGGTTTTGTATGTTAAAAAATTTTAATGACTGGGTAATACAGTGTGATAAGTAAATATGTAAGCCCGTGGTTTAGCTTGAAGGAATCACAGTATTACGTTAAGTATTTATACATTTATACCGAGACGGGTGTTACGGTTTAGCGATAGAACTTCCACCTTGGACACAGGGCATCACCTCAAAGATTTCATAATCCGGCGGTTTATCAGCGTTTCCATGACCCTAAAAAAAGGGTCCTAAGTGCAATGGATTTGTTGGAAGAGGTAGAAGATTCGTTTCTTTTTCTAAGGAATGGGATGGACAGATGCTATTTTTCATCTTTTCGGAAAGAGTCTTAAAGCCTATCATTATTGAGATATACTATCTGGACCAGCGAATTTGTGTATGTTAACATCGATAATCATCGAATTAATATCAGATTTTAAGGAGGATAGAGCAAGCAAAGCAGTAAAAAGGTTGAACCGTACACTTTCCGAACCGTATTTGAAAATCAGAAGTTTTGCTTTCAAATGGACCGTGACGTTGTTCAATGAAATGATTCTAGATGATCGAACGCTTAACCACGAGTCTCCCTTTTCCATTGAAAACTACCAATCGGCGAAGCAAATGTCACATATAGTGAAAACGAACGCGCAAGTTCTAGACAGACGATAAGACAATGTTAATAAGTTAGTCGATGTTAAGGTTAGTCGAGCCACGAGGGAATTCAAGGGCTCGGGTAAGTGATGGGAAATATCGCAATGACTAGATGTACTATAAAAATAAAATTCACAAAGAAATAATCAGAGTACACGAATTTAAGGTTAGAGAACACCTTGGTGCACAAAGTGTACATGATTCCTTTGCATTTCAGTTTTTTTTTTTTTTTTTTTTTAGCAGAACGACTTCAATTAATTTCCATGATGGACGATAGCCTTATGATAAGTAGCCACGGGACAGCCCTTCAAACAGTTCAAACAGTTTCTCACAATCGGATTCACGAAGCGTCTGGCTCTAACGCACTCAAATGCAAACATGTTGCGATATTCTCGCTCTTAATAACGATGATATCCAAAAGGGGGCTGTAAAATGTTACCTAGGTCCCCAATTTTGGCAAACTTTTTTTTTAAAAAAATGTCTCATTTAGGAGACACCAAAAAAGCGGTAGTTCATCCATGACAACTAGATTTTTTTTAAAAGGAAAGGCAAAACTTATTCCCATTGAATAATTTTGTTGTTTTATTGTATAACCGTGCAGTACTTGTTAGACCAAGTCTAGGAGAAACTTCAATGCGAATGAACAAGAAACATGCGAACAACTGAAGTTAGACACGAGCGCGCTCTGCAAGAATTCCTCGACTATCTCGAACAATAGGAAAAATTATGTGTGCACAAATAAATAACGCGAGCACCACAGTGAATCGAAGATTTTGGGTGAAGCATGACCTCTCCAGTTTTAATTTACTTTTTAGCCCAGGATATGAAAACCAAGAAAGAAGGGAAAAGCTAAGGCAAAGAAAATATTTCAGCCAAGGTCAATCCATGTTTTGGCATGGATAGTCCAAGATGATGATTGAAAACAGAAAACATTGTTGCAATGAGTGCCTTGAAAAACATATCGTGAAAATAAACTAAACTTATTGTTTAAACAATAATTACTACTAAGCAGGGGATATATAACGGGTTGGCCTTTATTTTATCTTTTCAACTATTTAAAAAATAATTAATTTTTTTTTGTATTTTTAAATAAATGCAAGGTGGTGGAAGCAAATAAAAACGAAACAGATTTATCTAACCACGTCTAAGTAAAAAAAAAATACCAAACAGCTGCAAAGGAAAATAAGGACTGATAATAACTTCGTCCTACAATAACAAGCTGTGACAATTTATTAAGGATACACGAGTTAAAACGATAAACTATAAAATCAATTTCAGAATGTACCTGTAGATTTCTTCAGTGTGTTCGATCCTCGTTGCGAATCTGTGGCTAACTTATCAACGATCGTTTCTAATTCCGAAAATATCTGCAATTTTATTTACAATTTTATTTTCTAATCTATTAGTTTTTTTTTATTTTGTCTTTTTAATTAACAAACCTTCGCTGATTCATTGTGGAAGAGCTGTTCTGTTGCGAAAAGTGTTTGCAAATTTGTCACCAAAAATAATATTCTGGAGTCATAGAGTGCTGGAAGTTCATCGTGTAGTTCTGTATTAAGAATTTCATACGTTCGGCGAGCTTCTTCCAATTGCTCACGGCTCTTTGTTAACTAAGAATTTGAAATAGCAAAAAAATCAAAAATCATATGCGCCATTAAATAATGTTCTTGGTTTTCTATTTATTTATAAAAACCTTAACATCGTCTTTGCGTTTGCTGGAACTAGCTTGTACACTTTGGAACGAATGCCTTTGACCATCATAGTCAATCAGTTTTCTATTCCTTTTTTCTACTTTTTTCTACAAAAACAAAAAGGTTTAGTTCGACGTGTTTTAAGACTTGAATAAAATGTTACCTTCATTTCAGGAAATTGATTGGCATACGTGCTAAGCGGAATCAAAACTTGTTCGCCTAATTTGTGAGAGAAATCTAACCATAGTGACTCCGAGGCTGCGGCTTGTGCATTTAAAGCATCAAAACCATTCCAATTTGGTTCATATATTTCACATATTGCATCCATTAAGGACTTGGAAGCGGTCGTTATAGCTTAAATTAAAATCCAATTCAAAAACAGTGTACTATAATACACGTATGTTAGGTCATTACCTCGAACACATCTTATGTAATTGCCGAATTCCTTTTGCAATTTATTGGCACTGTTCTGTTGACGATTGAAATTATTCAAATGATCGTCAAATATCTCGTCCGCTGTCCGGTCGACTTTTCCCAAATTTTGTAAAATCTGCAATAAAACGTTAAAGAAAAATAAAAACACAATTAGATATACTCGTATGTATGTTAAATTACATTTTGAAGAGGAACTGCATTTGATTGTTGTTTCTTTTTGTTTTTAATTTATATGCTACGCGAAGACACAAAAAAAAAAATAATAAATTCGAAAATAGATTTTCTAGCCGGCGAATATACAGTTTTTGGCAACGAATTCGAATACTATCTATGTTGAGGTAATGAACACATTATTTTTCCGTCTAATCGGTCTTCTTTTCTATTTTGATATAATTTTTTTTTAGTTGTGATTTTCTTTAGAAACGTGTGCGGAATCATTTATCATGTTTGCCCGATTGTTGCGAGTTCGTATAGATTAATTTGAAGGAAAAAATCTATATATATGTGGGAGATCTTTATGGCACAGGAAATTGGAAATTTTACACGGCTATTGAGTAGAGTAAACTTTTAAATAGATGGCTCTCTGGGTATAGAAAGTGCATTTTATTAAATGCAAGATGAGCAAGGTTGTAAGTGTCTATATTTACAGAAAATTCTTTCCCATGGAAGACATGCAGACTATTGGTTGATGAAACGCTTTATATTTAACTAAATTTAAGTGCAGGAAATTATTGAGATAATATTTATGAATGTTTATTCAAAGTAGTAGGTACTTGGACTGCATCTGGTGTATTGTGTTTTCAAATCTGATAATTAAAGTTCAGACTAAAAGCTGCTCTGACGCATCACTAAACGCAGCCTGTTTTAAGAGTTTGAACAGAAATTCAGAAGAAATGCAATATTTTTATAAAAAAAAAAACAGCTGCTGAAATTTTATGACTATGTGGAATTTATTTTTGACGGACGTCCCGGTTCATAAAATATAGCAAAATTAATCTCTTTCCTTGGAAATGATTTGTGGCATCAACTTTTTCAATATTGATTATTTAATTTCACTATGTTCTGTATGTGGCTTTAGACACAATGATTCTATTCATTCAATTGATTGCTTACAGGCTTATATAGTATTCTTACGGTGCTAACCGTCAAAAAGACAATATTTCTGCTCATGAAAAAGTAACTGCTTCTCGCAATGGATGACCACAGTATGTCACTCTCTCTGTACACTAAATGGTAAGACGGAGAATAACAGTGAATGGAAAGACCATCGTAGATCATGATCCACAACGCAATATCAATTTATTTACTTATTTCCAAAGCAAGATTTGACTTCTGAAAATCTTGGAATGACTGATTGACACCCATCTTTGTCAGAGCGATATGTAGATCCAACCTCTCAATTTTTCAATATGCATTTTGCAAAGATAAACTAGTAGAAATCCCCCTGGACTTAAAAGTATCTCTCTTTCAAACAAATTTCAATCTTAAGGCATATGTTATGGAGACCTTCCTCAGCATTATGGGTGCTTTCAACAATACTAAACAGCAACACTATCATGTCCTGGAGTTGATGCCCTTTTAAGTGTGTCGATAAGAATTATCAGAACAAAGCAAAGTCTCCTCATCTCGGAGACATGTACATAAGTTGGGACACACTCCAAGGCGGACAGTGTTCTATTTTAACTTTTAAAGAGCATAGTAAACAATGAACTACTTACGACTTCTGACAAAGGAAGGTTCGAAGGTTTTCGCTTATGCCCAAGACATTGAAGTGAACATTAAAGAGCCCTAAACAGAGTCTTGAGCTTTAAACAAAAGGGTGGATTAGGTGTAATGCCAAGTAAAAGTGAATTTGTCCTTTTTACCAGGAAATGCAAAATTCCATCTACAATATATCCTCACTCATTCGATGAAGTATCCAACTAGATTTTGAAAGGCAAAAGTTCTAACAACAATTCTGGGCAGTAAATTTAATTTAACTGAATGTCAAATATTTATTAACTTTTTAGCAAAGTCTGGGTGGCTCTATTCACGTATAGAAAAGCCTTGGAAGGAAAATGGGGACCACAACCTCAAACTACCCATTGGTAGTTTGAGTGAATATTGAATATGTGAAGCAAATGGGTTCCTGCACTGTCAATCTTCTAAAAGCTATCTGTTCGAGCCGTTTGAGAGATAATGCTTTCGTCTTTTTTAGTGTAATTCTTTTATTTATTTTTTTCAAAGTTTTAAGGAATAAATAAATGTATATACAATATATGTGAGAAAAAAAGGGGAAGAATAGAAAAAACTTGAAAAAAGTTTTAATTCTTATCTCACGTCAACGATCTTCTTCGCTTAGCCTCCAAATCCAAACAGGAAGAATGAAAATGCAGAAAGCCACGTCGCCATTTTTTTAAAATATTGTTCGCCGTGGACGGCAGAGTTCATCTCTTTTCGCCTTCCAACGTATTTCTGGCGGAAATTATAGCAATGTTAGAGGCTCTCTTTTGGCTGAAGTGAAGTGTGATATCTACTAGGGATATCTGGATATGCACTGACAGTAAAATACCTACTAAATCTCTGAAGACGGTAATGACAACATCAAAGATTGTTAAGAACTGTCGAATATCTCTTAAGGAGTTGGCTAAAAAAGTTTATAAACAATATTTCCTGGGTGCCTGGATGTCAAGATATATGGGGAAACTGTGAAGCCGATGAACTTGCCAAAAGTGGCACAGCCCTGTACATCGTTTGATCTCTAACGATATATGCCAGTAACAAGTGTTTAGAGGGCACAACCTGCAATTTTATCGGATAAATTTGATCTAAACTGGATTAGATGTAGATAACATAGTCACTTTTCTATGGAACGATCACACCTCAGCATTCAAGTAGGCATCATCATAGGCCACTGATTAATTTGATTTGAACGATTTATGCAGAAGCAGTATACGCCACAACTGCCACACTCTCTCGGCCAGAAACTCTCCTTGCTGATTTCTTCTTTGATACTTTTGGAGATCTGTTAGACTATCCGGTTTTGATTAAAGTACTATATTTTGGTTCGAATTTAGAGTAATTCTGATAGTTTCAAATCCTCGTAACCAAATATGTAAAAGGTTCCTCTGTAGACTTTTAAGCGACCAAGTCGGACATGAGAATGCCATCTAAACGATATTAAAATATCTTTACCAGTTTTCTGCTGATATGAATGGTTTGGCGGACAATATTTTCTCAAATAGTTTTTCAATTCGGCTCTGAGGGATGACGGAGATGAGCATGCATGCAGAAATGTGCAAATAAGTTTTAAATAACCAGTATCGCGGCTGCAGCGAAAGTGACTGAAGAGAATTGAAAATAAGCAAATGCAACTCCACCATTACGTGCAAGTGTCAGATGGCCACAATTGTCACTTCCTAATGACATTAAGAAAAGGCGCACTTACAAAGGCGTATTTTTACTCACACTTTTAAAGACCTATCTGCGAAATTAATGAAATACTTCCAATCCAAACTGCATGTACTCGCATATAAATGTACATTTTTGAAACAGAAAATGCTACCGGGACAATCTTACGCTGAATGGATCGCAGATCTAAAAGGTCTTTCTAGAGACTGTATCTTCGTGTGCTCAAAGCAAGGTTGCAACACGTTCTACTGGAGGAAATCGAGGAACTAGCGATGGCATATGAGTCGACGCAACATGCATCGAACATACTGAAGGAAAAGAGTACTTCCACCAGGTCGACATTCTCCGAAGTAAATGAGCTGAGTCAAGGATGTTTCTAGAGACAAACGAGTAAGTAGCATGCAACTTTTATTATTAGAAAATCGTGCCCCGACTGCTCAACACTCAACACGACCGGAATCTGTGTAAGCGTGTAAGCATATGGATTCTGTGTATGATTAGTGTTATCTTCGTGGTCACATTAGTAGAGTGTATCTGTTGGCAAAGCGTCCCGAGGTTCCTTTCTCAGCACATCCTGGCCATAAATCTAAAAATCGGGGAAGAAGGCGTGCACGAAATACAGGAATGCATCGTAAGCTTACTTTTTAGCAGATGGGATCTACGCATTCGATCAATATTGTAATCGATGATTGTAAGTCCGATGAACCTGGTTTTAAATAAGTTTCTTCGGCAGAGTTAGAAACAGACAAAAATTCAAACAAAACCTTTCTGTAAATTAGAGCCCTTTAAACTTTCAGTTGAATACAGGTGCCACCTGTTCACTGGTAGGCCTTCACGCATACCGTACTTTAGGTAGTCCAGCCTGTAATCTAATTGCATGCAACCTTAAAGCGTATGGGGAAATGAGCGTGCCCATTAAAGGAACAATAAAGGTTAATGGTCATTCGAAAACTAAAACGTCGCTTATCGTTTCCGATGTAGCTCAATCTGCAAATTACGTCGGAATTTAAAGAAACAACTGGCATCTGAAGCCAAGTCTCTGTGCAAGAAGCTCGACATAGTTTTTTGGTCTGTGTCATAGGCTAAGTTTTTTGTTAACAATATTTTTTCTTAGCTTTAATTATAGTAAATAAATATCCATAAAGAAAATGTTAATAAAGTCGAAAGACATAGTATAAGAATTTAGAGTAGCTTAGAGTGCCTGTGTGGGGCCAGTAAGTTAGTATAAGTTTGTTTAGTAATTTGAAGCTAGCATTTAAGCATTTTTTGTTAGTATGTAAGAGTTATTGATTAGAAAATAAAATGCGTTTAAAACTAAAACTAAGTTTTTTGGTCTGGATTGGGTCGCGGTAAATATTGTATTTTGTGGCGCATCTCACGCTCAAACCGAACAGCCAACCCAAGTATTTCAAATATCGTCGCCTACCTTTCCTTACATCAAGAATCTTCCGAAGGCTTTTTCTAGATTAAATTATGCCAGATGAAGTCATGTTTCAAGAATTGGAACTGATTGATTTATATTTGATGATTAAGAACTACATATGTTAATAGAATGATTCTAGGGAAGATGAAAAGAGGAATTGGAAATCAGAAGGGCATTGCATCGAGGAATAAAATATACAAGTACATTTGCAAGTTTCTGCTTCTTTTAATCCTTAGGAATGAATGGTAGCATTAGAAAGTTTGATTGAAAGAATATACGAGCACATATACATATATATTTAGTATAAGACATTGATTTTTTGGCACAGTGGTCATTTGAAAGTGAAGTATAACAATGAATTTGGGTTCAATTCCCAGCCCATGCACAGAAAAATAGAAAAAATGATTTCTGTCATCCGAAGCTAAGCGAAAAACGTTTCATATTCTCTCACCGACCATCACAGTGTGTTAAGAGATTGGTTTATGCTCCAAACAGTTGACAGTTGCGGCATCAAATTATTTATTAATTTACTTTTATAAAGATTAACTGGTATACAGATGGATTATACTCTGAATATGAAACTGGTATAGTAGTATTCAATCAAAAACAAAGTACCCCGGACCCATTACCAAGATTGTCAGCATCTTTTAGGCCGAAGTCGATCTGAAGAGAACCTATTGAAATTTCAACATAGCTATAAGGTGAGATACAGTTGACGTAATTAAATTTAAAATTGTATAGGAATACTTTCATTCTCCTAGATATTGGGCAACATCGGTGTAGAAGGTAATGAAGGAGGGCTCACTAGAAAGACGAAGAACCCCAAAACTTTTAAACCATTTGAAAGTATACACAAAGGTTAGAAAGTTTAACTCCAACCATAGTTTCGCTCTTAGTGAACCGAAAGAAATGATAGTAAGCTGAATCTAGATTACAGACGTACTGTCTCTATTGCAATGGTGCATGTTGGTCGACTTTCTACGAGTACTTAACGTTCGGGCTTATGCAGATGGTGCAGCTATTTCTTCTGTCGGATAACAGCTTGCGACGACCGTTCTTTTTACGGAGCAAATATCCTGGCTAAAAAATTTCTTCGGAGTAAACATGAAGAGCCTAAAACCAAGCGTTATGGGCTTTCTGGCAGCGTAAATTGGATTCGTTAGAGTCTACATGGCTATGATAATCCAAATCCTATAATATGAGTCGATTATTTAGTGGAACAGGCTTTCATACAAATACTCATACGTAATGATATTCATATCATCAGCTGCATGCTCACAGCTATCTTCCACTTAAGCTATCTTCTTTTGACAGAATTGAACAGTTGCTGAAAAAACACGAATGTCGGTTCGCCAAGAAATGGTTTTGGCAAGACCCTGAGCCAGGAAAGTAATGTGTTCGGGTCTTCCGAAACCGATGGATGCAACACTGGTGTCTTTCTGGTCGACAACAACATTATAAATACTTAAACCTGTCTTTTAAGCGGCAATCCTGGTGGCAATATAGAAATATATTGTGAACAATTTATGGAGCATAATATCTACACCTGTCTCTCCCCACTTCCAAGTTAGTTTGAGAAGGCAAAGCTTTTTTGAAGGCAGTCAGAAAAGTGAGTGGAATGGCGAGAAATGAAAACACTGATAAACTGTCAATGCAAGGCTCAGAGGGAGTTTCTAAGGACCCGAACCTGAGTTTAGACTGCCTATGTTCTAGGGTAAGGCTTGAATATAAGTTGATATGGCATGATGTTTCTCGACGTATCGAAAAGGGCAGCGACATTTCTGTTGTCCCTGACTAAGAAACAGCGCATATTGGTGTCTTAACGAGGCACTACGGTTTTCTCAAGGACATTAGTGTCCACAGCATCCCGCGGCACCAACTGTGAAAGTGATGACGACACCGCGGAGCACTTCTTCTGTGAATGTCCGCACGTGGAGTACAATGGACTTGTTAGTTTCTTAGTGCTCTTTCCCGAACAAAACTGGACACATCAGAAGTGATTCTAAGAAAAAAATATTTTTACAGGAAGTCAATCGTGTTTCTTTCCTAACTTCAAATTTATGTCAGATGTTGGAAAGATATCTATTTATTTTACACAAAGCGTCTGCTTAAAGGAAAAACCCATACAAACCGAAAATGGCGGTTACAAAAGACACTCGCATTGTCTCTGAAAATACGATTTCGAGTAAGTAAAACAAAATTATCTGCAGAGTAATTGTTTCGCCCCCAAATTGAATTTTTATTTTGGATTTGCCTTCCGCAAATGCTGTCTGTAGGTTTTCT
This sequence comes from Volucella bombylans, assembly GCA_949129095.1. Lineage (NCBI taxonomy): Eukaryota > Metazoa > Arthropoda > Insecta > Diptera > Syrphidae > Volucella > Volucella bombylans. The sequence goes on along the minus strand of OX422141.1, from coordinate 94,101,459 downwards.
TTTTTTTTCCACAGATAAATTCGAGCTATATCTCATATTTATTTTTAAAACATCTTTCACATATGTGACGTTTTTCGCTTCAGCCCCCCAGGGGTTAACGAGGGATGCAGCATCATTAGTGTATGAATATAGAAAATGTTTCATGAAAATCCATCTCAGTGACCGGTATTATACTGGCGGCGACTGCGCTTTACGTGTCGCGCGAATATTATAAATATAATTCGATCGCCCCTCCAAATGGTTATGACACAAAAACACATTTCAAGTAGTCAAAAATGAGTGTGGTTCCGTCCATTTTCCGACGTAATAACTTCGGATAATTATTATTACTTTTATTTCAATAAATGCATGTATTAGATGTAACTAAAAAATACAAATTTAATAGTGTTAGAAAATTAAAACCCATACAATAAAAAGAAAGAAAAATATGTATTTCGAGAATTCCTTGGCACCGACCATAGTCTGAAAGACTTTGTTAGATAAAAAGAAAATGAAAAATGTCTCATTTCTGTTTCTTTAAGCCTCGAAAACGTGCGATGTGATGTTGTGGGGAAATGATAAAGCCAATAGCCTGCATCTTGTTGCAGTTGACTAAATTTTGGCAATTGCCTTGGTAGTGTCATTATTTTTGTTTGTTTGTATCGTTTTTTTTTACTATTTCCTTTCCTTTTTTTTGTGATGTATCTTATATATATTTACATACATAACATAGATACGTAGTATCTTGACGACTAATAACATATTGGAAAATGAAAAATCGGTTGAGGATAATTATGCTAGGAATCTGAAATTTGTGGGACTTAATTAATAAAAACGGTTGGTTGCAAAAATTTCATTGTTCGGAATGCTATGTTAGAGCACAGATTTCAAATTTGTTTATTTTTGTCTTGAACTGAGCGGAAACGCGACAGCGGTAGGTATGACTACGAGTATAGCACAACATCGATACATATTGTATGTATGTGCTTTTATTTCAGCCAAACGATTAAGTTTCTATGTATAATACGAGTACATATTCGTATCGTTATGTAAATCCGTACACTCGTATCTTATAGTCTTAAAATCAAAATCGCTATGACACCTAAATTTGTGTTAAACACTCCAAAAGTAATACGACTTTTTTCGACTAAAAAACACTAATTCTCAAGGTTTACAGGAACGTTGTTACTATTTATATAAGATCGTGAATATAGGACTAATCATACAACATTCTCTGAAAGCGAAGTAAACAGCAAGATAACTATTCTAATAGCCTAAGGCATAGCATCTGTGCTGACGTCAACGCCTTTTTATTTATTTTTGTCAAGACAAAGAACTAGTCTATTGCACTCCTTGTAGGTTCCTTTATCAGTCTTTCATAGACAGATGAGTAAACGCCTCACCGATTAAGTGCCTAAATGCAAGGTCGGGCAAAAATAATGTCAAATGGCGTCAAGTATCATTGTACTTTGACATTTATGTTGCAGACAGATGGAGAACTAATTGACAACAAGCTATGGAGTGATACACGCCCGAAGAATGCGGAATTATTGTTACTGCGAATTTCGTCGTCGTATTCCTCGTCGTCCTGCACCACGTATTTAATGTCCTTATATGTCACAGCGGTAATAGCTGATTGTGAGCCTCAGTTTTTTTTCAGTTTATATGCATTTTTATTTAATCTTTTAATTTACTCTTACATGCTAGACAAAAAGACGCTTAAAAATTAGCTTAAATAACTTAAAATTATCTTATACTAACTTACTGGCTCCATACGGGCACTCTTAGCTAAATCTAACACCTTTAAGTCGTCTGCATACGCTAAAGCATGGTGAAGTGAACCTATCAGATCACTTGTCGCAATGTTGAAAAGGATCGGCGAATTTACCGTTAAATTTTCCAGCAGAAGTCACATCGCCCTTCTTCACTGGAACTGTCTACTGCCCAACCTGTACAGCTTGAAAAAGAGTCCCTCTAACCATACGGTATCGAAGGCTTTTACCAAGTCAATCAGGCAGGCACTAGTTCTGATTTCATTGGATATCAGAAACCAATTAAGACGCAGCATGAATCATATCATCCGGGACCTCAACCCACTTAGTCAGGACTCTATTGATCACCTTCTCGAAAACCTTAGTGATGTTTGTCCGAATAGGACGGAGAGTTTTTTTTTTCTTCACTCAGAGTGATTCGTGGTATAATTCACAGTATTTTTTTCTGTGCTTGAAACTCTACAACAACCAAATCTACGTGTCAGTGTTATGCCTTCACACGCAGAATTTTTCTGTCTGAGTTCCAATTACACAAGTGAAAAACTGACTTGCCATGGGCCGGATTCGAACCTGGACTCTCCGAGTGAGAAGCGATTGCTAGTACCACTACACCACGGCCACCCTATACAGCTGTTATGTTTATAACCCCTCCCATATTCTTATGGTCCTAAAAGGGTTAAGACCCTTAACCACGAAATGGTTTTTTTAGAAGATTTTGACTTATGAACTCAACGATGGTCATTAGTTCGCTCAATACGAGCTCTTTAAGCATTATTTTGTTTTTAATAATAATTGCACGAAACTATCTTCAACGATTGGTTTATGCGGTCGAAAAAAGGAAGTTGTATTATCCTTTCAGTCAACAACAAGCCCCAACAAGGGACACATTTACTACTGATAAATTGTTAGAGGTTATAGGATAGGATAGCTGGACAGCTTAGCCTATAAGACCAGCCCGTGTTTAAAAATGGAACGAAAGCGTACAATAATAATAGTCCTGGGTTCAGCCGGACACCAAATGCCTTCGACTTTTGGTCAACGAACTGATAAGCTTTTATTAATGACCACTAATGACCACTCAAACTACATATGGATTATGGAGAAATCATTGGTAGGTATTGTACGGGTTTTAAAGAAGAGCATGTAATGCAAACCTATGAGTATGAGGAGCACATATTTACAAGGACAGCTAAGACCACAAAATACTGGACTGGAGATAAAAAAAAACTTAGAAACGATTGTATGTATAGTATGATGGTGACGAAAGTCATCTTAAGAGCTCGTTACAAAACAGAACAAAAAAAATAATATTAGACATCACTTGTCATTCGGCCTGCAAAAATTGAAAACTTCTGGACATTAAAAAGGCACTCATTCGTTTACCCTTCGGAGTCGGTCTGGACTGTCTATGTCCGACTGTTGCGCACTCAATTTATTTTGTTTTTTTTTAAGCTTTCTACATACTAAAAAATAATTACACAATTTTACACAAAACTCAATTTTTTACATCGCTTTGAATGTCTTTCGCAAAATTTCTTTAGAAATACTCGTATCGGTAGTCTATAATTTTCTATTCATTGAAACCATTCATGTGTACACCACAAGGTAAATACAGACATTTATTCGAGCCAGCTATCTGTACATCCACATCATACACCACACCACGACAACAAAGAGCAATCCAAGTTGGGTCAATGGTATCCCAATGGACGATGTACTCTTAGCTGTAGTTTTTATGCCATTCACGTGCTTCTACTATGTTAATCATCTTCCGGTAGACCTACACCATCATCAAACGCACGGAAACAGCAACCATGATAGAAATCTGCGGAACCTCTGACAATTGTCGCCGTCGTAAGTCCGCACAATTTGGCCTTCAAAACTCAAATTAAGTACAATACGAGTACTTGCAGTTAGCAATAAACTGGAGATTTACAACCTCCACACTGCTCTACATAGTAAAACCAAGAAAAGTACGTGTATTCAAACGTCAATTGAAAGCAAAAGTTGGCCTGAATTTACCAGAGCTACCGAAGCCCAGTACATTAATCATGTCTTAAACAGATGTCATTCCATAAGAGGAGAAACAACGGCAGAGGCACGTCAAAAAAAAATTCCAAATATTCCACAGGTGTAGCACTGTAGCAATTAGGTGCTCAAACTGTCACGTTTTCAAGTCCTGATTCCATCCGATAGATGTTTTTGTCTGTTTTTTTTTTTCAAGTGATCTTGATTGGCTATTATCTCTTTATTTTAACTTGAACATGGCTAGCCGTGAAATACTTTTTTTTTCCCAAAAGTCATCCCGAACTTTCTACAGTCACCAGATGAGATGACAGTAAATGGCAGTAATTTCAGCGATAATAGAAACGTCATCGTCGCGTGACCACATCTGTTATTGTTTTTGCGTCTAAAGTGATGACCTCATCTTTAACAGCGCACCTCGGAGCACTTTGTCTTTACGGAAGGTGAGATCAAGCTCAAAAGTGCGCACATAAAAATTATTGTTAGGAACATAGCAATGTGAGAGCGGTGCCAAATGACAGAGTGAATGCCAGAATAAACTGGTACTCATGGGTTGGTTGTTAAAATACTCCACACTTCCGTCAGAACCCACTTAATTCTATTGCAGATCTATTCGGATGAACAAAGGCGGGTAAGGGGGAAGTTACAATCTATAATTGAAGTCGCTTATTATGAAACCAATTTCGTAGAGAGCAAAAAAAAGTTTATGACGTCTTCGGTTTTGGTTTTGATTACATACGAATACCACTTCGTTGTAAGGGCGATATTGACGTGATTTATAAGTTACGAATAGTGGAGTGGTTTAACCAAATTCCACAATTTTTTTGGTATGCAATTTATGTGATATTATAATCACGTAAAACTTAAATCAGTAGAAAATGTAATACGAGTATTGTTTGGCAGATTTATTGAATGCAGCGTTAGTGACGCGTGAGAAGTATACACTTTTAAATAGCTTGAAAATGTTAACGGCAGTCATTTTGGTTACATGGCCCGATGAGGCGCGAATTGAATGTAACAACAAACCTCTAACCGACAATTTATTTTGCCAGCTGTGTGGTGCCGAACCAAGCCTGAGTTCTAGGAATGGTTAAAATTACTCTCCGTAATTTTAATTATCTTCGACACTAAGCTTTTGTACATTGAATTAAAGAATTAAAATAAAGTTTAAAAATTTCTCCTTTGCACATCTCTGAAAATATACATACTCGTAGAAGACATCCGAGGCTCTTGGAACGCACCAGTGACACTGTTTAGCATACAAACCTGAGGCGCTCTGCCCAAATATCGATCGCAGTACGCATCACAGTCGTCCGAGCAGGTCATGACCACTTAAACGAACCACGCCACAACGTGATCAAAAAGCTAGTTCATGCGAAACGTTGCCAAGTCATTTGTCAGCAATTACCAGACATGTTTAACTATCTACGGTCGGTCGGCTTGAACCGTGATACTTACATTAATATTTATAGTACACATTAAATTTACAGTATATCACATAGCAATACATGTCTTCACAGAGCTGGCCTGCCTTCTACAAGCCTTTGCATGTGCATCTGGCAACATTGCATCAATATTGTCGATGCCTTTGCCAACGCAAATTTGAACGGCTTTTTGACATACATAACAGTGGAGAGTATTAGAATACAGCGTTTGTGGTCGAGCAATAACTGGAAGACCCTGGATAGCGAGTTCGTACACGTCCCGCTTGCAAATGTTCAAAGGAAAATTGACAATGGTATACAGAGCTCATCCGGGACCATCAACAACGGAAGCGACGCCAGAGCCTGGGGCCTAAGTTTGAAACGAAATTACGTTGTATTAGTGAAAACTCATAAGGAAGACTGTAGTTTGTTTCTACGTTATTTTAAAAATAAAAATAACATTTCTACCACCACAAGATGCAAATGTTACAGGGTCTTAATGAGAAACTTATACAATACAAGAACAAATCTTGAACGATTTTGGACAGTAAGAACGTTTAGAAGCCAGTTTAGTACAGTGACAAAGCATAATTTCATGTCGATTGCTATGCGAATAATATGCGCTTTCGATGTTTCCGCAACTAGACTAGAACCACCCTTTTCCGGTAGAATAGGTAGAGTGTTTCCAATTTTGGCGAGTTCATCGGACCTATAGTTCCTTGGAATGTCTCTGTGGCCCGGCACCCAGCAAAAGTGAAAGTTGAACTGCTTTGCCATCTCCATACGAGATGATCGGCATTCAAGGGCGGTTTTAGATGAGACTGAGTCTCAGACAGAGCCAGGACAGGACAGAGCTTCTTTCATCGCCAAAATTTCCGCCTGGAACACGCTACAGTGATTTGGAAGACGGAAAGAGAGGCTTAGTTTTTGCTTATATGAGAAAACACCGCCACCAACCCCGCTATCGGTTTTAGATCCATCTGTGTAGAATTGGATTGACTTGTCCTCCGTGAAAGTCCTTGTCAAACCAAAGTTCAGGTATGGTATAACCGAAGTTCTCTGTGAGGATTCTTAATATATTACAAATTATGAATTATGAAAAAAATGAATTATTTGTCCACTGTGTAGTCGCTTTAAGGCGAAGAGCTGCAGTCGCAGCTTCTTGCCTGCTGAAAATATCGAGGGGCGTCAAATGAAACAAGATGTCTAATGCCGCAGAGGAAGTAGACCGCAAGGCTCCGCTTATGCATGGACATATTGTTCTTTGGACTCTGGTTAGTTTATTGCAGTTAACTGCATTTTCTACGGCCGTCCATCAGACGACAACCCCGTAAGTAAATATCGGTCTGATGACCGAAATGTATAGCCAGTAGGTTACGCGTTACCAATAGCTTTTTTGCAAGAGAATAAAGCTATTGTAGCTTTATTGAATCTTTCTTGAATGTTAGGTTTCCAGTTTAGTTTCTTGTCAAAAATGAGACCCAAATATTTTGCTGTATCTGAAAATATATTCCAATATAATTGGAATTCTGTATTTCCTGGAAAAGAGGACAAGATCAGTTTTATGGTGGTTTACTCCCAATCCACAGCGATCCGCCCAACGGGTTAATCTATTGAGATTTAGTTGCGGCGTACCTCTGCTGACACATCTTGTAGTAGAAGCCCCACCCAGTTTGGAATTGATTATCCTGCTATTTTCATAAGACTGATCAACTCCCCCAGTGAGTCGTCTACCTGCAGAGTTGACAACGCAGTCGTGGTTGCGGATGTGTTGACGTTGTTAAAGGCACCCTCTACCATATGTCCAGAAAAGCAACCACTGTGTACTCTCTATATTGTAGGGATCGTTCGATGTGGCTAGTCAGTGAATGCAGAGCCGTTTCCACCGACTTTACAGTAGGCATGTTGAGCCGTTGACAGTAGTCTTGGATCAGTTTTAGCTCGAATATGGATATTAATCAGCCGTTCTAGAGTTTTCAGAAGGAAGGATGATAGACTTATAGATCTGAGGTCCTTTGGGCCAACATGAGAACATTTTTCGGCTTTGGGAGTGAAAACTACATTGATTTCTCTCCATGACAGTGGAATGTGGATCAGTTCTACACAGCTCCTCATAATATTTTCTAGCGTAGGCAGGATAATATCTGTTCGGACCAGCAGGCTTGAATGGTTAGCTATGCAGCGCCCAGAGCAGTTTATCTTATAATCAGTCCATGCATTTTGATCCCGGTTGCAGTAGTCCTGTTTGGGTTGCTACTGGCCGCGAATTAGCAGCTACCTGTGAAGTGGGTGTCCAGTAGCAGGTTGAATGATTCATTACTTGAGGTTATCCGTCTCACTCAGCAATACTTGTCATACACTTCAGAATTATCAACACGTAAAAAAGTAAGTTTTTCAGAAGCGGAAGATCTATTTACTTTTTAAGATTACCATGCGCAGAAGTGAAAAGATTACGGTAATAACTGTATCGGCAAATATTAATCTTTTTTTTTTTAGAGCGACACATAATTCCTTGTATCTTTTTTTAGGACCCTCGTTATTAGGATATTTGTTGCACTTAATCCTAAATCAATTTTTGGCTATAACTGTGTTTAGCAATGTCCTAGACATCCAAGGTCTTTTAACCAATTTTTTTGAGGGAATAAAGAAGAACAGGATAGGATGTGTTTCTTGAGAATATTAATGAAAATTGGATAGGCAGTTGCAGTTACTAGAAGTATAAACGTCTTCCCAGGACTCATGGCATAAACAATATTTTAGTTTATCGAATTGAACTATTGAACTATAGAAATTAGAAGATCTGCAAACTGTAGATATAGGGATTAGGAGTCCTGTCAAATACACACGTTACGCACTCATTGGGGGCAACATTTCTTAGGCAACCATAAATATGATCCAAGCAACTCCTCGAAGCAGGCCTAGTGGGTCCGTTAATAAAGCATGTAAGACCATGTGAAGCAAGTAAAACCAAGTAGCTAGAGATAGTTTCATAACCATCTAAAATATTTATATTAACAGGTGGTGCAAAATTAATGACCCAATTTTGTTTTCGAATTACTTTTTTACTAAAATATTTTGAGTAATGGAAATCTTTATTTGGAATTTTACAATTGTTTCTGTTAAGTGGAAAAGATGATATCCGCCAAGTGGCTGCCGCTAGTGTTGATACACATTTGTGTCCGTTTTATAGCTTTTTCCGTGACTTTCCGCAAGATTTCCGGTGATAACTGTTCGCATTCCTGTCAAATATTCTCCTTAAGGGCTGCGATTGTCTGAGGCTTGTTGGTATAAACCCGCGGCTTCAAGTAGCCCCAAACAAAGAAGTCCGGCGATTTTGCTGGCCATGCCAAATCGCCAAAACGGGAGATTACGCGACCAGGAAACGCTTCCTTCACAATATCCACTGTGGCTCATGCTGTGTGTGCGGTTGCAAGGTCTTGTTTAAACCACATGCTCACCAAGCCCTGATGCACTATTTGCATTTGTGTATTTGTGAATTTTGCGAAAATTTCGATTGCCAGATTTCATAAAGAATGACTTCAATACTTTAAAACAATACAGATGACGAAGAGGAAAGATTTTCATTGTGGCTCATGCTGTGTGTGCGGTTGCAAGGTCTTGTTTAAACCACATATTCACCAAGCTCGGCTCATCCAATTCCGGCAGTAAGAAGTCGTTTATCATGGCCCTGTAGCGTTCGCCAGTAACAGTGACCGTATTCCCGATGGCATCTTCAAAAAAATGCAGCCAATCACTCCTCCCGCGTGAACGCCGCACCACACAGTGACTTTGAGTGGATGTAATAGCTCTTCGTGTATCACACGCGGATTTTCAGCGCCCCAGAAATGAAGATTTTGCTTATTGACGTAACCGCTTAAGTGGAAATGTGCCTCGTCGCTCATGATGATTTTCGACATAAAATCGTCCTTTTCGGGGGGCATTTACTGATGCACTGTTTGCACTTGTGTAAGTCTTTCACTAAAATTCGCTGTAGGGTCCCGTCTGGTTATGACCAATTTCGTGGCCCGTCGTCTGGTTGATGTTTCTTCGTTCTCAGCGACATCAGCAGCCACAGCCGCGATATTCTCGGCCGAACGACCAGTCCGGTGGCGGCCACGCCATGCATGTCTCCTGTGGTTCCACTCTGTTCGAGTCGAGTAGCTAAGCGCCGGAATGTTTGCCCAGTTGGCGCGACACGATTACGAAATTGACGTCGAAATTCACGCTGCGTTAACACCACCGACCGATTATTCCACGCTCTTGCGGAGTATAGCGCTCCATTGCTTGTCTGTTTGTATACTGCAGCTGTCTAGTTCACAAATGTCAAATATGATTGATATACGACGCCGTTTGCAAAAATTATACCATCTTCCGATAGGGTGATTTATTTTACGCCACCTTGTATATATTTGTAATTGAACATTATGAAGAAAACAAGCGTTTCTTTTTCTTGTGAAAAAGATAGCTTGCAGAAAATATGCATAAATATACGTTTAATTTAATTTTCCATTTCGAGTAATATTGTATATGACCAACACTTTCATCACATTTGTGGTGAATTTTAACAATTTCAATGCGTTGCTGAGGAGTGTACAGAGCAGACTATTCAAAATAGAACCTTTCATTGGAAAACCAGTATTAGATTTTGATATGATGTAGCATTGATTTCTATTTAAATTTGAAATATTTGAGATACATTGACTAATAGGCATTGCAAAAAAAAAGTTCTTCCTATATCGAAACCAAATAAATCAGAGCCAATGTCAATTAAAATACTTATAATGCTCACAATCCACTCAATCCTTTCCATTATTCCTTTTTGAATCGACAAGCCAATTACGTATATTCCAAAAAGTCCTTGCCATTTTCAATTGGTTTCCTTTGATTTGCCGTGCAATGCAAATGTTCTCTATACGAGTGCCTTATGTATACGAGTATGTACTCGTTTAAGCTCGGTTAAGAACAATACAGCTACATTGAGTACGAACAACCAAAAGCGTTAAAAAAACAACTTTTTCCATTTTCTGTTCCTTCTATTAGTCCTTCTTTTGTTTTCATTTAAATCGATACAAACAAAAAAAAAAAAAGAAAAAAAATTCATTGGAAATTATTCTCTTAGGTCTAGTGGACTTGCCGATTATTTACATAGAACCTCTGAGGAAATGCTTGCTTTACAAGAAAATAGAAAAAAATAAAAACTCTTCAAATATTGCATTTAAAAAGATATCTTGTGCGATCGAATGGCTAAGTGACTCTTTTAATTAGGCGCTCTCCCTTTTATTAAAAAATGAAAATAAAAATTGCTTGCAAAATAATACAATTCGGGAAATTTAAGAAAAGGTACGTCAACGCTTGGCAAACTAAATAATCATGTAGAAAAAGCAAAAATACACATTTTCACTAATCAAAACAGCGAATTTTAATTCAGCTCCGTGGTGATTGTTTGTTTTTTTTTCTTTATAAAATATTTTAATTTAATTTGCAATGTTTTGTGTTGGGTATTTTTGGAATCTGACAGACCGGGAAATTGTTTATCTTTAAAAATAGATCAAAAGATATATGTGACCTAATTTATGGTCAGCAAATTTTAACAAATGTTTTAAGTTAAAAAAAAATCCTTTAACGAGTAGAAGCGAATTTGGTAGACATTTAAGATTGATATTTTTTATGTAGAATATTTAATTTTTTTTCGAGCTTCCAGTAAAATATATTGTAATACATTAAATGCTCTTTCTTTTATTGCTATAGGGAGTCGAATGCCCGAAAATATTAAGCAGTCACTTGTCTGAGGCTAAATTTTGAAGGGTTTTAAGGATTTTTTTTTTTGCGGAAAATGAAATACAATCTTCTCATGATAATTATATGTTATTATTTAGCTATTAAATAATACAAACAAAAATTTGGTAAATAAAAAAAATATTTTAACGTCATTTTTGTGGTGAGGTAAAATAAGTCTCTTAAAAAACAAACTAGGTGGCTGGCCCCCCTTTTGTAATCATCTGTAATCAAAATTCCAAAAAGATTATTATTCAGTAGCGTTGTCATTCTGTCCCATAGAAAATTTACAAGATTTGAGTAAAAAATAACATAATGGCGGCCGTGTAATTTTTTTTTCAAAAATCTAATGTTTTTTTCGGTTTAAAATCGAGATAAAAAAAAAGAAAAGTGGATAAAAAAATCTAATTCTGGTACCGGACAGAACCATTCATGTGTAGAATATTGTGTTAAAATTTCAGCCGAATCGGTCCAATAGTTTGTTTTTAATCATCTAGGCCGACAGATAAAATGTAAACGCGTTTAAAGTTTGGTACAATACCCGCATCTGCAGGGTACGCTCTCCCCTATTATTTGCTGTATCTTTAAAATGACTTAGTGACTTAGGAGACTACCCTCTTAAATAAAAATTTTTAAGTTTGAAAAAGTTTACTTCTATGCCGGGTACTTTTAATTTTATCCTTCCTAATCTTTTAGAATTGGTGTTTGGGTTTTGTACGATTAGGTAATGCACTGAGCAGCGTCAACCTGGCGATGTCCAGAGCTGTAACTCTGAATACACATAAACCTCCTCGTCGTAGCCATCGGGTACTACAATAGTTTACCATAACCGGATTTAACTTGTGAAATTTAAAAGTGGAAGTTCTGAGCAAGAGAAAAACGCAACACTATACAAATAATGTCCTGCCAAAAATAAACCAAAAAAGACGAAGGATGGATGAGCGTCAATAGACAGTATGGCAAACTCATCATACTCGTATAAGTATTTTTCTTTAGATGGCGCTACAATTCGGGGTGTACCTATCCTCAACTAACAAGCCTGTCTAGTTAGCCCGGTCTTTAGCTAACTGCCTCCAAGTCGGTTGAGGTCCCAGCCTACTTGTGTACGCCACCTAAAGTGAGGTCTTCCTCTACTGCGTTATTCCTCCGGGTTATATTCGAAGACTCTGCTGGTCAAAGCATTGGTTTCCATTGGCTGTACATGTCCTAGCCATCTCAGGCGACTGACATGCAGTTTTCTGACTAAGTCGATGTCGCTATACAGCTCGTATAGTTCGTCTTTGAATCTTCTCCTCCAAAGCCCGTCAACGCAAACGGGAGTGAATATTTTCCGAAGGACTCTCGAAACGACTCCGGATATTTTTTTATTAGTAATATTTTTCATATAGTATTACAAAGTATAATTCAAATCAAATTCACAAATACATTTTTTAAGTTTAAAATACTCGTACATATGTAAATTATATGAAAAGTTGAAACATTCTGTATTTTATCTACAAAAGTAATAAAATAGTTTTGAATGTTACTTCAAGTTATTGAATAGTTTAAATTAAAGTTTAAAATGGGGTGGCTATATAAAAGAAATTATGGTAATTCATAAAAAAAAATCAATTAAAGAAACTATTATTACAACCAAATTGGAGAGAAAAATTAAATAGATTCACAAATAAAATTAAAAATAAAATCAATGAAAACAAAGAAATCATCAACGAGACTTAAATCAGAATGTCGAAAGTAATTGATTCTAAACTAGCGTAATTGAAGTTGAGAAGTCAATTTTTGACTCTTTTTAAAAACATTCCAGGTGTTGATATTGCCCTGATCGACTGTGGAAGTTTATTAAATAGGCGAAATGACACAACAGAATAACAGAAACCACGTACGAAAAGTTTCCTCGCAAATTGTAATTAGAAATTAATCGAAAATTTCGATTGCCAGTTTTCATAAAGAATGACTTCAATATTTTAAAACAATACAGATGACGAAGAGGAAGGATTTTCAGGTCATAGAACAAACGAAAACTAATATATCTGACAGGTTTACAGCATAAAATTCTTAATACAGTGGTGGTCCAGTATAAGGAATGCCGATATAACGAATGATCCCTATAACGCATACTTTTTTCACATTCGTTGTTTGAAAAAAAAGGTTGGCACTCGATATAACGAATGTTTTTTTTTATCTTTAGTAAAGCCATATCCATGTTGATTGTAAATGTATGTATGTATGTGTTGTAAAACTATTAGGTGCGCAACTAAGTTCTTCTGTCAATAGATGGCTCCAGCAGTAAGTGACATATCCAAAACGTCATGAACCAAGCTTAGACATATGGTAAACAAACCGTTTTGACACATTAGTGATTTTATACGAGTATACTTTTGGTTGGGTGGAAATATCTAATTTTGTGCCGAATAAACGTCATTTGCGGGAAGTGTTGATTTTCTTCTTTCATTCAAAGAAAACGGCGGCTGAAACGCATCGATAGCTCCAAAAGGAGATATTGCTCTAAAAGTGATTGGTTCCGTCGCTTCAAAGAAGGTGATTTCGATGTTGACGACCGTCTGCGTGAAGGAAGACCAAAATCCTTCGAAGATGCTGAATTGGAGGCATTGCTCCATAAGATTCCGGGCCAAACGCAAGAAGAGCTTGCTTCAGAATTAAGTGTTACCCGCCAAGCCATTTTCAAGCGATTGCATGCGAAAAACGGCCACAATACGAGCAGAGGTACGAAAAAGTGATTCTACAGCTTGACAATGCTCGCCCTCACGTTGCCAAACCCGTTAAAACCTACCTGGAAACGCTCACATGGGTAGTTCTACCCCACCCGCCATATATCGCAGATATTGCGCCGTCCGATGGCACATGGTCTGGCTGATGAGCAATTCCGCTCATATGAAGACATCAAAAAATGGCTTGATACGTGGAGAGACTCAAAAGATGAACACTTTTACCATAACAGTATTCGAGCTCTGCCATTGTTGGATTTAGTTTAGACATTGTTATCCTTACTTCGTTCTGGTCAGGCGGATGAAAGTTTTGGCAATCATTATCTAAGTTTAATGGTCTATTCTGCCTGACGGCGGGCGTTGAAATTCTTCGCTGCAGAAAAAGTTTTACCATATTCTCAGCACCGACGGTGCTACTACTCCAAGTTGTGGGAGTTTGCTTGTCTTGACACGTTCTTTTTACTTGCTGATTAAACCTCCTTACATTATTGCTGGAATACAACCTCTCAATAACTCGCGCGCTTCTCGTGCTCTTTTTTCTTTCTCTGGAGAAACCGATGTTCTTCCCGTCTTTTCTGCTCGTAGAGCTCACGAGCAGCTCTCGTCCTTCGTTGCAGTGCCGCTTTGTGCGGCCCTGCTTGTCTAACTGCATGTGCTTGCCGGCATTATTCATCAAACCAGGAATTTCTTCGTGTGGTCGGGTGAAACCCAACACATCATTTGCGGCGTCTGTGATGGCTTTGCTTACCAACTATCCCACCAAAGATGTTCTTCATTCCTATTCTGGAGTTAAAATAGCCTACTACGATTTTAATGTCAAACTTCGAACATTTCTCACACATATGTCTTGTCATGAGCTCGTAGAAAAATTCTTTGGTGGCGCCGTCCTTGTCTTCCGTAGGGGCATGGGCATGGCAAATCCGCATTCGAATAAGTGCTGCTTCTGTTCCCATAGATATGACCATAGTACTCTACATACATATATATATACCATATTTTATCTGGTATATATATTTTATCCTCCCTATGTTCGGCCCATCCCATCGCTCTCCTTGGATGGCGGTGGTATTTGCGCCATAGCAGTCAAGGGTCTTTGCTAATTGCTCGGCTGAACGTGGCTTGTGAAGGTCCGAACATTTCAAGTGCAAATCCGAAGGTCGTTGTTCTTGAAACGTTTGCTAGGGTCGTCAACAGTGAGTCCATTTTTTTATGGTATTATAAGCTACATTATTTATCAGTAAAGACTGTTTTTAACACAATTTGCTAAGCACTGCAGGGTTTGTTTTGGTAAGTCCCCAAGGACCATTCTTCTAATCTCTTGCTACTATTATCTACATGATCCACTTTGAACCTTGCACCAAGACAAAGAACAGCCTTACCTCGACTTTTATTAACAGCTACCGCAATATCTTTATTATCAATACTCTACCCTTGTCTTCCCTTTGGCTTATGTTCGAAATAAAAATCTACTTTGCTGAACTTGGGAAACTAGTACCGAACTCTAGCTACAAATACCAAAGAAGCATTTAATTTTGCACCCAATGGGTGCGGCTGCGTATAGTTTTTTTAATTTTTTGATAGACAAAGGAAAACAGCCATTAAAACAAAGAAACTCAACAACTCTTTACCGATTTTCAGATCGAGGAAATAGCTATACAGATCCATGTCTAGTTTTAGTATTTTTTTCCGCCAGAATGTGCAGAAAGAAGATGGAAAAGGTTGGGAGCAATCCCCGAGGCATTTGATTTCAAAGCACTGTCATGTAACTTTCTTAGCATAATACATACTGGTAAAAATTATGCAAAGCCAACTCCAATAGAGAGTCTCACCTATGGATCTTGTGACAGAAGATAGTGTTTCTTATTTTAGTAAACCAGAGATCAAGAGAACTTGCATCAACGTTGACACCCCCTCGATCGTCAACTCTCTTCAAGAACTGTAGAGTCTACACTTGTTCGCTACTTTACATGAAAGAAAGAATAACGGAGAACTCCCTAAGACTGTAAATATTTTCCACTTCTATGAATCCCAATCCTTAATAGGTTGAGGGATGTGGTGCTGTAGCTAACACAAGGGACGTCAGTCCTTATTTGTCCTGACCTGGAGAAAAATCGTCTTTCAGTTTATGTATTTCGTCTAGTAACTGCGCTGAAGTAATTTTAACAGATGAGGGAGATATTTGAGAACAGTTGTTCAGGTAAGAAAAGTATTCAGGATCGGGGTCATCAGATTAGGCCGAAAACGATTGACTAAAGAAGTTCACAAATAGATTAGCGATGGTTAGGCCCTAAGAAAACTTGAGGCGTCGGCGCAATGAGCCTTCAGTAGTGTATATACAGACCCACGTATGGGAGACTAGCTCGCATGGATAAGCAGATCGCACTCTATTGGGTGTGGACCTCCCAAGAAATGGCGTTGCTTATGAACTAGCAAGGCTCGGATCCCTAGCAACAGATAGTAGGCAGTTTGACAACGTCAAGCCTCCAGTGTTCTACACCTAACAAACTTGATGGACACATCGAGATAGTTGTGAGACAGTGTTTTACACCTAAAAAAACACTTTCAAGCGCTTCCTAGGGCCAGGCAGTGATAGACCCATTGAGATAGTTGTGAGATCAAGCGAGCTATTCGAAGATACGCGTAGCGTTTGAATACTGCTTATAGCGATTCGACACTGCAAGGACGAATAAAAAGAGGAATCTGTGGTAGACTTCCTCTCTGCAACTGCTCTGCCTTTGCCCGCATTAGAAATCAATCAATAGACAGTTACCACTTTCGAAATCTAAAACATCTTTACTGTATGAAGATCACTGACCCTGACAAATTTACGAATAAACATCCTTAACTTCAGGAGTGGCTAGGACATCTCAGTGGTATCACAATGGACTCAAAACCCGTCGAAGTGCACCTCAATGAAGACCTTTCTGACCTAACTTAGACTCAATTCTAAGGTTCTACACAACTACGAAATCCTTTATGGAGGGCAGAAAGGGAGCTTACATTGATATTCACTCGTATCAATGTAAAAAAAAAAAAAACACACAAAATTACAGCGTCAATCAAGTCAGTACATATGTGTATCGTGACTAACCCTTTGATTAGGTTTCCTGGTCATAAGAAATTTCAAATCAACAAAAGAATAGAACCGCTTTTGAATTAGCACATTTAAATGTTTTAAATTCGTCATAAAGTAAATTTAGCATTGAACACGTTCCTTTACAAAGATACAGATACAATACGATACCTCAATGTGGATTTATTTCTTCGAATAGTTACTAACTCCATTTTACTTATCAATTGCATACACGTAATCTCTATCTACCCATGTGAGTAGGTATAATTCAATGTAGTGATTACTATCCTAATTAAAATTCAATTTAGATAACGACAATGTGCCATGTCTATCTAACGGTTACGACACAGATTAAACGAATTGTGAATTTCCCCAAAATTATTTAACTTCACAAATTCCATATGGAAAATAAATTCACAATCAAACAGCCAGAAATACTCATACATATATGAGAATATTTAAAAATATTTTACTCGCTGTAAATATTTGTATCTGCACCCAAAGTTGCGATAGAGTTTCTCGTTTATTTAAGAAATATAAATTTGTGACTAACAAGATACTAACTACACATCTGAGATACATATTTAAAAACAGAAAAATTTCCGCCGTAAGAAGACGAGAGATCATTTTCGTCGGCCGGAATGATTAGTCTTTTTAGTTATTTTTTTCTTTTTGGATTTTATTTCATTGCTCGTGCCTTACTTGCGTATGCGAAAAGTACTTGAAATTCTACAGAGCGTTTTTTCTTTGTCAGCTTTACAAATAGATATCTACTTTCTAGCCATCGTAAAGCACGCGAGTTTAAATAAAATAGATAAAAAGTTGTCACCGTCTTAAAACACGATATACTCTTCGTATGTACAATATGTACTCTAAAGGAATAGAAACAAGTGCGCGCGGATATACAAATAACGATTAAGTGACGAAGATGCAAACAAGTATGTACAAGTATGTATATACTCGTATTATTGTGTGCTTTCTTTTAGCGTGTGGGACTTTTTCATCTGAAAAGTGTAAGTCTTTTGGTATCTACAGATAACTTTTGAGAACAAGTACATATCCGTTGGCCTGTCAACTAAAACTCTTTAGTTATTGTCCTTTGTGGTAGTCGAAGTCCAATCCAAATATGAGATGATATTTTACAATAATAAATATAACACTAAAACACTCGTTCTTTAACTGTGCTTAACTAATGTAGAAAAACAGCCGGCTCAATTAGCCAGTTGGAATCTGGAACATGTAGGGACCATGCCCGAACTGAAAAGCTTTATATCAACGTGTCATTGATGGCTGAATGCTGTAAGAATAGAATAGGCACTAACTGGTGTCAACCTTGCGAGGCTTAATGTTGTCACTCTTATTACACATAATTTGCCTCCAAGTGATAGACCTCGGGTCTATCGAATTTGACCTGCTGAACTTATAGGCAACAGCGGATGATTCTTTAGATGGAGTCATAGTTTCAAACAGAAACATAAAATATAACTTATGTGGACTATTTTGACTTATGCGGAGGGTATAATTTTTTTCTTCAAAAAGAGAGATGTGGATCACTGACATACATCTGTAGGTGTAACCGGCACCTTGTCCTAGGGGTTGTGAAGTCTCATATCCCTTATCACGTAAAAATTAACAATAAGGCTGTTCTGCGACCTGGAACCGCTCCAACGCAACATTTCAAAACATAGCATAATACATATGTACATATATGTATGCACATTCTCCTACCGACGAAGCTGGACTTTATCAAGGAGAAGTCCTATGACTCTCCTGGACGGAGCCTGTCCGGGCTATGATGTCAAAATCGTATTCAATGCCAAAATTGGTGTGCAAAAATCTTTGGCGAAATAGTCGGAAAGTACAGCATCCACAACACGACAACAGATACTCGTAACGCCTTCGGACTAATCGATGTGAGATACACATCCACCATTCTGAGTATATAAATATTTAGAGGGGCAAATGTCGACTCTGACCACTCTCAAAAAGTAGCAAATCCTGGAAAAGACTAAATAATTTCAGATTAAAACTCAGCATCTCCTCATCGACTTCAAAGCCGCATACAATAATATTCATCATCCTGAAATCTACATGGAGATGGCACAATTCGGGATCATGTCAGAACTGATCCAGCTGTGCCGCTGGATAACATGTGGTCTAATATGGATTTTGGAAACAAAACCTCTAAATTGTTCCAAGAGTGTGCAGAAATTCGAATGGTTGGGTGCTGTAGAAATGGCGTAGGTAGTGAGAGGTGTCAAGCTAGCGATATCCAATGTTGTAATTGGTTCTACACATCAATTGTACTTAGTTTACCTCCAAATGGTAACCATTGGGTGCTGGTCGATCTCCATCGGGACTCCAATTGCCGCACAATAAATAGGGCAGCGGATGAATTACCCAATTCCAATATACGAGTATTTGGAGATCACGCCTGTAAGGGTTTTCATAGACTAAGTCAGGGTCTTGGAAAAGAGATGGTAGCGGATGAGCCCTTAATGAACCAACGGCAGCGCTCACATCCCCAAATGGTTTACTGGTTTCGATCTAACCGATCCCTCGTCGTAGGGGTATCTGTATTGGAACTGGCTGCCGTGGTAACTGCCCGGCCATGAAAAAAAAAAAAAATCCACAGTTACGAAGCAACAACAAACCTCGGATACTGCTGACAACCCCTGCAAAACGCAGCAAGGACAACGAACTTCGGAATGGTAGGTGCCTTAATAGGCCACGTGCAGTCGAACAACTAGCGGAGGCCATGGACTGCTGCAAAGCAGATGTCACCGCCATACAAGAAATTAGATTGATCGATTGATCATATTGTTACGTATGACACTAGTAATCAGACCCTAAATTCAACAATCAACAACTAACCGACTCAACAGCCTACAACTCATCAATTGTCAAGTTGACAACTAAGCACCATGTTGTACTTTCTTTTTGGTTCGTTGAGAGAGAGAGAGAGAGAGAGAGAGAGAGAGAGAGAGAGAGAGAGAGAGAGAGAGAGAGAGAGAGAGAGAGAGAGAGAACTGTCAGGCGAGGAGAATCGTGGTTTTTCTTTTTTTATTTTAATCCAAATAAATCGAATTCATCCCCTATATACGAGTATTTGTAACAGTGGTGTCAGAAGTGGATGTGGAATTAAAAAGTAAGCAATACAATGGACGAATTTAAAGAGAAACTAGACTCTATTCTTCTTAAATGGTCTTAAACGAGACCGTGGTGAAACAGTCCAAAGAACTCGAAGCGCTTCGTAACATGCAACAGCAGACTACGGAAGAACTGCGGACAATGGGAGCTACAACATTTGCTGCGAGACTCATGGATAGTTCAACGCCTCGGAGTACACAAGGACATAGTGTCTGATTTTTAACGTAAACCACCTGTCATGTAGACTTATGTTTACGGGATGCTATACATCCATGGGAGCAAGGATACGCCTTCCTGAGATACTATGTTGTCGGCACAAGTTCCACCCTTGGTATGAGTTGAGGCCGACCTAAAACCTCTTACTGCTCTTAGGGTCGCAGCACCCAGTACTTATTGCAACTCTACATTGGGTCAAACAAAAGGAAGACCCTTCCCGCGATTTTGGGTTTGAACCACAGCCACCATGACGCTCCCACAAGGGGGCCTACCTCTTCAAGTCAGGCCCGGACCGAGATCCGGAGGGCTCCTGGCTCCCATGGTACCGTGTTTTAAGTCCTGGTAGGGACTACCGGTGGTCCAGCCGCCAACAAGACCTATGACCGGCAATGACAGGAGAAGGATGAAGTTCAACAAGTTCAAGAGGTTCAGCAAATAGATTATGATTGTCTCACGCCTCCGAATTCAGAAGAAGTTGAAGCCGGTCACTTAAGCCCCATCCCGGTGGGTTACCAAATATCGCCAGCTGAAAGTCCAATAAAGCTAAAGCCTCAGCAATTTGATGGAAGAGAGTAGACGCTGTAGCTGTGCTTTCCAACCTAAGTGCAGCAGATCGGGAACAATACTCCTCATTAGTTAAAGCATTAGATCTTCGACATTTGGGTCAACTAAAGCAGGTATCCCATGCTCAAATGGGTGCGAGAGTACAGCGCCCAAGGGAGGAGTTGGCCGCTTTTGCAACGGACGTAGAACAGTTAGTTCGAACCGTTTTTAAAGAGTGTCCGCGAGAAGCCCAAGATAAAATAGCCACAATGCAAATTATTGACGGAATTTCGGACAAGTACGTGCAAGACATGGTGCGCATTTATGAACTCAAATCTTTGTCAGAAGCCTTGACCAAAGCTATTGGGTTGGAAGCCGAACGGCTAAGTACACTTGCAAACCACACAACACGTGCAGCAGAGGTGAGTGGAGGTATTCCGACACAACCGCAGTGGAATAGGCGACGACGATGGAAGCGTAAAGAGGGTGATTGCGCGAAAACCAAGTTGGACAGCAATCAGCAAGAGCTCAACCATTCGGAAAACGACTAGGTGTCAGTGGTGAAGGGCAACCACTGGCGAAGAATACAAGCCCTACGTTTCTTTTCAATGCTTACACAGGTGATCGCAGAGGTGGCTTCAAAGTTTCGGCTATCGTGGGTGGTATCAAATGCGAACTTTTGGTGGATACCACCGAATACAACCATATCCATCTGCAGCCAACGAATTGTAAAATTAACACACTTGGTGGAGAAACAGGTAGTATTGGTGCGTGGAACATGTACGTTCGATTGGATAAAATTAATAATAACAATAATTGTGGTAGACTTTAAACTTCCAGGTAATGGCCATGGAATCATAGGAACTGATTTTGTGGTCCCACTGAAATGTGTGATAAATTTCGGATCTAATATGCTCTTTGCAGGTAAATGTAAAATTCGACTGATTCCAGAGCAGAGTACGGATAGCACTGCAGTCGATCAAACAGTGGATCCCATTCCAGATGCATGTATGGTAGCTAACTTGTCGAATACGAATGATGTGACCGTTCCTTCGCAGCATGAGCAGTTTGTGCTCGCTACATCTACTATCCCATGGTCAGGAGATGTTGTAATAGAAGGCAGATTGCCGAAGGGAATTTTAGTCGCCGAGTCTATAAACATGGTTAATGGTGAGGCATTTGTACGTGTTGCCAATATTGCGGACTTTCCCGTCAAGGTCCCCAGAGGTACGAAGTTATATTCTATTGAAGAAATCTCAGAGCGCAGGAGTACGTCAAATGAAGAGAAGGTTAGTGCCATTGAACTTCCACAGCAACTTTTTAAATTGTCTTCAGAAGATTTAAATGAGCATGAATGTAGACAGTTGAAGGATTTTTTGATTGAGTTTATGGATGTGTTAGCGAAATCTTCTAGCAATATAGGACGAACAACATTAACTAAGCATCGAATTGACGTTAGAATTGCTAACCCTATAAAACAGCCTCCTCGTCGATTGCCACTGACATTACAGAGCCATCCGACTTCTTCAGTAGTCATGGTACAAAAAAAAGGACGGAAGCACGAGGTTCTGCGTCGACTACCGTCGCCTTAATAATGTGACCACCAAAGATTCTTTCCCGTTACCTAGGATCGACGACACCATTAATGCTGTGGGTGGCTCTACCTTGTTCAGTACACTTGATTGCCAATCAGGATACTGGCAAGTAGAAATGGAGTCCGCTGATAAAGACAAGACGGCGTTTGTTACGAAAGATGGCCTATAGAATTTTAAAGTCCTGAATTTCGGTCTTACAAACGCCCCTGCTACTTTTGAACGCCTGATGACGAAACTCCTCCACGGACTTACTCTTAATATCTGTTTAGTCTATTTAGATGATGTCCTCGTTCACGTCAAAAGCTTTGATGAGATGCTGTGTAACTTGCGCACAGTTTTTCAACGATTCAAAGATGCGAACTTAAAAATTTCACCATGCAAGTGTAAGTTGTTTCAAAAGGAAGTTCCATTCTTGGGACACCTAATTTCTGCAAAAGGCATTCAACCAAATCCCAGTAAAACGGAAACTATCCGAACCTGGCCTTTACCAAGGAATTTAAAGGAACTTCGGAGTTTTGTTGGGCTTTGTACATACATACAGGCAGTTTGTTCCAAAGTTCGCTCAAATTGCACGCTCTCTTCATAGTTTACCGAAGAAGGATGTTCCATTTCAGTGGAGTGAGGAAGCCGCTTGCGCTTTTGAGACCCTTAAATACAAGCTGACCACACCGCCTATACTGTCTTATCCACATCCCAATGAAGAATTTGTCTTGGATACCGACGCAAGTAATGAGGGAATAGGTAGTGTTCTCTCACAGCAACAGAGTGGCAGAGAAATAGTCATCGCCTACTTTAGCAAGTCGTTAAGTAAAGCGGAGCGGAACTACTCTACCACCAGAAAGGAGCTGTTCGGCGTAATAAAAGCTGTTGGACACTTCCATACTTACCTGTTTGGGCGGAAGTTTCTACTGCGTACGGATCATGCAGCATTGAACTGGTTGTAGAATTTCAAGAACCCTGAAGGACAACTCGCTCGCTGGATAGAAAGACTGCAACAATACGACTATATCGTACAGCATCGTGCAGGTCGCCTTCATTCAAATGCTGATGCCCTGTAAAGACGTCCTTGTGGGGAACAAGATTGCCGCCATTGTTATGCAAAGGAGACTACATTTCGGACGGAGCAGGTAAATGTTATTACCCTTATTAATTCTGAGTTCAATCTTACAGATTTGATAGAGCTTCAAAAAGAAGATGAAGTGACGACCGGACTGGTCAGAAATTTCAAGCGAACCGGACGAACTCAAGGCGTATTGCATTGGTGTCTCAGGTATTTAAAAGGGTCATGCAAATCCTATGAATACACAAAACCAGAATGACACCGCTCCATCCCCAATCTGATGGGTTATTCGAAAGGATAAATAAGACCATACTCGACTTTCTAGCAAAGTTTATAGATGAACGTCAATCGAATTGGGGCGAGCTGCTACCTCTGTTCGCTATGGCCTATAGAGCAGTGTCTCAAGATTATATTAAAGAGTGTCCATACAAAATGCTTTTCGGGCGAAATATGCGACTACCACCCGATTTGCTATTTGGTGTGACCCCAGAAAATGGTACTTCCGCTATTGGCTTTGCAAAGGAACTTAAAGAAAAACTCCATAACATACACGAAAAAGCTCGCTGTGAGATGATTAAAGATGTTTATCGCATGAAGAACAGATACCATTTATCATCAAATGGTGTCAATTTCAAAGAAGGGGATCACGTGTGGTTTCACAATCCCAAGCGAAGAGTGGGCAGATCACCGAAGTTACAATCGGACTGGGAGGGTCCGTACAGGATTGTAATGGTGTTGACTGACGTCACCTATAAATGCACACCAAGGTCGAAACCGAAGATCCTGCACATTGACAGATCAAAGAGGTTACCATGCGAAATCAATCGAATAGTCAAGAAATCGGACCGGTTATGGTCTAGGTAGGGGGGAATGTTACGTATGACACTAGTAATTAGACCCTAAATTCAACAATCAACAACTTACCGACTCAACAGCCTAACAACTCATCAATTGTCAAGTTGACAACTAAGCACCATGTTGTGCTTTCTTTTTGGTTCGTTGAGAGAGAGAGAACTGTCAGGCGAGGAGAATCGTGGGTTTTATTTTTTTTATTTTAATTCAAATAAATTGAATTTATCCCCAAATTTATATTTTACTATGTTAAAAACCGTCATTCGGAAGCGTTTTTTTCGATGTCGTCTCTTAAATTAATCATCATTCATAGTTTTAAATTTTGGACCTTTAAATTTTAAATTTTTCCACACCATTTTCACTTTTTTATTTATTTTTTCGTGAATAAACAAATTTCTATTCCATTCATATGTTGGTTGATTTGTTGGCTAATATTTACAACACAATTAGCCGTCGATTGATTGATTATATACAACTGCTGTGCCAGCGTAGTTTGTTGTATTCAAAAAAAAAAAACAAAGACTAATTCCGTCAGATACAGATACCGTAGTCAGGTCAGATATTCAAAATTACTAAATGGCCTAAAGCGCACGAAATCAAAAGATCTCAAATGAAATTCACATTTTCAAGAGTTCGCCGTCATACGAACCTCAAAAGTCGACACGCAGATATCGGGTGTAGCGCAATTTTCGTAGCGCGAATTCCAACCGATCTAGGGCATTTCTTGGCGCTTTTCTCTGTGGCTTTCTGATTATTTTCGATTTTTGCTTTTAGTTTTTATTTTTTAGTTCTTCTGTGATTTCCGTCTTGCGGGACGCGGGATAGACTGAGCCAGTTAAGTTGTTGGTTGTTAATAAGAAATATTTTCGCTCTCCAATACCGGGTATCGGCGCGCATAATGTATGAAATCAAGCAGCAACCAGCAGCCAGTAACCACAGATACAGTTATAGCATACTCGTACTCGTACAACACCGCAGCTACAGGCACAGCAACCTGTCATATCGTTCAACATGGAACATGGGAGTGTACCGGGCGCTATGCTATTGTTGCTTTTGCTGTTGGTGATACTTGTAACTGCTGGCTGTTATACTCGTATTTGTATCTGGAACTTCAGGCAATATTTCACTGCGCTCGATTAATGCAATCAGGATGCAGTGTACGTTGCTGTATCGGTTTGGTATACTTTTTGTCTTTCTCTTTTCACTTTTCCCAGCCACAAAAAGAAAAACAGATCCCAAGATACTCGCACTCACACTCGCACTACACACGGGACACGGTGGATTGATATACGAATATATAGACAATCGACGATGGAAATGGAAACATTACATTGGTTTTGTTTTCGAGG
This sequence comes from Volucella bombylans, assembly GCA_949129095.1. Taxonomy (NCBI): domain Eukaryota; kingdom Metazoa; phylum Arthropoda; class Insecta; order Diptera; family Syrphidae; genus Volucella; species Volucella bombylans. The sequence goes on along the minus strand of OX422141.1, from coordinate 94,075,920 downwards.
CTTTAGTCAACGACGACTTCGGAAAATGAATGAATCCAAGTCTATGCCATGCCATAGATGGTTGTGGCAGGGACACCGAGTTCAGTGGTCTTAATTGGAATCTATTTTGAGGGGATCATGATGTGTTTATGATTTGAATGCAAATTGCCTGCTTTTAAGTGTGGGCAGGTAGGTGGAGGAAATGCTTACACAGGTGAATGCATTTGTTTTTGTTCTTGTAGCTGAGGTTAAAAATTCCGCTGTATGTTAATGAAAGTAAACCAGTAAATAAATGCTTGCAGCCTTGAGAAAAAGAAATTCCGAAAGTCGAATTTGACGCGTTTGAAAACAAAAAACAAATAAAGCATAGTTCATGGAATGGAAACAACAAGTGAATATGAAGAATTGGAACTAGATCGTGACCCATTTCTAAGAGCATGTCGTATTTGCACATGACGTGTTTGCAAGGACGAGTTTAGTGCAAAAAAAAAGAAGAAATTGTTATGACAAGATCATCACATTTCACGACTTATAGAGATAGCCCACGCACCCCCAGGAATATGAGCTGCCATACTGTGCAAGAAATTTTCTTTGAAATCTTTAAAAATGATTTTGACCTCGTACAAGTAGCATCTAAAAAAAAAGGTGGCGATAAACAAGAGAAAGAGACACGCCATATGAAGATTTTACACCTTTGAGAGTAAGTTGTACTTTTCAGATACTTACGGTGGCATATGGGAGCTGCTCTCTGCTCTGAGACAGAAACAGATGCCTTGGATGTGGCCTAATAATATGTTAATGAACTTTTGAGTTGGAAGATAACGGTAGGATTCTAAAATGTAAAACCCTCACTGCCTCAAAGGAAAGAGATCCTCAAGACGCAAGATTCCTCTATCTTGGGATTTAGACACTAAAGTTGATTGGAAGGCAGGGAATATAAAGGGTGTGCAGCGGAAAATTTTCAAGTTTCAATTGTAAATGCTCGTAAACTAACAGGGTGAGGCAAGTGAGTGAGGTTATCGTTCGACGCGGCGGCGCGTGATTTGATAGAGAGCGCACCGCGCGTTCGCGGTTGAACAATATTTTAAGTGCGGTGATTTGTTGATTCGTGTGCATTGCGCGTTTTTCATTCACTTCAATATTCGACGAGTGAGTGATGAGCCGAACACGTAACCTATCTGATCGTTGGTTAAGCAAAATCGTCCGCGACCATCAATGTCAGCAGCGACGTGGCAGAACATATGGCTCAATTTCGACGCGAAATTATGCGCAATCCGCGCAAATCGATAAGGAAGATTGTAAAAAAAAACCGTGCCACGTTATTTAGCTAGAACGATTGGCTGTGTTAATAAATAGAGCAATAAATAAATAGAACAGAACTGGTGCCCCGACAATCCTAGGGAACCCCATCAAAAATGTTTATATTGGCCAAAAACGACAGTGTGGTGTGCGACTACCGCACGAGGTAATTATTATTGGCTTTAATTATTTTAATCAGAGAGATACAGTTTTTGGTACGGATTCAACAACAGAACACAATTTCTGCAAGACTGGATCACTCCACGCACAGCTAGAGTTTCAATGCAGAAGCTGATGGTAATTTATCCCAACAAAAGTATGGAGACATACCCTGGGTCTTAAACCGTGGGACTTTTTTTTTATGGGGATATTGTTGCTGCCATTGAACTAACGATTTGCTCTCGCGTGTTCACAAATTTAAGAGTTCGAATGGAAGAGTGTGTTGAGAGGATTTTAGACAATATTGTTCTTAAAGTATTATCCGCATTGTCAAACTCAATTTTGTATAAATAAAATATGAGAAGAATGCTGTAGTTTTTTTTAAATTAATATTGAAATTGAGAAATTTCCGTTGAACAGCCTTTATTTTGTCTAATTTAAAATTGCTTTGCACTGCTCGAACTCTGAAAAATTAGTCGGATTACTGAGAATCAATAAGGAGATGTGATAGCAGCACTCATTGATCTTTGGAACAACACACACTGAAGTTTCGAAGATCCTATCAACTGATAGGTCTGAGCTAGGAATTGAATGAAATCAAATCTCGCATTACTGGTGTCTTCGTGGAGGGCAATAGCTTGACATTTTACTCCTCAATACGCAATTTAAATGACCAACTTCCAAACTTATTCGAGATGCAGGGCTTCTTTGAACATTCCCGCAACTGCGAACATTTTTTTCGCAACGAAGCAAGCAGATACAAAACTAATCAATGCGATCCGAATACCATCAATACCCAGGATAGGATGATGCACAAGCTCTCATGGAGTCCTTACTAAGTACTCACCACAGCCAACAGCATTTAATTTTGGTTGTTGACTGGGACCTAATGGCTTCAGCGTAGCGAGATTGTTGTCTTTGTTGAACATAGTAGAAAGTTTAAATTTACTGAGTCTTGTCTGCTCCCCAGGTCACAATGCGTTAGGACTATGTACTTCCAAAAGACAGCTTTCCGGCTCCTTTAAACAGTCATCGAGATTCTTGATATGTTTGGCCTGAAAAGACTGCACACTGCTTTCTGACGCATTTACAATATATTCGACTAGCACTCGCATTAGGCTGCATGTACTAGGCGTGTAACTATCAAGTCTAGTATATGAGGCATTCTGACACTAAATAAAGCGTTTACTCAATGAATTTACTGTCAGTCAGAATTCCAAAAGGTGATTACAGCTTACCTAGTTTAGAAGACCAACAACTTAAAAGATGTATCGAATACTTCGAAACAATGCTAAATCACTTGGCCGAAGTCGACAGAGCCGTTCAATATATGATACTTTTGGATGACCATGGCTCATTATTGGATCGCACCTTATGTCGCAGTTGAATCAGACGTAGCGCAGAACAGTTGAGGAGGAGTAGAGGCCATTAAGGATGAAGTTGGGTGCACTTAAACACACTGCAGAGCTCCTGAAAAGTTGTTCGTTGTACATTCTATGCCCCCTGAAGGATGATACATACTCGTAAGTCCTAAAAACAAGATTACATTTGTCCTTTTTAAATTTAGTATCATTTTTACATTTTATCGCTAAATAGTGTAGTAGCCGATTTCTTAATTATACCAATCGACAAGTTTCTTTCAAAGGTGAAATCGAAATTGCTAATGAATAAGGCACTCAGAAGCTTTTAAAAAGGCTTGGTATTTGCTTTTTCGTGTTTCTTAAGGTAGAACTTCTGTTGGAGTACTGTGCCAGTTGGTTTTGTTAGGCTCCTAATCGGTAACTGATATGTGCAAGTCTAGTATCACAAACTGTGATTTGTGTTTAGGTTAAAAATGTTACCTCTGTCGTTCCAATGCTATTCATTTGAATTAGTACAAGTTGGAGTTCCAGTTGCATCTCTCTTTTACTCGTATATCCTTTAGAGTGGTGTCGATTTAAAACTGTTGAAAAGCCGTTTATGATTGATATCCGCACGATGATACGACTATGATATCTTTGTATGACACCTCTTCTGGCACCCGTTGACCATTATTACTAAGAGGCTTATCAGATTGTTAAAGTATCTTCGATATTCTCTCACCACTCCTCTATTAGAGCTTTGATATTTTCTGCGTCCTTAATATTTGTGCTACGAATGTCCGTAATCTTTTTTTCTGTTGGCTAATCCGTTCGGAAATATCTCCTTCATTTTGCGATACCAATTTTTTTTTCTTTCTATTGGATCGTTGTTCTAAAAGTATGTTCTTCGGTTCATAGCTGGTATGGATAAAAAAAGGCTAATAAAATGGGAGAATTGTAAAGGATTTTCCCTCAAGATTCAGTTTTAATCATGTAAATCGTTGAGCCTACTCAATCCCTATACTGCTACAAGATAAATAAGAGATATAAATAAATAACTCATTTAGAATGCGCAGTCTCCACATTTCATCGTAAAAATTTGGTGAATATCAGTCCGAAGAACAAATAGGTCTTTCAGCTGACAAGACTAAATAGTTATTAGGACACCAAGTTCTATTACAATGGACAAAGACAAATTCGGAGTACGAACTAAAATATCACTACAAGTTTAAACCGGTTAAAGATACATATCCCACTTTTGGCAATAAACCACCACTTCTATCGAAACGAATCTGTTTTGTATTCTTTTGCTCATTCCTTCTTTGTAACTACGTACTAGACTTATTTTAAAATTGATGACTAACTTGAAATTACTCAGCCAATTTCCTTTAAATAGAAAACCTTTGTGAAACGCTCAAGATAGGTAATCCATTTGCCCGATCCTATGTTTATCGTGTGCAATCTAAGATATAATAGAAATGAATGCAGATGATTTGTATCCGTAAATTGTAATCATAAGTTCAAGGGCCAAAAGGAACTATACCTATATAACATGCTTATACAAGTATATTCTATTCATATGCATCTACATCTAGTAAAGCAGAAGTGAAAACAAATAAATTCCTTGAATGCAGCATATAATTATACAGCATGTCTGGAAAGAATCGAGCACAATTATTCTTGCTCACATTCAAGGGAAATACTCGTATTCTGTTTTCTGTCAGACATCTGTTGAATACCAAATCATCCGATTCGTTTGTATACTGGAATATTATTTTAATTTAAATGAATTTCAGAAAATAGTTCGTAGTATTGCATCTAAAGGCATTGCATCTAGAGGTAGTTGATCAATTTGGGTTCTTCAAGACGGCACGGTAAAACTGTGGCAGGCCATGGTGCACCACCCTCTACAGGCAAGAGCAACGAGCTTAAAAGAAAGTTTCAGGGAGTATTAAGACTGTGGCAAGCCATGTTCCTATCACTTCTCCACCCCTAGCAGCAGCAAATTTGTGGCAGGCCACAAACTTGTCGCTGCTACCATAACTCCTCTCCCCAAGGAAGAATCTGGAGCTCAACCGCATCGGTAAGCTCCATCTAAGGCGCTCAACGTCAGACGCCGAAATGCTTCACGCATCATCAAAACTTTCGGATTCAATCCGGAGGTTGAGAGAAGTGCGGACGTAAAGAGCAAGATTGAGCGGGCTAAAAACATCCTAAAAGACGGAATACCCAGAGCTTCCACTGCTCCCAAAATTTCAAAAAACTCTTTCAAGTGCCAGAGATCGTTGGAGGAAACCGTGCCGGTTTCCAAGAGGCCCAAAACACATGGTACCAAAACGGTGGCAGCTGGTCAAGCTGTAGCTTTTGAGCAACTTCTTGGCCATCATGCGGGAAAACCCCGGACCACCTCCCATAACAAGCGACGCTGGCTGGCACCAAGGCCATGTCAAGCTCATCGCATGTGCCAACGTTTAGGAGAGATTTGGCCTGGTGCAAAATTCGAGGTCGTGTCTAAGGAGGAAATTCCTAGCCGACCTCGAACTCGTATCTGGATCCCAGCCGAACCCTCCTCCCCAGAAACTATTCTGGAAATCATCAGGCTCAGTAACCCGACTCTTCCGACTCATGACTGGAAAGTCGGAACTGGAGGAACTAAGGGGCTCTTATATATGCGCGTTGATCGTGATCAATAAGGAATCCCTTAATCCTCTGACGCAGACGAAAGGCATGATTCGGTTCGGATTCGAGTCTATACATCTAAGGGTCTTAGCGTCGATATCCTTTCCAGAACTGGATAGCGACAACTCCAATCTATCCGAGGTGATAATTGAGCCGTCGGTCTCCTCTTCCGACACCCTGTCCGAAAAGGAAATCGATGACGAAGGAAATAGAGGTCCTATACGATCAGACGAAGAAGATGAGTTCTTGGGCATATCTTCAGGATCGGAGGACCTCAACAGCACCGTGGTGGAGGCTACTCTGGAAAACTGTAGCAATGATACGGTTTCTCCATCACTCAGTGCCTCGGCCGCACTCATTCTGCGTCTTTCAAAAACCGCAGAAGACATTATCCTAATCCAGGAACCATGGATTGTAGAAGGCGTGGTTCGTGGACTTATGACAACCCTATCCGCTCCGCTCTTTACAAGAGATAAAGGTAAGATCAGAACTTGTATATTAGTGAAACGTAGCCTTAATGTATTTTTACTTCCAAACCTCAGCGACCCGACTTAAGCGTTGCCAGACTAGAGACTACCAAAGGCTCCTACTGGCTGGCATCGGCTTACCTTGGCCACGATCATGTGGACCCTCTCCCTGGTGATAACCTAGAAAGGGTGGTACTGGAAGCTGGAAGGCAAAAAACTGGCCTCATCATCGGATGCGACGCTAACGCTCATCACACGGTATGGGGCAGTACCGACATCAATGATAGAGGTGAGTCACTTTTTGATTATATTTTAAGTACTAACCTCTTTATTTGCAACATTGGAAATGAACCCACTTTTATAACTAGAAACCGACAGGAAGTGCTAGATATTGCTCTTGTCTCCGACAGCATCACTCAAAGGCTAACGAATTGGATGGTATCGTCTGAACACTCTTCAGACTACAGATACATCCAATTCAGCCTAAGTGATGCTCCCCCCAGCCAACCAGCGTTCCGGAACTACCGGAAAACTGATTGACCAAAATACAGAGGAATACTGTCAGAAACGCTATCCTCTGAACTATCAAGTCCCCCGCGTGACACCAATGAGCTTGATATGATAGTCAATGAATTTACTCTGGCAAAGCGACAATCCTGGAGGTTATTCTGTAATAAAATCACGGAAACCTCTGAGGCAGCGCTGCTAAGAACAATCCTCTCAACGAATGCTATGATACCTAGATGTTTGAAAAAAACCGATAGCTCTTGGACAACCTCAAGTGCTGTATCACAGTGTGCTAAACACAGCAATAAAGAGTTGAGATAACAAAGTATGTATATCCAATTAGGAAAATATTCCAGGGCTTTGACAGGCTAAAGGAGCCATAAAATCCTTTCTCAAAAAACCAAAAGAAACTCTAAAACCGAAAAGACATGGTATCAGAAGACTGAGTGGATTCCTAACCGGACACTGCCACCTTTGATATCACCTACTGTACTCGTTAAGGCACTTAACGCGACTTAAGGCGACACTTTCTCTGAGAAATTTCAATCCCTGGGGAAATTCTCAAAATATCCACCTGAGAGATTCTCAATTTCATTAAAAGAGTTGAGCCTCTCTTGGCTTCATTATACCGATTTTGTGGTACAAAAGATCGCAGTTTCCCTCAATAGGCGGATCAGATCCCTTAAAAAAAAAAGTGCTTCCATATACAACGTGGCGCAAAATTAATCACCCTATCGGAAGATGGTATAATTTTTGCAAATGGAGCCGTAAGTCAATCATATTTGACATTTGTGAACTAGACAGTTGCAGTATACAAACAGACAATACAATAGAGTGCTATACTCCGCAAGAGCGTGGAATAATTGTGTCGATGTTTTTGACCAATAATCGGTCGGTCTTGTTAGCGCAGTGTGAATTTCGACGTCGATTGCCCAATCGTGTCGCGCCAACTGGGCAAACATCCCGGCGCTTAGCTACTCGACTCGAACAGAGTGGAACCACAGGAGACCACTTCAACGGTTACGTCAATAAGCTAAATTTTCGTTTCTGACCATTACATCTACTCAAAGCCACTGTTTGGTGCGGCGTTCACGCGGGAGGACTGATTGGGCCGTATTTTTTTGAGGACGCCATCGGCAATACGGTCACTGTTACTGGCGAACGCTACAGGGCCATGATAAAAGACTTCTTACTGCAGGAATTAGATGAGCGGGGCTTGGTGAACATGTTTTTTCAACAAGACGTGAATGAAACGTTTCCTGGTCGCGTAATCTCCCGTTTTGGCGATTTGGAATGTCCAGCAAGATCGCCCGGACTTCTTTGTTTGGGGCTACTTGAAGTCGCGGGTTTATGCCATCCAACAAATTGAATGATTAGTTTTGCGCCACCTTGGTACCTACTACACCCGAACAATAACACTGACTTAACGTTGAATCGGATCGGTCACAGTTCGGGTTTTGTGTTGTGAACATTACATTACTCTTCCCAGTGCACCGCGGTGTGGTACAACACAATGTTACTTTTGCTGCTCCGATTCTGCTGCTAACATTAGTCCCTCACTATTGTACTATCGGACGAGACCATCTGCCTAGATAGAGGTAGTTATCAGCACTCTCGTCCGTTTGCCTAGAAATTTAAATTTCAGTAAGCAAGCTTGGAAAAATTAGGCCTTTTGTCTTGGCCGCATTTATGGTCAGCTCTACTCTGTTTGGCTCGAATTTCATAGATTATCATCTACTGTATTCTAGAATAACGTGAAACCACAAATTAGAAATTGTAAAATGATCTTGGGTGAACCACTAGCAAGTCGAGAGAATTTTTTAGCGAAGAAACCGGAGAAAAATCAAATAAAAAGCTTGCATTAGGAACAGACACAACTTAAATAAGGAAAGAGTCCACCTCAGGGTGCTAAATTTGCAAGACAGAGTTCTAGAGAGTCGACCGACGGTGCAATTTTATTTAATTCCATAGCAGTCAACGCTTTGAAAGATCTCCATATCGCATTCATCCGCTTAAAAAAACATTCGACAGGGTATGTATGTACGAGTATGTAGTTTCAGATCTCAGAGTGCACCTGAGTTGTATATAAAGGGTCTTTCGTTAAGCACTTCCTACCTTTAAATTTAAATAAAACAAAGTGTGTGTGAGATATCATCGAACTTTTTTATCCATATCGATGCCATTATGTATGGAATATAACATCGTTCAAATGTCCGTCGCGGCTTCTTTGGGTGGCGCACATCCGAAATGTCCAATTTTCCATGACTCTGGCGCATAAATCAGGCTGAATTTGACCGATGGCATTGGTTATGTTAGCTTTGAAGGCCGCTGTGGTTTGTGGCTTATTCGTATAGACCAGCGAAAACCCCACAAAAAAAGTTTAATGGTGTCAAATCGCACGATCTCGGTGGCCAGTTCACATCACCTTCACGTGAGATGACCATGCACTCGACTCGCTCGGGCAGAATTTGGCGTGAGCTGTATCCTGTTGAAACCACATGTCGTTGGTGTCCATATAATCCAATTCAGGCCAAAGCAAGTTGGTAATGATCGACCCATAGTGATCGCCGTTGACGGTGATGGTCTGGCCAACGTCGTTCTAAAAGAAATATGAACCTATGACGCCGCCAGCCCAAAATCCACACCAAAAAGTAACTTTTTCGGATTGCATTGGACGCTCTTGGATCTCATGTGGATTGGTATCGTCCGACATTCGACAATTTTGTGTGTTGACGTACCCATTCATCAAGAAATGAGCCTCATCGCTGAAGATGAAAATTAGGGCCAGTTTCTAACTGCGCCAGAGCTCAGTCTTTTACCTTCAGCACCTGGGTCAGTTGAATTTTGTACGTGTGCAGGCTCAAGTCACGACGCAAAATTCGCCATGTTATGGTCTGCTAAAGGCCGAGTTCTTGTGAGCGACGCAAAATCGACTGTATCGGAATCTCCTGTACTCTCTCACGGACAGCGGCGATGTTTTGGGCAGATCGTGCGTTTCGTTGACGTACGGATATTGGTTTATCGTTTACTGAACCAGTGGATTTGAGTCTACGGTGGCGACAGTAAAATGGGCGAAGCGCGCGGATCGTTGCCCGAACAGAACACCCATTTTGATAAAACAACATCATCATTTGCACGTGTTGTTGAACGCTATGTCAGTCCATGGTGATTTGGCAAAACAGACTGAATAAATGACAGCCAATTTGACAGATGTAACTTCAACAATATGGCCGCTATCAACTGTCAAATTTCGCAAGTCCCTATTGGAAGACCCTGTACAAATGGTAGCGATACGAACGATAACATTAAAACGAAAGTTAAATGTACAGCGAAAATAACTGGAGCATTCGAAGTTTAAGTTAGATTACACCAAGGCTGTGCACAAAGTTCGTGGCTTTTTAATATCGTGTAAGATTTTTGAATAACTCATAGACGAGTCCTGAACGACATCTTTAATTTTTCCCGACAACGAATTACAAATCAATCGTACTAAGACCGAATATCTGAACTGTTATTTTCCGGAACCCCAACGCTAAGTCAAGATCATTTTGATACAAGAGTATCCATTACTTTTCAAGGTAACAGATTCTTATTGTATTCGTACACATTCGAATTCATGTGTCTATTTTTACATTGCGCACCATACCATGGTATGGTATCGAGTATCTATCATTAGATATTTTGTATACTAGCTGCGCTCGACTAATTCAATATTGCTAAGTGCAACCCAAGTGCCCTTACTCTGGACACTGATAGTAAACTCGACAAAGTTGCATCTTGATAGAAAAATATACACTTTCGCAATCGATACTCAAGGACAAGTGTCTTCCACCGGGGAAGGACATGTAGATAAAAAATTGTTCACCTTAAATGGTGTCACAACTAATTGCCCGTGCAGTTAACTGTATCTTTGCTGCATCAACTGCATCTAAAATACAGCGTTTTCTAACCCCAATTTGGTAAGAGGTATTACTAGATTGGCACCTTAGAAGAAATATATTGTACATACGAGTACGTGTACACCAATCCTCTAAATTGCTACACTATAGTGCTACACATTAGACAGCCTTACAACAGGTTTTGATGTTGGTAAAGCTCACAATAATCGAACTTGCCACAGCAAGCAAATATCGATTGCAAATGAACATTGTCAGATTCAAACTACTGCATCACAAACTGGTGGTAGTATCCTTCGCAGCAATACATGAACATGTTTCGATTTTACGAATATGTGGCACATTCGACGGCAACAAGACAAGTGCAAGTGAATGAACGACCTATAAACGTCGGTCGTTGTCTTGTTTTCGTTTTCTTTTTTTTTTAAAGAAAACTTTTTTACCTATAACTAGATGAGTGTGACAGATAGTAAGCTGCTCATGAAAAGAGAGACACCAGTAAATAGTGATATGATGTATCCGTGGTAAAGTACTCGTATACACTTCCCAAGTATTCTGGAGACTCGTTTTATACATACTCGTATGTAATTAAAAAGTTTTACTATGTAATTAAATACTTTACCTTGATTAAATTTGTTGGTACTCGTACAACAGTACCAACTACAGGAGTACAGGATCATAAATTTACGTTATGAGTATTCACGGAGATACCATAAGTGCATGATGATTAAAAGTTGAAAAGAACCGTACAACCCACTGCTTAAGGGCGATTTTAAACTGATTGAAGTATCGAAAATTTAAGCGAATTCCTCTGCTTTGTTAAATAAGATTAGATCTTATTAACTTGAACTATACGCAATTCAAAAGGTCTTAGATTATTGATTTCTCAAATAATTTCATAAGTAAAGGGTGTTTTTTTTAGCTAATGTTAATGTCTATGATATTAGCTTTATTTAATAGATAATTTTATGCCATTAGTGTTTAAATATGACATCGGGCATAATGCACCACGGCTAGCTCGAATGAAGCGCAACCGTGATGTCCAATTTTCGACAAATTTATCGAGCAACTGGGGCCGTATTCGAGTATCAGCAATAACACGGCGAATGTTGACTTCCAAATCGTCCAACGTCTCTGGTTTATCGGCATAGACTAGTGGCTTCACATACCCCCAAAGAAAGCAATCTAAAGGTGTGAAATCACAGGATCGTGGAGACTAGCAAATGTTTCCCGCAATAAATTGATAGTGTCGCTCGCCGTGTGTCATGTTGCGCCATCTTCTTGAAACCAAAGCTCTATCACGTCAATGCCATTCAACTGAGGAACGAAAAAGTCAGAAATTATGTTTCTATAGCGCTCTCCATTGACGGTTACATTCTGACCGGCATCGTCCTTAAAGATATATGGACCGATGATTCCACCAGCCCATAAAGCACACCAAACAGTGAGTTTTAATGGTTGTAAGGGCGTCTCGACAAAGGCGTCTGGGTTCTCTCCACTCCAAATTCGGCAATTTTGCTTGTTTATCCATTTAACCAATAAACAAAATTTTGCGTTGAAAATGAGGATCAAGCTGAATCATGTTTTCGACCTATTCGTCGAACCTATGACGCGTATATTGGTCATGCGGTTTCAACTCTTGCACAAGCTGAATAAGCCAAGATCTTCCCGTAAGACCTTCCATAAAAACGACGGGCATAGCTCCAATTGCTGTGCACGATGGCGAATCGACTCATTCGGATTCTCCTCAACACTTCGCTCCACAATGGCAATAACTTCTTCTGTTCGCACTGTTTGTCGTCTTTGGGGTCGTACGTGGTGCGAAAACGATTCATCATGTTCCGAATAACTTGCTCATCCCGGTAAGAATTTCCAAGACTTGGTCAAGGTCTTGGAAAAGAGATGGTGGCGGACGTGCCATATATGGGCCAACCGTAGCACTCACATCCCGGAACGGGTTACTGGTTTCGGTGTAACCGACCCCTCGTCCAAGGGGCAAAAAATGGAACTGGTCCTCCAGGTTGGGGGTTGTGCCGCCGGGGTAACTGCCCGGCCATTTAAAAAAAAATTCAGTTACGAAGCATCAACAAGCCTCGGATATGGACGGATCTACTGTTGACAACCCATGCAAACGATTAAAGGACAATGAGCCTCGTATATGCAAGTGGAATATTAGGTCCCTTAATAGACCACGTGCAGCCGAACAACTAGCGGAGGCCCTGGACTGCTGCAAAGCAGACATAACCGCCATCCAAGAAATGCGATTGGATGGGCCGGACAAAAAGAGGATGAAAAACTGCGACATCTACTACGACGATTGCTATCGACGGCAAAAACAGCGCTTTTTTGGATGCGCTTATTTGGATTTGTTGTCGGATACAGACTAAGACAAGAAGTAAATTCGCCAACACTAGCCTTATATGCGCGTATGTCCCCATAGAGGAGAAAGATGACGACACCAAGTATGCCTTCTATGAGCTCCTTAACAAGACCTACGAGCAATGCCCTAGCTATGGTCGGTGATTTTAATGCAAAGCTAGGAAGGGAGGGTATCTTTGGTGGAACGATCGGAAAATATAGCCTCCGATAACGGATTCAGGCTAATCGACTTTGCGGCGAGGCGAAACATTGTCGTAGCTAGCACGAGGTTCCCATATCTCGATATACACAAGAGGACTTGGAAAATTCGTGATCAATCAACAGTCAACCAGATTGATCACATTGCGATCGACGCAAGACACTCATCGCCAACATCGACTCTGACCATTACTTTGTTGTAGCCAAGGTACGTTTGCGGATATCCCAAAATACGAAAAGACAAACCAATGCTGTGAGGAAATTCGACCTCAGATGGCTACAATCGCAAGAGATCGCCAAGTCCTTTTCCGATCGAGTGTCTCTTAATCACTTAAGAGGTAAAATACCGCCAGCATCAAGCATCAAAGACCATTGGAAACACTGGCAAAATGCCATCAGAGCTGCCGCTTCTGATGTGCTGGGTTTCACTCGTCCACCACAACGAAACCCTTGGTCCGATGATGAATGCTGGCTAGCACATGCAGCTAAGCAAGATGAGGATTTGGAAAGATCATTTCTGCAGTCTGTATAACAGCGATGACGAACCAAATACCGCTGTCAGGTTCGTAATGTAGTGCTTGCTTTACCTCCTCGTGGTGGTCCCCGGGCAACTGCATGTATAAATCCTTAAGCATGTAGGCTAAAATTGCAAGTGTGAGATCGTCTAGAGTCTTATGTCTAGACTAGATAAAATGGGACAGCAATCCGCGTTACCGAAATTCGCCAGCTACGGAAACCGAAACAATGCCTCGGATAAGGACTGATAACTCGTTGACGACTTTTGGCTATCGTACCCGGACAAAGATTGGTTTCTGGAATGTGAAGACGCTCCTTGACTCACAGAGTGAAGGACCTCAGAATGCCAGATTCCTTCAACTTGAACATGAGTTCATGCGATATAGGCTGGACATATTGGGAGTAAGCGAGATAAGATGGTTAGATGCGGGTGAGTAACAATTCCCAACGCGTAACACTGTACTACTCTACTCTGGAAGACCAACCGGAAGCCCCCGTGGATATGGAGTTGGACTGCTGTTAACACCCACAGCACGCAGAGGCCTAATCTCCTGGTAACCTCACGGTGATAGGATTTTAACGGTAAGATTCCGGACCAGAGTACGTCGCGTCACAATTATACAGTGTTTCGGCCCTTACGGATGGTTCGTCTGAGGAAGAAAAGGAGACCTTCTACAACCAGTTGGGAGCTGTATTTAATGCCGTTGTGACATGGTCATAGTGATGGGGGACCTGAATGCCAAGGTAGGCAGCCACAACGAAGGGCTCAAACATGTGATGGGACGTCACGGACTAGGCAACCGCATTGATAACGGCGAAAGATTCGTTGACTTTTGCAACGCAAATCGCCTTGTCATAGGTGGCACCATGTTTGAGCACAAAGTCTGCCATAAAGTCAGTTGGGTGTCAACTGACAGGCAAGCAACCTCCAACCAAATTGACCATCTTGCCATCAGTTACCGTTTTAGAAGTTGTCTAGTTGTCTAGACGTCCGAAACAGAAGAGGAGCGGACATATGGTTGGTACGAGATCATCACTTATGATAGCGACTGTTCAATTACACACTGCTGCCGTTCGAAGATCTAACGACATGAGAATGCCCAGGTTTAACATCGACCGACCGATCCCACAGTGCGCCAAGAACTAAGGGACCATATCTCACGTGGAGTGGAAACAATCAGCAGCTCACTGCCCACCACCATACAAGATCATTGGTATGCTGTGAAAACTGTTTTTACATCAGGTACAGAAAGGATTGTCGGTCGATTGCAGGGAAGACATAGGGCGTGACTTTCCGAGGATACCTGGAGAAGGATCGACGAACGTAAACAGCTTAGAATTCGAATTGCAGCAACCTCAGCAGCACGGAGGATCGAGCTAGAAATGCCCGAATTCGCATCACTACCCCCAGTAAGGAAGAGATCATTACCGCGATCAAAGCACTGAAAACTAATAAGGCGGTAGGACAGCTTTTTCGAGCTGCGCCAACTGCATCGGCTGAGCTACTACTCCCACTTGTTGGGAGAACCTGGGAGGCCGAGAGTTTTCCGGATGAGAGGAAGAAGTGAATGATCGTCAAGCTCCCTAAAAAAGGCAACCTAGTGCAGTGCGAAAACTGGAGAGGCATCTGCGTGCTGCCTGCTGTGGCTAAGATAATAGCTAGAATTATTCTGGAGCGAATTAAAGAACACCTTGAAGACACACTCGATGCCGAACAAGCAGGTTTCTGCTCTGGATCCTCCTGTGTCGACCACATCAACACCCTGCGGATCATCATCGAGCAGTGCGTTGAATATAGATTGCCACTCCAACTGCTGTTCATCGATTTCGAAAAGGCGTTTGATAGTGTCAATCGGGAATTTATTTGGCGTGTCTTGCGCAGGAGAGGTATACCAGATAAATTAATAGCAATTGTTAAGGCTACGTATGATGGGTTAACATATCACTTTTTGCACAGAGGAAAGCTGTCTGAGGAATTCGAAGTCTAAAGTGGAGTTCGGCAAGGCTACATTCTTTCACCAATATTGTTTTTATTTGTGATCAGCGATGTGCTAAGTGCGGCTTTATCGATGGGAAATGGAGGAATTCGATGGACTCTTACATCTGAACTCAAACACCTTGACTACGCTGACGATGTTTGCCTACTATCTCACAGAATAATGGACCTTCACCAAACGACAGCAAATGTGGAGAGGGAAGCAGACGTCGTCGTTGGGCTGAAAATTAACTCGCCGAAAACAAAATTGATCAGCCTGGGACCGAACTCATCAACTCATACTAGTATATGCATTGAGAGTAGAGAGTTTCCAATACCTTGGGAGTATTGTCTCAACCGATGGCGGAACCGAACTGGATATAGCCAGCCAAATAGGTAAAACGAAGTCTGCGTTTGGGATGTTATCTACAATTTGGCGAAGTAATGCAATCAGCTTAAGCACCAAGCTACGACTGTTTCGTTCCAACGTTGAGTCCGTGCTGCTATATGGATGTGGTACTTGGAGAGTGACCACTACCATCACAAGAAAGCTGCAAACGCTCGTTAATAGGTGCCTGAGTAATATCTTAAGGATTTTCTGGCCAAACCGTATCTCGAACGAACAGCTTTATGAGAGAAGCGGCCATGAACTTATTGGCACAACCATACAACGACGAAAGTGGAAGTGGATTGGTCACACTTTCCGAAAAGGTGACAGGTCCATAGCTAACCACGCGATGCAATGGAATCCGCTTACTCAGGATGGCAGGATACGCGGCAGTCCTATAAGTACATGGCGTTGAACAGTCGAGAAGGAAGCACGGCAACTTGGAAAGAGTTGGGGAGAGCTGAGGCACATTGCCAGAAACCGCGTAGGCGTTGTAAAGGCTCTAGGACCCACAAGGGGATATAGGACATATGTAAGTAAGTAAGTATTGTGTTATTCAGCTCTCTAGCAGCTTCGTAAATAGGAGCTGGTTGTGAGCTGGTTTTAATTAGGTTACCTGGGAAGTGAGCCTTAGGCATGAGACGGAGAGTCTCTACTTTCGACTCAGTGTAGGTGCCATCCGATTTTCTGAATGATTCCAACCTGGTTGATCTTTCCGTATTGAAGACTTTGACAAGCCTACTGGTTTCACCCACACTTTCGATCTTTTCGCAAAAGTCTTTATAAGAGGCACTTTTCCACAAAGTAACGGGCGATCTGCAGGACATACTAGTGCAAAACACTTGGTGGGGGTACCGTTCATGTTGTGAACAGTTTCCTTAAGCCTTTGTTTTGTCCTGAATTTTGTGGGAGCACTGTTGGACTTGTCGAGCTATCTCCAATAAGACCCCGCATCCGATCCTGGGAGAAGTAGATGCTTGCCTGGCCTTAGGAGTGTCAGTAATTAAAAGAAAAAAATGCACTTTTGCAAAACGGTCTAGCTGTAGAGATCATGTTGAAAGTAGTTTTTGCCTTCAACGTTTAAAAATACTTTTCCAGTGTACTACAAAGCTACCCTACCCCTAACAATCGTTAAACTATTGAAAGCATTTATGTGTCTCGAAAAAACCTACGAACGACATTCCAAGCCAAACTAAAGATACACAGACCCAGTAAAAGCAATGTCTACGGAACCAATAAAACTGGATTGTCTGAATTATACGAGTATTTGAAAGCAATCTGTAACAGCCAGATATCAAAGTGGTAGGACAATATGGTTTTTCAATGTCCAACCTCGGCCAAGAGTTGCTCCAATGATGTAATTAATTCTTGTGGTGCGCCCACAATACAAGTACACTTGACAATATCCCAAGTAGACTGAAACCCATTTAGAAAAGCCACACACCACCTTCCCCCTCATTCTGATCTAGTCACTATGAAAATAATTGTTTCGTCGTTTATTTATTTTTATTTGTTGGTCTTCGTGCGTAAATTCAATTCAATTGGTTTCGGTTGAGTTGCAAGCAATTTATTTGCCACCAATTTAATGGACACCACCATCGAGACAGAGAGACGAAACAGAGCAACAACAGCATTATCCGAAAGATGAGATCCAAGTACGGTAGCTAAAGTTGAGCCAAGGATTTAAACGAGATGGTAATCGTAAAAAGTGTCAAATTGTAAGAATGCAATCATGCAGATACAAATCTACTTCGACGTATCTAGAGCTTTACCGAAGCACTCTGTTCATGAAAATAAATTCCTAAATTCGATTGCGCCATGTCAAGCTATGAGCTTCATTGCATCCGAGACAGATTCGGTTCAGTGTCTTCTAAAAGACTTTTCGAAAACAACATGTTAGTGAACCTTTTTTCTTGTTGTTGTTGTTGTATCTATACAAACTCTTAGTATCTGTCGCAATAAAAAGATTTCGAGTTCGATGTTGACCGGTGAGAAAAGAACTTGGCGATCAAAAGTACAAAAGTATGTCCGTATGTTACAAAGTTGCTTCACGCGTCAGTGTACCCAATGCGGAGCAGTCTCCGATTCTCAAATCTGAGAAGTGGTGCTGTGCTGTGATGCCTTCCCTGGGAATGACGGTTCATTGATTCGCTTGATGATAAGATGAATCCCATGATGTGGTGGTGGCTGATGGCAGACACCGACCGAGCAATTGGCCGGTGCGCGGTAGCAGATACATAAATATAATTAGCATTGAAACTATTTGCCATTTACCCGAACACGATTGATTTGAACCTGTTTTCCGCATCTAGAGAGATCGTTAGCCTCTAGAGAAATGGGTGGTGGTTCGGATTCGACAGTACTGTGTCGTTGGGTATTTATTTATTTATTTTTTTCTTCTGTTTTTTTGTTTGTTTGTTATTTTCGATGCGGTGGAGCATGTTAAACAGGCGTGTGGCCTAGTTTGATTTATGGGACATTAAACCCGTTTTCGGTAAGATTAATGTTGTGGATATATGTGTGTATGCTTTCAAGTTTATTTTGTTAACCATTTTTGTGTAATTCGGTGTGTGAGTCTGAAAAAAAAGTCACTTGAGCTTTTTTAAATGGACTAACCACCAGATATTCGTTGTGAGTTTGTGTATCTGTTTATCAATTAAGAGAACGGATGTAAGAAAAAGTTGTAATAGCTTGCAAATAAATACCGGCAACAGGAAATGGTAAATTAAAGTGGCATTACTTGTAAACTGGACACTCCAGCTCGGCTAAACTAAGGTTCAGTTTAGTAATATTCAAACGTGTTTGAAGCTAATTCGAGAAGTTCACAGGAAACCCAATATTTAAATAGCTAAGCTGTATTAATGAATATCTTCCATCACCGGAAATAAATATTCTGCAGTCTTTCCTATTGAAGGACTGCATCCTTTTTAGAAGTGTTTGTTTGATCTGTCGGCACCCTAGAGAGCCATCACACTGAAGTTATATTCACAAGAAACCGAACAGTCAACTCTATTCTGAGACTTGCCTAGGGAGTTCATCGGCGATCCGTCACCTGTTACGTAAACAAAACTCAGTAAATTCAGCCATCCAACTGCGTTCAGAAAGGCTTGCATATTCGAACTAGCTTGGAACTTGTGAGAGGATTTAGCAAGGCCTTAAGTACAGTTAAGCTGACGCTACAGAAGCAGAATTCGTGTAGATTCGACTACATTCCCCTTCCGGCCAACATCATTCCTAAGTATAGCGCACCAGATAGCATGTTTATAAAGCACAAGATCATCAAAGCTTCGGTACCAAAGACGACACACTTTCAAACGGCAGAAGGCCTAGAGTGTGCAGCCCATGATAAGAATATCAATCGGAAGACTATTCAGCAGTACTTCTAGACGAAGCATTACTTGCATTGCAGTCTGGCGAACGCAACATGTGAGATCTTGTTCCATCGAACAACCGACGCATAGGATATGATTTATACTACAAGGTGTTTTTTTAATCTGCATGAGAAGTTTCGATGGTTATTGTCTATGGTTTGACAGGTGTCAATGTCAAACTATGTAGACATTTCTGTTCAGTACGGTTTGGCAATTCATTATGAATCGTTTAACGTCAGAACAACGCTTCCAAATCGTGGAAATTTACTTTGAAAAAAATAAATCTGTTCGTGAAGTTCATAGAGCACTTCGTCAATTTTACGGTCAACATAATCGGCCTAGTGAACAAGCAATTCGTGCAGTTATTGATCTAATTTTACTCTTCTCCATTCAAAACCATCAACAAGTAAAAGAAATGTGCGTATCGAAGAGAATATTGCTGCTGTAGCGCGAAGTGTTGAATAAGACGCCGAAATGTCGATTTGTCGCCGTTCTCAACTTGTTGGCCATTGTCCTTCGACTACGTGGAAAATTGTACGTAAGGATCTTGGCTTACGTGCCTAAAAAATACAGCTCGTGGAAGAAATAAAGCCAAATGACCATTTGCTGATTGGGCTGATTTGAAACTGGCCGAAGATGAGCATTTTTATCGAACAATTGTGTTTAGTGATGAAGCTCATTTCTGGTTAAATGGCTTCGTCAAAAAGCAAAATTGCCGTATATGGAGCGAAGACAATACTCAAGCTGTTAACGAATCACCATTACATTCATTAAAATTGACTGTTTGTTGCGGTTTACACGATGGTCGCATCATCGGTCCTTATTTTTTTCGAAATGATTTATTGGAAAAAGTAATGAAAAATTGGACTGATCGAATGGACCATGTAACTCGTAGCCGCGGCGGGCATATGCCGGAAATCATATTTAAAAAATAAATACCATGAAATTATCTACCAAATTATAATAATAAAAAATTTATTCCATCAATATTTCTGTCTTGTATTATTATTTAAAGTTCTCAAGCTCTTAAAAAAACACTCGTTATCATAGTCGTGTAGATTCAAAGACCCTAATCGATGAGTAGACCCATGTCTGGCGAAAACTCCTTTAGACTGCCAGAAAGCCAACAGCGCCATTTTTTCGACGCGACATGTTTAGTTCAACGAACTTTATTATCCAGGATGATACTCGGCCTCCAACAACCTCAGTTTTGAGAGGTTTGACGGAAAGCGGATTTGTAGTGCACCAATCATCGATCGCATATGATGCCAGTTAAGCTTAAGTCTTAAGCTTAATCAGGTGTTGCAAATTTTTTAGCAAAAGCCCTCATAAAAGCCAAACTCCGAAATCCGAATTAAAGCACTAGAATGTGCTTAGATATGTAAAAATTTATTTCTACCTCAAAATAAGTCTTAAGTGATTTGCTTAGAAATTTCGGTTTTTTGATCGGTTATCGTTGCTGCATTCCGCCATGGAAAGGACGACTTGCAGCAGTTTTCACTAGGTGAACACTGAGCATTAACGGATTTGCCGAATCACTCCCTGTCCAGTTGGATATTTTCGGATTCCTATAAAGTAGAGACCACTCATCCAATTCTGAATTTGATGAGTATTTAGCATCGGCCCATGTGTAAGTCGCACCTTTCTGAACTCACAGTACTCAACCAACCGGTAATGCCGAATCATTGAAAAAATAAGCTGACGAAACAACGAATAACATTTTCCCGTGGGTTCATAGCTTATGTCTGTTTAAGTAAATCTTGGTTGCAGGACTCCATTATCCCCTCAGCAACGGTTTGATAGCATTATATCAGTCAAAAATGGCTCACCCCTTTCTAAATATCGCTACTTTGTGTTATTTGAAAAAAAAAAGCTCAAAAGTTTCAAAGCAATACGCAGGACACCGTAAACAAAGATACAACACAGTATTTACAATAGAAGAGTTGAGTGAACCTTAGGGGCGAACACAAAAGGCGCAATCTTTTAAAAGTCTGTTCAATTATTGTAGTATCTTGCGAGAAGCACATTTTTTTTTTATTTTTTGTATAATTGGCGAGCTCTCAAGGGAGTTTGCCTTTAAATGCTTGCGCACACGGCTGGCGAAGGAAATCTAGGGTGGAAAGAAAGAGAGATGCCGATACACGTTGGTTTTGAATGTTGGCAGGTTAAATGACTAGGAAATAAAGAGTTGTACGGTTAAGGAAAGAATCACGATATATCAATATACATCCGAAAGTAGGCCTGAAGGTAGACTGAAAAGCATTCATAGCGAGAAGGGTGTTACGGCTAAAGATTCGAGGATGCCAATGGACTGGGTGATTTAGCTCGCACTGTTTTGAATCCTATCTAGTAGCAACTGAACAGATGTGGGCATTGTGCTCCAATTTTGGGCGGATGAATGCCTTATATTGTATATTGAGGTAAGATCAGAGGGGGTGAATTATTTCTTTAAGGAAGCCTAGATATTTCGAAGCATTTTTAGCGACATCAAATATGTGGTATATGATTGTCATTGACACATATACCGGGAATGGAAAGTTTTTCGGTTTAGACGATGCAAGTACCATTCATGGATAATGGCTGGGTGCTTAGATTTCATTTTAGCGACAGCATTTTGTTTTGGAAGCATTAAATTCCATTATGTTGATAGTCCCCAATTGGTTATGCTGTTGATATCGGAATTTAATGAGCTTAGCATACGCTGCCGTTCTCGTTCTACAGCCGAAGAGCAGGGCCGTGAGTCCGGGAACGAATATGAAAAGCAGAGAGTACTGTCGTCAGCAAAGGAATAAATTGGATTAGAAGTAGCAGACAAGAGATCATTAATGAAAATTAAAAAGAATGTCGGAGACAGAACAGAGCCCTGGGGCACACCAGCTTTTATTTTGTGAATATCAGTCTTCCAAGACATCTTGAATTGAACGTTCCGAAAGGTAATTTCTAATCCATTGAAGAAGAGAGTCGTCGATCTCAAATGCACGCATTTTCGACAAAAGAGCCTGATGCCAAACTCCTTATGCCTTAGAAATATCAAGTGCAACTATCTTGCTTTCGCCTGATTGATGTACGCTTTGGTTCCACTTTGCGGTGAGACATGCCATCAAACACCAGTGGACCTGTTGCTACGAAAACCATATTGCCGGTAATTGAAAAGTTTTCGTGTTTCGAGATATTTCATGTCCTGACGATTTATCAGCGTGGAAAGAATGGACGTAAGTGCAATGGGTCTGTAGGAGGAGAGAGAAGATGATTCGCCTTTTTTAGGGGTGGGTTATATAAATGCTGCTTTCCATCTGCTCGGAAAGAGTCCTAAAGAGTAGGATTGATGAAAAAGCTTACGCAGTGGTTTTGCCAGCGTGGAAGAACACCTGTTCAGAAGAAGGGGAGATATACCATCTGGACCAGCGGATTTGAGTATATTAAGATCTGTAAGTACTTTTGCTGCTACACGAGTGCGAAAGTGGATTCGTCCCATTGAAGATTCGACGCACTCGAGTGTAGGCGGGGACAAAGCACAATGTGGAAGTGTTGAGGAAGTGCGCAGCAAGCAGATTATCCTTTTCCAAAGAGCTGACAGATGGAATATCATTATAAATGAGCATTGGGATGGAGTTAGCCCCTGCCCGCGCTTCTTTGTTTACCTTTGTTTACACCGCGTGACAGTTGCAACCACACGTTACTTAGAACATGATCTGTGGACGTCCCTTCCTCCGTGAGTTTAGCAAATGTATGCACATCATTATTATTTTTGCAATTTTCTTCGTTTTCAGACCAAATAACAAGTTTCGTTTTTAAAAATAAGCATATTTAAATCTATCTTAATGTTTTAAACTATTATAAATGAAAAAAAAAACCATTATATTTGTGTACTTAAAGCAAGCATCATGGAAGTTTTATTGGTGTTTTTTTTAAAACTTTTTCTCTTTATTCTATTTGTATTATGTTTAGATGGACTTGAGGAAACAAGAAGAACTAGTACGCCAATGAAAATGAGGAGGGGACTGACAAGTCAGCTTCAGAAAGTGAAGATAATTTAGAGGAAGAAATACATCAGAATACTAGCAGTGATTCAAATATTTCGAGAAAGTCATTAGAGTCTGATGAAGAAAATATACGGCTAAGTAGGAGGCCAAGGAACCAAATTATAGATTCCGATGAATCTTCGGGTGAAGAGATAGATGTACCCGTCACTCAAAACTCAAATGTCCGCAATCCACCATTCTAGATTCCTGGCAACAATAAACATAGATGGTCATCTACACCTAGACCTTCTACAAGTACTTTGAAAAGGAACATAATAGCTAGAAACCTAGATGAACCAGTAGGTTTTTTCTCTCTGTCTATGGCTGATGATATCTTACAACAAGTTGTGACCTTTACTAATTCTGAGATCGAAATTCGAAAAAATAAGTATTGTACAATATAAACGGGATTTTTTTTACAGTGTCAACGACTGATTTGCAAGAATGAAAACCTCTGCTCGGGTTATTATTCAATTCTGCGGCTATGAAAAGCAATCATTTGCCAAATCGTATGCTTTTCAATATTCAACGATCAGGAACCATGTTCAAGGCTTGTATGAGTGCAGAAAGATTCAATTTTCTCATAAAATGCCTCCGATTCGACGATAAACAAACAAGAACTGAACGTGCGTCGGCAAGAGGAGAGATTTGCGCACGTACGTGAACTGTGACAAAAAATTATCGACAACTTTCAAAAACTGGATCCTATATTACCGTAGACGAGCAGCTTGTTGGATTTCGTGTAAGATGTCCCTTTAGAATGAATATCCCAAACAAACCGAACAAATACAGAATAAAACTCGGAACGGCAGCAGATGTTAATAGTAAATATACTTGGGAAAAGGAACTGAAATAACATCTTGTTTACATGGCACGAATCGTAATATAACAATGGACAATTGGTTCACGTCTGTACCCTTGGCTGATGAGCTTTTGAAGGCACCGTATAAGTTGGGCGTTAGTGGGAACTCTTAGAAGTAATAAGCGCGAGATCCCTGACAAACTGAAGAATTCGAGGACTCGCGCTATTGGAACTTCGATATTTTGTTACGACGGTGTTAAGACATTAGTTTTGAACAAAGCTAAATTAAACAAAGTTGTGTATGTTTTGTCAGCAGTTCACGATCAACCCAATATTAACGAAGACACGGGAAGGCTAGAGATCATACATGGGTCATGAATCAAATGTGTTCAAATATACGAGGGGCGTTCAACATATTCTCGGTATCGGGGTGAAGCTGTGGCTGTGTATATAAATTGACTTATTTATCTAGTAATACTATTATTTTAGTGCATTCATATAAATGTGATTATTAATTCGCGTTTTATCTCTAGTTAAACAGAATCATAATGGCAACTGAGACGATGATGGTGAAAATTGAGCATCGCGCTGTAATTAAATTTCTCACTAAGCAAGCAAAAAGTCAAAAAACTATTCATGAAGAGATGGTGGCTGTTTACCAGGGTTCCGCACCTTCATTATCAACTGTGCAAAAGTGGTCAAGTGAGTTCAAGAGAGGCAGAGAGAGCATTGAAGACGACCCCCGCTCCGGCGCCCCGGCTACTGCTTGTACGGGAGAAAGCATCAAAGAAGTCGAAAAACTTGTTCTTGAGGATGCCCGAATAAAGGTGAAAATGATGGCAGAGATCACCAAGCTTTCAATTGGTACCATTCACACCATTCTTCATGACCATCTTAACCTTTCAAAGGTCAGTGCAAGGTGGGTGCCACGAATGCTCACAGCGCCTCAGAAAAAAGTGAGAATCGCATGCTGTAGAGAGCTTTTGGAGATGTGTAGTGAGAACGCGGACGGTATTATGGATCGAATTGTTACTGGGGACGAAACATGGGTCCACCACTATGACCCTGAAAGCAAACAAGAGTCCATGCAGTGGCATAAAAAAGGAACAGACCCCCCGAAGAAGTTCAAAGTCACTCCGTCTGCCGGGAAGCTCATGGCCACAGTTTTTTGGGACTCAAAGGGAATCTTGCTCATTGAATACAAAAAAAAAAGGTGAAACCATTAACGCCACATCCTACGCTTCCACTTTGCATAATTTACGGGAGGAAATTAAAAAGAAAAGACGGGGTAAACTCGCAGCGGGTGTGTTGCTTCTTCATGACAGCGCTCCTGTTCACACGGCGCGAGTTTCCAAGGCTGCTGCGCGAGATTGTGGTTTCCTGTTTCCGGATTTGAAAAAATGTCTTCGTGGAAAAAGATTTTCGGATGATGAAGAACTCAAGTCGGCAATAAATGGGTATTTTGCAGAGAAAGAGGAATTTTATTTTTTTGAGGGTTTAAAAAAGCTTATCTCAAGATGTAACAAATGCATTGATGTTAGGGGAGATTATATTGAAAAATAAAAACAGTTTAAATTGAATTCGCATTTTCCTTCATATCGATACCGAGAATATATTGAACGCCCCTCGTATGTACATTAATACGGAAAACCAAGAGATGGCCGATGTGCATTTTCTACAATATGCTAAGCCTATCCAAATTAATGGTTATGCTGTTTACGTTTCTAAGAACGTGAGAAATACGAAAAAACCTTTACCTCGACGCGATTTTATCTTACAATTTAGGGGACCAATTCATGAAGCCCTGGCTAAAGCAAAGATTACAGACTGTAACTTTGAGGCGAGATGCAGCACATTCTGGGTGATTCGTCCAATATAGAAGCCCCTGTTCATTCTGCGTCAAACGTGCGCAAAATCCGCTACATGTGTCCCTCCAAAGCTCACAGGATGACCAAGAACCGTTGCATGAAATGCAAACAAGCAATTTTTGGCCCTCATAACGTTGACATGTGCAATCGCTGTGTCGAATAATGCTTTTGGTTAAATTTTGTTACTATTTACTTTTTAATTAAAACAACTTTCTTGCCATGAAACAAGTTCCTATTTTTTATTAAATACTATTGATAATATTTGAGTTGTTAATTGCGTAGTCCGTTCGAGGAATGTTTAGTTACTATGTTACAGTGAATATAGTTTAGTTATGTTTGTCGAACAACTAAAAGTTACTATTTAATTAATTTAATTATTTGTATAATTCAACTCTGTACAGATAAGTTTTAAACTTTTCAGTTTGCACATTTATTCTATTGATAAATCTTAAATGCTAATATCATAATCTTGCTGTTTGCAAGAAAATTAAAAAGATGATTTTTAAATTGTTGTACTATGTTCATCGTTCTTAGGTGTCGGGGAGGATGGTTCCACAATTGAACAGCGTACACAAAAAATTGTCGACTAGTCACTGAATATTTGTGCCTCGGAGGAATTAATTGGAAAGGTTTTTGGGAACGTACAACCGTGATCTTACATTTCAAATAATTGGGTGATTTGTCATTAATGATGATAAAAAGGGTTAGAAGTTTTCTATAGTTTAAAAAGGATTGTAGGGTACAACCAATTATTTTTTTTGTAAAAACAGATGTGTGATCAAATTTGCTTAAATTAAATATATACTCGTATCTAGCGCAGCTGTTCCAAATCTGAGAAGATTTCACACCTATATATTATGAAGGGTAAAACATACGCCTTAATAAGTTTCTTCTTAATCTCTGGCTCTAAATATCGTCTGGTCGGACTCAAGCAACGAAGAATGCCATAAATCTTAGACACAATGTGATTCACGTGATCATGCCAACCTAGCTGCCCATTGTAATAAATACCCAAGTATTTAAAGTTGTTTACGACTTCAACTGGACAATTATTAATATGTACCATTGAAGTGTCCTCTATTTTTCGTAAATGTCTACCGAAGTTAAGGGTTTTCGTTTTTAGGGAATTTAGCTTCAGTTGGTTTTGTTGTGACCACCACATGAAAATAGCATTTAAATCAATATTTACTGCTGTAATTCCATCTTTTTCATTCGACTGCGAAAATTGATTATATATATGGACATCATCCGAATAAATGTGGTATTTGCAATTTGAAATACATACATTTCGAGATGTCATTGATGAAAAGTGAAAACAGAAGGGGGCCCAAAACAGAACCTTGAGGTTCACCCGAGGGAACGACTAAGCTATGCGAAGACTAAGATCCACAGTATACAATTTGCATACGATTGCAAAGGTGTGATGTTATTAGCTTACACACAGATTCTTCAAAACCGAATTGACTTTTTAGTTTGTGCAATAATTGGTTATCAATTTTTCAAAAACTTTGCTTAAAAAAAGCAAAATTGCAATTGGCCTGAAGTCAACATTATTCCCTGCAGTTGATTTAGGGAGATGCATAATTTTGGCACGTTTTCATCTATCAGGCTAAACACCAGTGGTAAGATAACTCGAAACTCGATAATTCGAAATTCTTGATAATTCGAACTGATTGTGAGGTGCCTTGAAAAAATCTTGATAAATGGAACAAAACCTATGTGTTTTGGTACGCTCATTTACTCGAAGTGATTGTCGAGTTGGTCCGCCAGGAAACACGCTGTAATTCGAAACCAGTAACTAGTTTCCTCTCAGTAATTCGATTTTTTTTTTCGTTCTTGAAGAATGCTTATTGAAATGGTTTAGTCAATGCAGAGGACAAAACGTACCTGTCGGAGGTTGCATGCTGAAGGAGAAAGCTAAGTCATTCGTTGTTAGTTTGGGTATTGAAGGATTCACCACCAATGACGGATGGCTCTCCAATTTTAAAAAACGGCATAACATCGTTTTCAAAAAAAATATCTGGAGAAAGCGCGAGTGTTGATGTTACTGTTTGTTCTTCATGGAAAAATAACTTAGGCCGTCTGCTGGCAAATTACAATCTACGGAATGTGTTCAATGCGGATGAGACTGCTCTTTTCTTAAGTGTCTTCCTGATCGAATGATGACATTTAAAAACGAAAAATGCAACGGGAGGAAATATAGCAAGGAAAGGTTAACATTATTACTCGCAGTAAACATGGACGGGTCACAAAAAATAAAAAGTCTTGTGATAGGGAAAGCTGCTAACCTTAAATGTTTCAATGGTATCAAATACTTTCCTACGTTTTATCGCTCCAATAAAAAAGCGTGGATGACCGCAGAATTGTTCAATGAGTGGACATCAACATGAAACGGTAAAATTGCACAGTTCACATTAATCCGCCAGTCGTGATGATAATGTTGGATAGCATTGAAAATGGACAGCGAGCCAACATAAATGTTTTGACAGCGATAGCCATGGTTGACAAAGCATGGAAAAAACGTTAAATCGACAACGATTTCAAACTGTTTCAAGTAATGCGGATTTATTACAGAGCCAGTGACTAAATTGTAACAGGAGGGAGGAGAACTAGATCATTCTACCTCGCAGGATGGATGGAGCCTTCTTCCTAACTTTGATGAATCTGTGACTTTCGATGATTTTGTACATATTGACGATGATGTCGAAGTCTGCGGTGCTCTGTTGGACGACGAAATTCTGACAGCTTTAAATTCAAGCAACAACAATGAAGGAGAAGATGAAGAAAGACGACAAGGTATTCTCGGCACTGGTTGTCATAGACAATGCCCCTGACCAAGGACGCTGGAAGTTATTGAAGCACAAAAAAATCACTGATTTGTTTACAAAATAAAAAATTTAAGTACAAATTGTACGTATGCAATTCAGCGGATATATGTACATTATACATACTTATTTCGTTTTTGTCCTTCGCTCCAACTCGCTCCAATTTTTCGTTAATTCGAATTTTTTGTAGGGTCCCTTGAGTTTCGAATTATCGAGAGTCGACTGTATATTTGCATACAAATGGCAAAAGTATCTCAATCATGTCTGGATGAACACCGTCTAAGCCCTGTGCTTTTGACTTAATAGAACGGATTGCCTCGTCTACAGATAAGGCATCGATATTTTGCAAGAAGAAACTTCTTCGTGTATTTGGAAAAGCAGTCTCAGGGACAGTCGATCTGAATATCTTTGGTTGAGCTCATGAGCTCAACGGTGATGTCATCATCATCATCATACGCCATCTGTAAAAAAGAATATCTCACTTTGCTAACAACGCTTTAATTTCCTGGGTGAACCATGGTATTTCTGGCTCGTTGGAATTTTTGTTCGGTATTTCTCTGTCGGTTCAGCCTTGTAGGACCGAAAAAGCTATTCCTTAACCTCTGTACAGCTCGAGTGGTATTATGCCTTTTCTATTGGCTTGATTCATCCGATGAGGGATAAATGATCTCATTCCGAAAATAATAGTGTTTGTAACCATATCAGCAGCGGAGTCCACATCGTTATCAAGGACATTATGAGGAGAAAACAACCAGCTATTTGTAACATTTGCTCGTATAGAGACGCAAGAGGTAAAAATTGCGCGCTCTCGTTAAAAGGAATCTCAATCAAGCCACTTTGCGTGATTATACACAATAGTCAATCAACGGAGCCGGTTAAAATGAGCTCTATAAGCCAGCAGGGTGATTCTGAAGTAAAATAATAAAATGGGTGTCAAGCATGTTACGAGTAGATGTATTCAAGCAAAAGATGAATTTCCAGTGGTGGTTACGATTTCCTGTCTCTTAAATTGGCTTCAAAAGTGAATTCATAGTTGCATCCACCTATTGTGGCAATGATAACGTCTGGAATAGTAACCCCTTAGTGCTTCTAATCGAAGTCATGGTTATCTATCCGATAGCCTAATGCATAATAAAACAGGCTAGTTTTTAATACACAGTCTAACCTTTCAGCTGTAGCGGTATTTAAAGGCTTTTAATTCAAAACTCGCGGTGAGTTCTTATTGCCAAAATATTGTCTCAGGAAAGACCACTCATAAGCATTTCAAAAAAGTGTTTCCTTCTCCAAACTTTCAAGACATACATACCATATGTATCTATCCAAAGTTGATAAAATAAATTCCTCCTATCCTTGGTCCTAGTCTTTTGAACTTTGAACTTTTGAAGTATTTCATGTCTCCCCAATTAAGGTTAACAAATCTACCTAGCCCCTTCAAAAAACAACTTGTTTGCCATAAAATTTCCGAGGCACTTTAAGCGTGGTTCCTGGTAATACATATGAGTACATACACCAAAACTCACGTGTCAGCATTTCAGTCAATCAATTATTGGCTCCTACGATTGCGACTGGTATTTGAAGAATTTCATGCTGATAAATTGCTGTTGCGTGTATGAGGGTTAGTGGTTTATTACCTAATTGATAGATGTACCGTAATTTCTGAAGGAAATTCAAGTTCATATTTTGTAGTTAATTTATTATCGGCGTTTGATGTCTTACTTACAGCAGCAGTGGTTTTTGTGGGGGGCTTTTTGGAAAGAACTTTCTATTTTCTCTACTGTAACATGATTTTCGACGTTATAAAGGCTGTCTCACAATTCACGCGAGATTTTAATTTTGTGCTATTTGTGTCGTAAAGCGTTGTCACTTGTCACAAAGAGACAGCGTGAAAGTTTACGCTTATTAAAAATGGAGAACAACGTCTTTTCATTGTTGAGCAATATTTTAAAAACAACGAAGTTTCAGCAGCTACAGTTTGCAATTTTCATACAAAATATGACCAGAATAGTGATTTATTGAAAATCAAAATTGATCAATTAGTAATATTAAACACTATGACTATCTTTCAACAAGTCGTTCAACACAAAACATCGAAGCAGTTCGTGAGAGTGTTGCTGAGAGTCCAGGAACATCAGTTCGGCACGGTGGTCAAGAAGGATCATTTTCATCCTGATGGCTTTATTGCTTTATTGTCAAATTGTTGAAGTTGGGGTTCGGAAAGTCCAAGATTGTTGAGAAACCAATGCATCCACGGATTTTGGGCTGGTGGCATCATCAGATCATCACAGTTAATGCTGCTCGTTATAGCAACAACTTTTGTGCTTAAATGCAAGACATGGATGTGGACGACATGTGGCTTCAAAAAGACAGAGCCACATGCCGTACAACCAAAGGACCAATTCAATTACTGCATGAGTCATTTCCTGGGCGTGTAATTTCCCGTTTTGCTGATCAGAATTGGCCGCCCAGATCATGCGATTTAACGCTGTTGGACTCTTTATCTTTGGGGTTTTTCGAAGTCTAAGGTTTATGCCAACAATCCCATGACCACCCAACACCCACTGTAAATCCAGTACAGAATTACTATTCAAACAAATGCCACGGAGAGAACCAATGTCCTTGACATTAATGGATGAGGGAATGCACTTTCAGGACAAGGCCGAAACGTGTCCATGCGCGGTCGATTGATATGAACAAGGATTTCATTTTTTTAAATTAGAATGTTTGGACTATGTTTATGAAGGTCATAAATGTCGCATATGTTACTTCTGGAATGTGAGGGTTTCCTTGTCATCGGTGACCTCATCATTGAAGCAGAGGTGCCTCCAATTTACGAACCAGTTTCGGAACCAGCCTTCCTTGTTAATAGGTAGTAATTTCCCTTAAGCTACTCGAAAAATGGAATATTGCTTCTCAGATAGTCAAATAGAGTACGAGTATATATGAGCTTGAATGTGTAGAAGGTGGAGAATATGGAAAACCATCAAGACAATTACCACAATCCTAGCCATTTGAATTTTGAGTGTATCAGATAGACAAAAGCTAGGAACAGAAACAGGCAAGTCTGAAACTCTATAAAGGCAAAACTCTGAAGTAGATATTAGATACGAAAAACAGTCTTCAGGCTTTAAGTCAGTTCATGGGCCATGAACGAAGCTAGGCAATCTTTCTTCAAGATTATGTTCAATAAAATGTGAATGTGAAGAGACCAAATGTCTAAGTAGTGAAGGAAACTCCCCATTATATTTATAAAGGCAAAGCGTCACAAGTAAATGTAGCAACTACGTTGTAGCGATGCTTACGTTGTAGATAATCAACAGCGAAGAAAAAAAATATAAATAAATAAAAAACTCATGGCATGGGCAATGGGCGTTGTGAAGGCAAGTAGAACCAGAAAGGCGATTCAAACGCACGTATAAATACGTACAGCGGAAATAAGCCTGAAATTTGGAGTACCACAAGGCAGTGTACAAAGTCCATTGCTTTTCATTTTGTGCAAGATATTATGATAGAGAAATATTCATAACGTCTAACCTCTGTTCGTCAACGTTAACAAGATTGAAACTAAGCGTCAGCTGGTATTGCCATAGAAAGGAAAGCTCAAGTTTAAAGACTAGATGAAATACACTTTGGAATTGTTGAGTTGGATTACTTAAAGGAACTTTTCACCGACGAGTTGACCCAAAACAAAGCAGCTTGTAAACGGTATTGATGTCCTTTAACTTCCCTTATGGCACAAACAGCGCAGAAGTAATGCAAATGGGTGGAAGAAATACAGAGTGGTGCCTTTGGTCGTTTCTTTTTGAATCATATGTTATTTTGACACTGACAGCTCTTTCCCGCTCGAGATCCTGACTTATTTTCTAGGATCGATGTTCAAATTAATTCAATTCAATTTGTTTGATTGGCATAGTATAAATAAAACATACAATCGTCTTTTATAATACATAAATTACATTTGAATTACGAAAGGGTAAGTAGACATGTCTTAATTAAAAATAAATTATTCGCATTTGGAATTAAATAATAAAAATTACAGTATACAAACAGACAAGCAATAGAGCGCTATACTCCGCAAGAGCGTTGAATAATTGTGTCGTTGATTGTGACCAATAATCGGTTGGTGGTGTTAGCGCAGCGTGAATATCGACATCGATTTCCTAATCGTGTTTCGCCAACTGGCCAAACATTCCGGCGCTTAGCTACTCGACTCGAACAGAGTGGAACCAAAGGAGAACAGGCAGGGCGTGGTCGTGTGGCCGAGAATATCGCGGCTGTGGCTGCCGATGTCGCTGAGAATGAAGAAACATCAACCAGACGACGGGCAATGCAATTGGCCATCACCAGACGGACCCTACAGCGAATTTTATTGAGAGACTTACACATGTTCAGTTAATGCCCCCTGACCGTCAGTCGCGTGTGAAGTACTGTAAAGCCATCCTCAAACTCAACAACGAAGAGGACCATTTTGCGACGAAAATCATCATGAGCGACGGGGTGCATTTCCACTTAAGTGGTTACGTCAATAAGCAAAATCTTCGTTTCTGGGGCACTGAAAATCCGAGTGTGATGCACTAAGAGCCATTACATCCACTGAAAGCCACTGAGTGGTGCGGCGTTCACGCAGGAGGAGTGATTGAGCCGTATTTTTTTGAGGACGTCATCGGCAATACGGTTACTGTTACTGGCGAACACTACAAGGCCATGATAAACGACTTCTTACTGCCGGAATTGGATGAGCAGGGCTTGGTGAACTTATGGTTTCAACAAGACGGTACATAGCACGAGCGACAATGGATATTGTGAAGGAAGCGTTTCCTGGTCGCGTAATCTCCCGTTTTGGCGATTTGGCCTGGCCAACAAGATCGCCCGGACTTCTTTCTTTGGGGCTACTTAAAGTCGCGGGTTTATGACAACAAGCCTCAGACAATCGCAGCCCTTAAGGAGAATATTCGACAGGAATGCGAACAGTTATCACCGGAAATCTTGCGGAAAGTTATGGGAAATGCGATAAAACGGACACAAATGTGTATCAACACTGGCGGCAGCCACTTGGCGGTAATTCAAAAACAAAATTAGATGATTAATTTTGTGTCACCTTGTAGAAGATAAAGTAAAGAGAAAAGAAAAGTAGAAAATAAGAAGTAGGAATGTAGTTAAGTAGGAATGTAGTTTAGTAGAATGTAGAAGTAGAATGTAGTTAAGGTGTTTCAGTGCTGCATTTTTGAATAATGTAGCTCCCATTGCTTGTTTAGCCGTTAAAGGAAGTGTGTTCCAAAGCCTGGTAACATAGATAAAGAAGAGGCGCGAGGAGTTTAAATAATTATATGCAGGGATTATAAGATTAAGTGTTCTGATACATTGAGAAAATCATATCTTGTCAAATAGATAAGCAGGAGATTTATTTTTAACAACATATTAGGTCGAGAAATTGTTTGAGGGAACAACCAAGAACAGAGTTATTCTAGAGCGTGGTTGTATCGGAGAAGTCCGTAGACATACCTTATCATATCATTAAAGGCTACGAGTAGACAACAGCAGCGTACTCAATTATAGGCAGAAATGGCGTTTTCACAACTCTAAGCTTTGTGCCTATAGACGTGACGTTAGAAGAGAACCAGAGTTTACGCAGTCCACCATAGATTCGCCCAATAATATAATTTATGTGGTCAACAGCGGAAAGTGATCTATTCAATTTGTAACCCAAATTAGTAACCACGTCAACAAAATTGAGTTGTCTGTCATTCAGGAATATTGCTCCGTGTTGTTTGATATTAAAATCAGTTGTGATTTCATCGGGTTGAGATGAAGTCTATTACAGATAGACCAGTCATAAATTAAGGACAGGTTTAAATTTAATCTGCTCCTCAAAGAGTTCAATTGGTCAGGAAATATAGATCTGTGCATCGTCAGCATATCAAGTGGATATCATCATTAGAACAGACTTTTGGTAGATCATTGAAAAAAAGACGAAATAGAATCGGACCAAGTATAGACCCCTGAGGAACTCCTGCAGCTAAGATGCCGAATTCTGACGAGGCGTTGTTGTGAACGACCCTTTGATAACATAACCCTTTTTGACATAGTTCCTCATGGTTAACACTATCAAAAGCCTTCGAGAAATCAAGCAAACATAGCACGGTTAAGTAATCCCTATCAAAGTTAAAAATCAATAAAATCAATAAAAATTAAAGTAAAACAGCTATGATTAGCTCGAAAGCCAGACTGCAAAGGGGATAACAGACTGTGTTGCTTGATGAAGTTTACAATTTGGTGAGCCAGAGCTTTCTCGAAGACTTTTGATAAACATGGTAAAATACTTGCAAGTCGAAAGTCAGTTAACGAAGATGGCTGGGGCTTTTTCGGGACGGGTATGATGGTGGCCAACTTCCAACAATCAGGAAGAGTGGAAGCAATTGTGCAAAAGTTAATTATGTGCGTGAGGCAACTTAAAATGTGAGGTAAAATAATCTTCACAAAACAGATAGGTATTCCCTCTTCTCCTATATCATTCGATTTAAGGTTACATACAATATGTATTACGTCAAGCTCTGATACAACATCAAAATCGAAGTCAAAACACATTATTTAGATCGTCAATATCAGGGATACTATCAACTATTACTTTCTTTCCAACGCCAATTGTACAGTCTTTTTGAGTTTTGTTCTGGTTTTAATTTAGATAGAAGGTATTTTCCTTTCCAATTAAGAGTAGTTGGCCTTTATCTCCATTTAGAATAAAGCTTGTTCCGTATTTCGATAGCTTGATGGACTTACTTTACTTTGAGGTGTAATAACAATTCCGCCAAGGTAGACGGCCAGCATCAATTTGCAGCGCTTTATTATCTATGCTTGAGTAGTTTCTAAATTCAAATGATGTCGGAAAAGGGGAACGATATAACTCAACGTTGTATGTGCAGAAGACAATGCAGAAACGATTCATGCCCTTCGCCTGAGCCATTTGTGAGTGAGATCCAGAAACAGTCAACAAGATCTTGGAAAATTGGGTTAACAGGATGCGCTATAGCGAAACCAACCGAGACAGCCATATGAATGATATCGTATTCCGTAACTAATGGGAATGTTCGCTATAACATACCAAAATTAATGATTTTTTGATTATTGTATAGGAAAATCCAACATGAGGTGTCAGTTTAAATGAATAGAAAAACGCAGCACTTTTTATGAAAAGCGGCGAAATTTCTTTATTTTATTTTAATCCAAAGACGGAGGTTAGTAATGCAATACAGTAACTGTCAAATGTCCGCCTCGGCTTTCCCCGCAAATAATCTTTATTTTGATAAAAAATTTCAACCGCTTTTCGGATAATTGCGGCTGTATTTCACGAGTTATAGCTCTGATATTTTCTTTTAGTGCATGAATTTTTGGAGGAGTATTGTCGTTGACTTTATCTTTAATATAACCCCAAAGGAAACAGTCAAATGGTGGTAAATCGCACGATCTCGGCGCCCAATTGAAGTGACCATTTCGATAAATCACACGTCCAGAAAATTTGCCACGCCATAGAGCCATTGTTTCACCAACTGTGTGGCATTTGGCGCCGTCTTGCCGAAAATAAACGTCTTCCTTGTCCATAGCACCTGATGTCTGACATACGGGTAGTACCTCAGTTGTCAAGGAGGTGCAGTGATTCTCATTCGTTTTCATCCCTAAAACTCTTGCAGAAGCCATTTTTAGGTTTACTTCCAATAGCACAGTATCCAACGAATTTATTTAGAATCTACCTATGTCTAGTTATGGATAGACAAGCTACCTATTACTTTTTTCCATAGATTTCAAATTGTGACAATTTATCAGTAACGCAGTTCCTTGCTAGGTTCAAGTATCCCAGAACCAAACTATTTTTTCTCGATCAGACTGCGGGTTTTGACTGCCCTCGATGTTATGACGTTCGAAATGATGGATCTCATCTCTTTTTGACTTTGAAGGAGAATTGCAATATCCAACGAGGATATTGGATTAAGTGATTAGATTAAGTCAAATACCGGCCTAATGAATAAATGAAATTCGTTAAATTTCAGTAAAATAAAGGTCCGTTGATTTATGGAGGAGCCGTTGCAGAACGAGTTATCGGAGTGTCTCTTAGTGTGAGGGCCGCATTTTTCTAGTAATGTGATAGTTAAAAGCCCTCAGTTCCAGTGCAGGCCACCAGAGACAGAGAATTATGCCATAAGTGGGGATTGATCTTACGATATCCTGACACTTAGCTTCGGTGAGATATTCGTACACAGAGTTTTGATATTTATTGTTAAGAGGATCAGATTACTTTTTGGACGGATCGACACAAACACAGCTCCGTGTCCAAAAGATGAGTACTCGTACATCTTGGACATATTACATAAGAGGTGTTTTCGTTTATGTAAGCTACCATATCACCTTCCGTATCCTATTTTTTGTTAATATCTAATTCTTAAGGAACAGTGTAGATCGAGGAATTGTAAAAGTTGTTGAAAGCTCCCTCGGTATCAGAGAACGCGACCATTATATGCTCCTTGAGAGCGATTTCAATGGGTCGTAACAGATTGAAGTGCCACTCTCCCCAATATTTATTTAGGTAGGCGCGTTAAGACTAGGATAGTCCTCTGTGGTTAAAGCTGCACTTGAGCGGAAGGAAGAAACCTATTGAATTTAAACATCTGCGCATTGGGTATTGCACCGAAAGCTAAACAGACTTTGCGAATGCACAATAGAATGTCTCTGACATGAATATAGATATCGTCGGGCCTGGTTGCCTAAAATGACCCAAAGCTACAAACTGGTCATTTAAGTTTTTTCTCGGTATATTTTCCCAAAGTGAGTGAGAGGAGGATTGCTGAAATGCATGCAGTAAAATGGCAGGCAGGCAGGAAAATACTTTCTAAAACTGACCCTAGGAATTTTCATATCATGCTGTCGACGGTTCAAATTCGTACTCTTTTCCTTTACGAGTTCAAACTGGGACATAATTCGTCTCTGGCAGCCAAAAACATAAACGACGCGCCTCGCACGAGATATCAAAACAATGCGATGATAAGCGCCCTTCGGGTAGTACAAGTACTACCACCAGTACCAGATTCGAAGTCGTGTGTAAGGCACGAACTTCCCCTTTGGTGAAGGGTCGATGCCTATCTAATACCTCTGCCATTCTGTGGGTTATGGCACCCGGTTGCAATGCAACTCCACATCGAGCAGACCAATTGGCTCCATAGTAATCCCATGGCTGAGCACAGGTCGTCGTACACTATAACATATGCTAAGCCATGAAATGTCCAAGCTCCATTCGGTTTACTCTCCACGCGATTTTGGGTACAAACCTACAGCCACCACGATACTTCCACAAGGCAGCCAACTCCCAGGTCAAGCCGGAAACATAGTTCCGGGGGCTCCTGACTTCCGAGGTATCGCTTCCAGATCCAGAGGTGGCACTCCCAAACACACCTGCATTGCCTCTGTGGAGACAGTGTGGCACACAGATAAACACCCAAGCCAGGCGACTCTTTGGAAAGCCAAGATCCGACTACTGCCCTCTACAGTCATAGCCTTGTTGTACCATATTGATGCCCCATATGTTGCACAAGCAACAAATCATATATGATACGGAGAGAGCGCCTGTTAAGCCCCCAGTCAGATGGCAATATGCGCCTTACCTAGCCTACAGCACTCAGCACGCGTTGTCTCATTCGAACCAGGTGAGGCATGAAGTTCATACGCTTACCCAACGTTATGCCCAGATATCTGACCTAAGTCACACATCTAATGCTATCGCCGTTTAAGCTTATCACAGGAGGCCGACTCCTTGTATTCAATCTGCCCTTAAGCTGCATTGAAACTGACTTATCCTGTGACACACTTACCCCAGCGCTTTCTCCCCATTGAGCAACGACTGCAAGAGCTCTTTCTCCTAATTCCCCCGTTTGGGCCCTGGAGTGGCCTTCGAGGATGAGGAGCAGGTCATCTGCATAAGCACAGCACTCACAGAGCTCATTTTATCGCAACAAGAGTGGATCCATCATCAAGTTCTAAATAAATAGACCGCAGATGGACCCATGGGGGCAATCTCTTTCAACACTTATTGAGAGGCTGTCGTGTGTATTAAAGCCCAATTTCCCGACAGCCCAATTCTTGCAACCTAGTTAGTATTTTCTGCCAGTTCAGGTTATCAAAGGCACCTTTGAAGTCAATAAAGATGAATATAACCACCCTGGCGACAGAGAAGCAGTACTCTGTCTTTTAGGAAAGACTATACATCCTCAACAAGGGGGATATTGTTTCCGTCATGCTCTCTGAAATCCTTTAAACCAGAACCCTTTCCATCACTTTTCCTAGCACCGGAAGCAGGCTGATGCCCCGATAAGATTTAGGGTCAGGCCTATTCTTATCAGTGGATTTCAGGAGCATTACCATCCTTGCCTCCTTCCAATCCTTGGGGAATAGGGTATAGCAGGTATTCTGGGACGGCTTTCCAGATGACTTTCATCACCATCTCCCCAGTCATTCAATCATCTCCAGGAGATCTCCTGGAGCGAAGAAGTGAAACATCATACTCGACTTCTTCAGTCCAGTCCTTAACTCCGGAGGCTGTTCATATAAAGAGTCCTCAAAGCGCTCCTCTCTCGGGAAGAACTGACCAAGCAGTATCCCCCATGACAATAAGTCGACACCTATCTGAAATAGGAAAAGTCAAGCACACACCAAATTTGGTCTTGGTCTTGGTATGGTGACAATCTGGTGGGCATCGAAAGGATCAATCCACTTTTCATTTCTTCAACCAGGGGAAACGATAAATACAGTTAAATATTGTGAGGAAATCGACATAATGCATACGAAATTGGCTAAAAAGCAGCCTGCGTTGGCAAATAGGCACGGTCCGATCCAGTTGCATGACAATGCTAGACCCCCATACCTCACACGTAACGGTGCAAAAGCTGCTACATTTGAGATTCGAAATTCTTCCGCATCCACCGTACACTTCTGATATTTCTCCAACGGATTATTACCTTTTCCGCAGTCTGGAGTCATTTTGTCGGCAGAAGGTGTTCCGAAACCGAGCAGAGGTCATAGAATAATGGACCTTGAATCACGATGGAAGAAGGTTATAGATGTCAATGGTTCATATTTTGAATAAATACAATTTTATAGAAAAGAAATTTTTTACAAAAAAATCGGATGTGGTGGTACAACCTTCTATATACTTTATAGAAACATCAGCTAAATTCCTAGCCGAAATAAACCATCCGGTGGCGCTCTGTACAAACATTCAACTACGTTTCTGTAATTTTCAAATTCGATGTCTGCCCCGTAATTGTGTTTATTACCTTAGAGGTCACATGAACCTACTAAACACCTATTTGTAAGTCCCATATAAATACTCTAGCGTATGCGCAACATATTCGTCTTATCACCATGTGATAAGAAAATCTGATAGCCAACAAAGGCGCAATCTTTTCTTTCTTTTTTTTTTAGCCACAATGCTGTTTATTTCAATTGAGAACAGTTTACCTAGAGTTTATTTAGCATAAACTTCTAATCGCAATCTGAGGAATTTCCCCAAAATAACGTTTAAAAACCTTTCACAGTAAACTTTTGAGTAAATAGAACCTAAATCGGGGCTGAAGGTTTTCAATTAGCGCCCAAAGCTGTTCGAACACTTGCCTTAACCAATCGAAAACAGAATTTGAGTTCAACCACACTAGCAAATATGAGAGAATCATGCAGATGGATTTAACATCGATATACTGATTCGTTTGTTGCTTATTAACATCTCCATGTGAATGGATACCATTTTCTCGGATGATCTTAAGTAATCAAGTGTTTGAACTGTGCAAGATACTATACATCATCTATCCCAGATACTTGTACGTAGACAAAGCAAACGAATACAAACATACACCCACTTGAAAGAAATTAAATCGATGGGGCTCTTATTTAAGAAAATCGAATTGAGATTGCAATTTAAATATTTGATGGCGTTTGCAATTCAATCCATCAGAGATAGCCATTATAAATCGGTCATGACCAAGTTTTTATCGCCGCTGTTATACCCGTACCACTGGCGAATCTATCTCAAGAGTGTAAGGGAGCAGTGACAATAAAGACGGCGAACAATAACACTAGTGTCGTTGATGAATGACGACATTTCTGAAGTGAAAGTGCTTTTTTTTTGCTGGTCGTTGGTTTCGTTTCATGAGCTTGTTTCGAGTGGTCTCGGGTCATTGCCGCGTCCGATTGATGGGATATGTTGGTAACCATTAAGTTTATGGTTTAATGGGCACTGACCATCGACCACTGGAACATACGGATGGTATATGCCCAGATAAGATGCAGACTTATACTGATATCAGGTTTCGTTTTGGTTTGGACTTAATTGCACTTCTGCGCGTGGTACGTGACGTGGCCCTAAATAACTTTCATGAGAACCAGGTTTTTTTTTTGTTAATTTTTTCGGTTTACCTGCATGCAGATCGGTTAGAAGGAGAGTTGAAAGAAAGTAAAACTCAACAAGAGATATGGATAAATGTGAGACAGTCGAGGAGTAAGAAAAAAAGGGAAATATTTATGGAGGAAGATCT